>JAVJIF010030299.1:0-136494 GCA_038442645.1 Agave tequilana
CCCTGTCATGGTGTCTGAGCGACGATTCCATACTCTTTTAGAAATTGGTAAAGAATCCTGAACATCTACTTGATTCGTCATATCTGTCATAGTACTCACCACCACGGTCAGATCTAATGATCATAATCTTTCTATTTAGTTGATTTTCATCTTTAGCCTTATAGATTTTAAATATGTTCAGTGACTGAGATTTCTCATGGATTAAGTATAGGTACTCATAATGAGAGTAATCATCTATAAAAGTGATGAAAGTTTAGGGAATGAATCGCAAATGTCTGTATATACCAAATCTAAGACTCCTAAACTTCGTCTAGCACTAAACTTCCTAATGATTTTTTAATTAATGTTCGTTTAGCGCCTAAGCTATTCACGTACAAAGATTTAGGATATGAAGCATGAAGTTTCAATTTATATAACCATCAATCAGAATTCTAATACCAACAACTTTAGATTTGAAAAGTAGACTAACTATTTCATTACCAAAAGATTGACAAATTTATTCAATTAAATCCAAAAGTTCAAAAGGAAGTGGATTGATTCAAATCCAGAATTTTAAAGGCCATCTTATCTGAAGACTGGGTATATCAAATGAGATAATATCATCCAAATTCAAGAGAATACGGTTTTTTTTTGAAGACCCTAACAGTTTCGCTAAGTATAAAAGGATATTTCGTCAAATTCAGAACAGAAATTCAAATTTCAAATGGATAAAAAGATAGAGAAAAGATAGATGGAGAAGCGCCCCTTGATCCTGGCCAAATGGCCAGGATTTTGCCACGGAAACGCGGGTAAAAGCCGTGTTTTCGCGGCTTGTTGGTTGAGCGCTCCCCTTATCTTTGTACGCATCTAATACTCGTTTTTCTTCCTATACATATAAGCAACCTTGAAGGCAGAGGGTCATCACTTTAGAGAGAGCTTTTGATTAGCTTAGTTTAGGTTTTTTTTCTTTTCTTCTTCAATGTAATTGTTTTTATTTTCTTTTAAATTAGAGAGAGTTCCATGATTATAGGAGAGGAAGAATTATTGTAGAGAGACACTATTGTAATCCTTTCTCAAGAAACTTATATTGAAGGTGACAATCGATGAAGATTTGTCACTTTTCTCATCGTACTCAATCTGGTCAAGCATCGCATTCCATGTTTTTTTTTTCTTTACTACTCGCTTTACTTCACACTAAGGTAAATTTCATTATAATTCAACAACAGAGGCAAGTACTATTTTTATTCTCTTTTCAGTTCATTAGTTTAGAGTCATAATTCGTTTTTTTTTAAAATTTAGTCTTTTCTTTTCTTTTATAAATAAAACAATAACAACAACACCATCTCTTCTTCTATCATGTCTTTTTTTTTAACTTAACTATGTTTATTTTCTTTTTATAAAACTGAGAAAATAAGTATTAACTAGTTTTGATAAATTAAAAGAAAGAAACTTACCCAACGCTTCCTTCACTGTCTATCCCTGTGGATCACAACCCGTTAGCTCTAGGCTACACGATAGAATTGAGGACCTAGCACTGTTCTGAAAGTTTTATTTTTCTGTGCAAGTCAGGCTCGATTACAATTTTGGCGCCGTTGTCGGGGAGGGACGGTAAGTTTTCTTTTCTTTTTATTTCTTTAACAGTTTAATCCCTTTTTCTTCTCTGTTTTGGTGTACAGAGGCTAATTTCAGAAAACTAGGAGTTACAATGGATATATTACTACTATGTGCCTCTGTACAAGAAGGTAGAGCATCAGAGCTCACAACTGTGGTGAACTACTAACTCTAGTTTCTTACAGATTGCTTGATTTTCAGAGATTTAAACTCTTTTCAGTTGTTAGTTTAACTGTTTAACTCACTATGTATATGTTTCTAATTAACAATAACTTGTTAATTTATATATGCTAAAAAAACATTTAGACTCTTGCATCCTAGGGCATCTGTCTATTTTGTTTTTTTACATTATTGTTGAAGAGTGCTGGAGCAAAAATATGTGTGCACTGCATATAGTTGAGAAAACATATTTTGAGTGATTCATATTACTTGAGTGTTACCTTTTACTTTATACTTGTACACTGCACTAAAAAGATTAAGGGCATATCCTTAAACAATATAAGGTGGGGAAGTTATTACCCTCCTTTAACCCACAAACCATCTCCTACCTCATTAACCCAGCCTAACTTAAAATTGAGTAGACGTTGGCCCTAAGGACATCTCGAACTCAAATAGGGATTGACCTAAGGGAGATGTTGTTAGAAGTTGACCCTTACCAAATCGGTATTGAAGATTGGGGATTGAGAGGCGAAACCCTGAAAGTTAGTGATTTGCATCATTAGACATATCGCTTTAAGCACAGATACCTCCCACCAATCTAACCCCTACCCGGCCGATTAACTTATGGTCAGGTTTTGCAATATACCTCCTGTGGATAATCAACAGTTAGGAGTCATCTAGGTATAAGCTCTACCCTAATATAGGCTAGATTTTTCTTTATTTTCTTAATTGTTTGTTCTTGTGAAAATGGATTATAATTACAATTATTCTGATTATAACTCAAATCCATATTTCACCTCAACCTCTTTCAATTCAGATATTACTAACTTGGCATTACATAACTTTAACCAATCAAGTATGTCAGCTTGGTCTTATCCGAATTAATATATGCCCCAATCCCAGTATTATGAGTAAGAATGGGATAGCCATCACCACTCTTCACCGAGTCAGTGGGATACAACTCTCCCGAGTGTTACTATCAACAACCTTACCAACAAACAGCTTCACATACTCCATATCAAGACCAACCTATAGAAAAAATCTTCTTACAAAAGAGTTTGAAGCCTTCCTTGAGTCCACAAGATAAGTGCAAATTCAATTGAACTCAATTCTCCCGAACAATTCCTAAATTCAAGATTCTTACTCCAATTTCTAAGTCCAACCACAACAAAAAGAACCTGTTGACTTAGAAAAGAGTATGGAATTCATGATTCAGTCCTAAAATGATTATATTCAATCCCAAATGGATTGTCTCCAATTTCTCAATAGGGTGGAAGCAAAAGTGTGTCATTTGGTCAACACAATTAATGATATGAATGAGAAAACTCTACCTAACACTTTTTCGAACACTCCTGATTCTTCTATCATATTGACGAAGAATCATGGCATCTTAGAGATTTTAATCAAGATTCAATTTCACCACAAAACTTTGAACATGATCAATATCAACCTATTGACAAATTAGCAAGTTTTTATTTTAATGAGATTGAACTTGAAGATGAATGTAATACTGATTCACAATGTCGTGATTCAATTTTACTTTTTGAATCTATGCTGACTCTAGTATCCTTTCCCGATTTGGACCTAATTCTGAAGCCAACACTGATTCCTATCCCTATAGAGCTTGAACATGCACCACATATTTTGAATAGTCACATTCCATTATTGAGAAATGAATGTGAAATTGAATTCTATGATTTGGATCAAACTCATGAACCAACTCTGATTATCGAATCTAAACTTAATTTGAGTTTTATTCTCGAGTCAATTTCGGTTCATATTCCTTTCATTGTTGAGCCCAAATCATTCAATTCATAAAATCACATTCTATTGTTGGACCAAGATTTAGTTCAATATGACTCCATGATGATATCCCAAGATTGATCATATAACAAAAAAAAAATTTCATGCCAGGATCTTGCATGATCCTATACATATTGGAGAGTATAAAAATCTTAATAAGAAAGAGGTCATAAAAGTTAGGTTTCATGAAAATTCACAATATCTAAATTGGGTAGAAATATTTGACTCAATAGGACCATCACCGGAACCACCACAGTGAGGTGACAATTTTCCTTCCCTTTCTCTCTTTTCATGTTTTATTACATTTCATTCATATATGGAGGACAATGCATGAGTTAAGTGTAGGAAAAAGTTTACTAACATACTAACTTTACTAATTTAAAAAACATTCTTTAAAAACTTTTTGAAAATAAAAATAATACTTTGACTTATTTGTGTAAGAATTAAGTTAATCTTAAGGAATTAGAGGATCATAATTAGGATTTATTATACTTGGTCAAAATAAAATTACTTGTATGATTTTGAGGTTAGGAAGAAAGATTGAAAAAGTAACTTAGTCTTAATTTTTACCTTCATGAAATATGCATACTTTATACACTTACACACTTAGGGTTCTAAAACAAAAATTATTTTAAAACAAAATTATTTTGTATTATAAATATATATATATATATTATATAAAAAAACTTCTGATTGAGCTAGGTTTATGCCTCATAAGTATAATTATTCATGCCTAAAAGTGTTTCATATAAATAAAATAGTTTTGTGGCCTTATTTGCTCGAGTCCTAAGTCCTTGGGGGTGTTTTCTCGCCCGGTGCCCAAAAATCCCCCGATTTGGGAGTCACCGACTAAGGTTCATTACATGGGCAAATTAGAAAGCCTAATAGAGCTAAAAGATATCACTGCCATAAATGAAAAAATTAATAAGACATAAGAGTTAGTGTAGCACCCCGTACCCGGGATACGTACCCAGATACGAGTCCCAAAATTTTTTCGACTATATTGCTCAATTTTCTTCCTGTATGTGTTTTTGAGTTGTGATTACTTATATTTTGAGTATCGCATCTGGATTCTCAGACCGAGAGTAAGCCCTGACCCGGACCGGGAAACCAATATCAGCCAGTAGCCCAATTTGACTTTCTGGTAGTCCGATTTGACTGATTTTAGATTCAGAGACTGTTTTCTATATTTAAGATTTTTCATGATTTTCTGAAATTTTCTGAAATTTTTCTGTAAAATCTCCAAAACCGGTGTCGGTCGATATCGCTGACTGATTCCGGATTTTTTTTCAAATAGATTTGAATTTTTAAAAATGGATTTCACAGTACTTCTTAGAATTTCATTTTCTATCTAAAAACATTTTTGAGATTTTTCTAAATTTATCAAAATTTGACCGATTCTGATGTCGGCCGGTATTACCGGAAGATTTCAAGATTTTTAATTTGAAAACTATATCAAATTTATCAAATTTTATTTCACCATGTATCTTAGAATAATATTTTCTATTTTTGAGATTTTTCAGTACGTTTCTAAAACAGTCAAATTTTCGCCTTATTTAAATAATAATATTTTTACCGGCGATTTCTTTCTAACTTTTCCCTCCTCTACTCTCCTACTTTATGCTACCAGAAATTTTAACAAATAAAATAGATATAAATAAAATTTTTTAAGTATTTTATTTCCTTTTCTTATTTTTTTCAATTTTCTTTCTTTTATTTCTTTTTCTTTTATTAACATTTATTTCTCCCCCCAATTATCGGCTTAATCCACGCCCGCTGCCGCCCACCGCCGCCCGACAGCCATGGGCTGCGCAGCCCTATCACCGTCCCTAAGCCATCAAATCTTTCCTCTCATCCTCTATTAAACCATTTCATTCTCCATTTCAACACAAAAATCCAAATCAAAAATCAAAAAAAAGGAGAAACCAAGCTTCATCTTCTTCTTCACAACTCCAACTCACGCACCCACTCACGCACCGCCGCCTCCACCATCACCACCGCCACCTCCGGCGCCGCCCAAGCCGCCGCCGCACCCCCACATCACCCCTCCACCCTTCCACACCTCCATCAACCTCAAAAACCCCACATCCTTCTCCAATTTCACCAAAACCCACCTCCATTACCACCACTTCATCTCCAAAATTCACCATCCTCTCCACCAAATTCCCCACTCTAATCAACCCAACACCACCTCCTCCTCCTCCTCTAACTCCCCATCTCCTCCAATCACCACCACAACCAACACCACCCACAATCTTCCACCACCACCAAAACAACCACCACAAACAACCAACACCCATCTCCACCTCCCCTCCCCTTGGGGGAGGCGCGCGCGCGCCCACCACCGCGGCGGCGCGCTGCCACCGTCTCCAGGCCGCCGGCGGCCTGCCGGCCGACGGCCCCCCCCTCCTCCCTTCTTCTTTTTTTTTTCCTTTCTTTCTTCTTCTTTCTTTCTTTCTTTCATTTCAAACCTTTCCATTCCCTAAATAAACACCATCATATCCCTCATTCCAAAAATAACCCTCTCTTTATTCCCTATTTTACTTCCCTTTTATTTCAACTCTACCCCTTCCATTTTTATTTCTAATTTCCTTTTAAAAACACCATATTCTCTCTCTCTTTCTCTCTCTCTTCTTCCTACAACTTTCTCTCTCCCTCCTCTCTTTCCCTCTCAAATATTTATATAAATATTTTAAATTATATATTTTAAAATACAATTACGGGCTAGTGGATTCTCGTGCGGGTCGCCGACTTCCTGGACTTTTAACCGGTATTTTGCCCCGGTTTCAGGCGAGTGCTTATCACTAATTAAAAATAATTACCATTGTATTTATAACATAATATTGACATGTGGATACTTTAATATGCCTAACACTTGCTATTATAATTTTTAGTACATAATTGTCATGTTATATTTAATTCCGATAATTGCCATGCTATATTTAATTCTGATAATTGCCATGTTATATTTAATTCCGATAAATGTCATGCTATATTTAATTCGGTATTGCCATATTTGATTCTGATAATTGCTATGCTATATTTGATACCGGTATTTACTATGCTATATTTGACACCGGTATTTACCATGCTATATTTGACACCGATGTTTGCCATGCTACACTTGACCCGTGACGTCTGACACCGACACTTGGCATGTTACACTGATATATTATTCATGACTCTGGCACTTGGTATTTACACGGCACTCGATATATGGACCCGATACTCGAGATATGACATACTTGACACCTGTACCTGACACATGGTATATGATATGTTTTCATGTGATACAAATACCTGGACTTGACATCATGACTCTTGACCGGACATTATCACCCTTGATACTTGTACTATATGACATATTCATGACTATTACTTTTATGGGGACTTGGCATGACTAGTATATTATTACCAGATATTGGTACTCCTGAACTCCTGTACTCCTGTATACTTGAACCCCTGAAACAGGGAGGCTCCTGACATTTCTCCTGATATTATACTCCTGTTGACCCCTGTAATAGGATAACCATGGATATTGTACATTTGTGAATACCCCCGCGAACATTGTCATTTTAGACTCTGTTATATTTAAACAACTTACATCGAGATGGGGGAAAGTGATGGGTATCGATATAGCTTCTGTGTTTCTAGTGGCCATACATATGTTGTACAACTTCCTGTAGGATTCGACCTGGAGGCTACCAGGCGTTTCCGAGGGGTGTACTGGCACCCCTACCCCCTTGCCTGCCTGTCCGGGTGTGCTATAATCCCCTAGGTATATCCTGGGGGAAACGGTGACACTCTATACCTGTTCGGGCGTATACTAAGACCTTCGGGCATATAGTAAGTCCCGGTGCCTAGCGGTACGTTCCGGCTCAGTACCGGATACTCTTGGACCGTTGTCCCGGGCATGCACGGGACCCATTCTAAACATGGTTCGTCGTTCCCTATCAATTTCCAATAACTTGTCTCGCTTGATTAGTATGCAGAGGTATATGGCACCAGTTATATACCGAAACATACAAATTGAACGAGTCTTAATAATAATAACTTGATGATTGACTGATGGCTAGATGAATTCTATTATTTACCATTTATGTTAGTTACCCTATGCTTGCTAATTTGATTACATGACCTGCTACTCTTGCTTTATTTCATGATTCGCTATTTATTATGATTATTCCATGTTTATTGCTCTTGGTACATTATACTTGGCATGATGCACTTACTTTTACTCATACTTGCCACTTGGCTTCTTTATGCACTCGCTGGGTTGCCCACTAACAACCCTGGATTTGTATGTTCAGATTTGACAGGTTGGACCGAGGTGGACCCATCAGCTGAGGATCAGGCTTACCTCGAGGGGCAGGCAGATCAGTGGTAGTTTCGTCCAGTCTTTTTCGCTCATGAGATTCTCACTCTTCCAGCTCGTGAGGTTATCTTTTGTATCCTGTACAATCCTACTTTTGTAGTACCTGGTGATGTAATATTATGTCACAATTTGTGATAACTAAAGTACTTATAATATTTTGTATTGGAATGTATAATATCATATATTTCCGCACTCTGATCCCTGTATTGTGTTGTATTGATGCTTAGCGTACATACGGGATGGTTCTATCGCCCTGCGTATGTACGTCGCAATGGCGTCTCCGTACCCACCGGGATCGGGGCGTCACAGGTTGGTATCAGAGCCTAGGCTCTCACACCTTCTATACAGCCAGTCTGCAAATTAATGTTGTGTTAATTTGCGACTGAGTCACACGAATCCTTGTTATACATTCCAATTACAAGTACAAAGTTATTTATTCTTTCCTTGAAATCCATCCCTTGATTTCTGAATTCTCATGAAGTTCCTTATTTCATCACCTTTTCAGTCGGCTCGAATATGGAGAGGCGGGGGATAAGGAACGGTCCTGGCACTTCCCGTGAAAGTCCGAACGGGAGAACGACATGATGAGGCTACTCCAGGGGATGATGGATAGCCAGCAGCAGCAGGTAGAACTCCTGTGGCAAGGATTGCTGACTGCGCCTCGGGAGCAGAGGTCGGGTACTATTTCAGATTTTCGGAGATTGCAGCCAGCAGAATTTTCAGGCACAGAGAAGCCCCTGGATGCAGAGCAGTGGTTGATAGACATGACCGATCTTCTGAAGGCGGCTAGAATTCCTGCTGAAAACCAGGTGGAAGTGGCCAAGATCCAGCTGAAAGATGTGGCGAGGACTTGGTGGCTAGCCGAGGAGGCGAGGCTGGAGAAGCCTATCTCTTGGAACCAGTTTTCGAAGGGCTTCTATGAGAGGTTTTTCCTACAACTGCTCAGAAGGAGATGGAGGAGCAGTTATCAAGCTGCAGTAGTGGAATCGATCTGTGGATGAGTATGCTGCGGAATTTCTGAGGCTTAGTCGGTTTGCACCATATATGGTGGCCGACGAGGAGAAGAGGGCTAGCAGATTTCAGCGAGGGACAGAGGGTGGATATTCAGATGTTGCTTATACCCCACTAGCTGAAGACATACTCTCAAGTTCTTTCTATTGCTCGTGATGTGGAGCAAGGATTGGAGAAGAAGAGGAGAGTTGAGCTGCAGCACAAGCCGATGAAGCGTCAGTTCCAGCAGGTACACAGGGGGAATCCAGTCAGATCCTCTGGTGCCCCAGCAGCCAAGCGACCATTTCAGCCTTCTTCTCAGCAGCTTGTGTGTGGGTACTGCCAAAAACCCGGACACAATCAGCGGAACTGCCGTATGGCCAATGGACTGTGTTTGGCATGTGGATCCGGCAATCACTCGGTAGGAGAGTGTCCATTCAAGAAGACCTGGAATGCAGCTCCGCACCACCAGCACTTCCAGTACGAGCAGTACCACCAGCACCTCCAGCAGCTCCCCCAGCACTTTCAGCACCACCGATGAGGAGGAATCCAGGGCCAGTAGGCAGAGGAGCTCCACTTCCTCCCCAGCGTCGGACTCTGGGTCAGGCTCAGAGGGGACCCAGGACCGGAGTAGGCCGCGGGAGAGGTCAGGCTTACAACTTGACTGCATAGGAAGCTGAGGCATCGGGAGAAGTAGTGGCAGGTATAATTTTGGTCCACTCAGTTCCAGTCTTATCACTTTTTGACTCTGGTGCATCGCATTGCTTCATATCCAGTAGATTTATTGCCTTGCACTCTATACCCCTAGTGTGTTTGAGTGACCAATGGGAAACTAGTATGGGGAATGGGGTAGTCACTACTAACAAGACTTGCAAGGCATGCCCTGTGGAATTATGTGGTAGGAAGTTAGAAGCCGACATATTCGTACTAGACACTGGAGGGTACGATGTGATCCTAGGCATGACTTGGCTCAGCAAGTATCATGCGGTGATCGACTGTCAGAACAAGAAGGTGATCTTCAGGATTCCACACCAACCGGAGTTCCAGTTCTTTGGAAAATGCAAGTCCCTCCGGAAGGAAGATCAACTGGATTGTGCCACTGCAGAAGATAAGAAGAAGACGGTGTCAGTGTGGAATGAGTTCCTGGATGTCTTTGAAGAGATATCAGGACTTCCACCTGACAGAGTTGTGGAGTTCTCTATTGACCTTATCCCAGGAGCGTCTCCCATCTTAAAGCACCGTACCGGATGGCACCAACTGAATTAGCTATATTGAAGGAGCAGCTGCTGGAGTATTCGAGTAAGGGTCTGATTAGACTGAGTACTTCACCTTGGGGAGCACCAGTGTTGTTGGCGAGCAAGAAGGATGGTGGCAAGAGATTATGCATTGATTACAGAGAGTTGAACAAAGTCACCATCAAGAACAAGTACCCTTTGCCGAGGATTGATGATCTTTTTGATCAACTTCATGGGGTCCAAGTGTTCTCGAAGTTAGATTTGCAGTCGGGGTACCAACAGTTGAAGGTGAAGAAGGAAGACATCCAGAAGATGGCATTTAGGACTCGTTATGGTCATTACGAGTTCTTAGTTATGCCTTTTGGAGTTACAAATGCCCCAGCAGTCTTCATGGACTTGATAAATAAAATATTCTCACCCTATCTGGATAAATTTGTATTGGTGTTCATTGATGATATTTTGGTCTATTCCAAGAATGAAGAGGAGCATGCGGAGCATCTGAGGATTGTGCTCCAGACTCTCCGCTGGAGCAGCTTCATGCCAAACTTAGCAAGTGTGAGTTCTGGCTGGAGAGTATAGTCTTCTTGGGCCATATTGTTTCTAAGGAAGGAATCTCGGTGGATCCCAGCAAGATTCAGGCAGTGAAGGACTGGCCGACTCCGAAGTCCGTGACAGAGATTAGGAGCTTCATCGGACTAGCCGGATATTATCGAAGGTTCGTGCAGGACTTCTCGAAGATTACAGCTCCATTGACCAAGCTTACCAGGAAGGGAGAGAAATACATATGGACTGAGGAGTGTGCGTATGCTTTTGAGGAGTTGAAAAACAAGTTGATTTCGGCTCCAATCTTGAAGACACCCTCAGGGACATGAGGTATGGTTGTATATTGTGATGCCTCAGGGAAGGGCCTTGGATGCGTATTGATGCAGCATGGACATGTGGTGGCTTATGCATCCAGGCAGTTAAAGCCTCATGAGAAGAACTACCCAACGCATGATTTAGAGTTGGCAGCTGTGATCTTTGCGTTGAAGATATGGAGACATTACCTGCTTGGTGACAGAGTTGATATTTACACTGATCACAAGAGCCTGAAGTACATTTTCACTTAGAAGGAGTTGAACATGAGGCAGAGGCGATGGCTTGAGTTGATGGCGGATTATGATATAGATCTGCAATACCATCCTGGTAAGGTTAATGTTGTGCCAGATGCCCTAAGTAGAAGGCCTAAAGCCAACATAGTTATGTTGCTCACTCAGCAGAAGGAGCTACTCAAGGAGATGAGGCGGCTAGATTTGATGGTGATTCGGAGGACTAGTGGATCCGTACAGTTGATGGCATTTCAGATCCAGCCGACACTGATGGAGGAGATCAGAGAAGCTCAGAAAGAAGATCCCAGGCTGTTGAAGTTCAGAGAGCAAGTGGAAGCGGGGCTGAGATCAGATGTTTGCATACATCCTGATGGTGCACTCTATTTCAGGGGCAGAATTTGTGTGCCTCAGGGGGAGATTAGACAGAAGATATTAGCTGAGGCCCACAGCTCAGCTTACTCTATACACCCTGGAGGAACTAAGATGTATCAGGATCTGAAGCAACATTTCTGGTGGAATGCGATGAAGAGGGAGATCGCACAATTTGTGGCGAAGTGTCTAGTATGTCAGCAAGTGAAGGCTGAACACCAGAGACCAGCTGGATTACTACAGCCTTTGCCAATACCAGAATCGAAGTGGGAGCATGTTACTATAGATTTTGTCACCGCTCTACCCCGCAGTCCAAAGGGGAACAATGCAGTATGGGTAGTTGTTGACCGTCTCACTAAGTCAGCACATTTCATACCATTCAGAGTGGGACAATCTACGGAGCTTCTAGCAGACAAGTACATGAGGGAGATTGTTCGACTGCATGGAGTTCCTATGAGTATCGTGTCAGACAGGGACACCAGGTTCAGATCTCGCTTCTGGGAGAGCCTTCAAGAGAGTCTGGGGACCCGTCTGAAGTTCAGCACATCTTATCATCCGGAGACGGACGGGCAGTCTGAATGGACCATTCAGATCCTAGAAGACATGTTGAGGGCTTGTATGATAGACTTCAAGGGATCGTGGGAAGACCACCTACATTGGCAGAGTTTTCCTACAATAATAGCTATCAGGCGAGCATCAAGATGGCTCCATTCGAAGCCCTTTACGGCAAGAGATGCAGATCACCATTGTGTTGGGATGAAGTTGGTGAGAGAAGGCATTTGGGACCGGATGTGATAGTACAGGCAGTGGACAAGATTAGGACCATCCAAGAGCACCTTCGTGCAGCACAGGACAGACAGAAGAGTTGGGCAGATTCCAAGAGAAGACCGTTAGAGTTCCAGGTGAGAGAGCATGTGTTTCTGAAGATATCTCCGACCAAGGGAGTGATCAGATTTGGTGCACGTGGGAAGCTGAGTCTGAGGTATATAGGCCCGTTTGAGATATTGGAGCGAGTTGGAGAAGTGGCCTACAGGTGGGCACTGCCTCCATCACTGGAAAGAGTGCACAATGTGTTTCATGTGTCACAGCTGAGAAGATACATCAGGGATGAGAGCCAATATTGGATTATTAAGAGTTGGAGTTGCAGCCGGATTTGTCATATATTGAGCAACCAATTGCTTTTGTGGATAGAAGTATCAAGACCCTGAAGAACCGGACCATCCCGTTGGTGCTTGTTTCGTGGAACAGGCATAGTCCGGGAGAAGCGACTTGGGAGCGGGAAGACGTCATTCGTGACCGTTACCCGTATCTGTTCGAACCTTGAGTGGTAATATTCTCTTGTACTCCATCTCTTGTCTTATCAATTATTTATTTACAAGTTCACCTTGTAAATCACCTAGAGGGGGGGGGGGGTGAATAGGTGATATGCTAATCTATAAACTAAATGCGCTAAATGCGGAAGCTTAAAAACAAATTTGCAATCACACTTAATACAACACACAAGTGTAGCCGAATTTCCCGTGAAGGGCTCTGGACTAACTCCTCTTGATTCTCCTAGATATGGGTTGAGGTGCTATATGAAGCTCTTGTGGTTAAGTATAAGTGAGGCACACACACAAGCAAGCCAAGCATATAAGGATGAAATAGCAATGTGAATTAATGCAAGGCACAAATGCAAGCAAGTATGAATGATATGGCAATATGAATAATGCTATGCACAAATAAAAAGAGAGAGGGTTAAGAGACAATGGATCAAACGCAAACACAAAGATATGTTTCGAGATTCGAGCCCCTAGCTCTACGTCCCCGCCTTCACCGAGAAGGATTTCCAATCCACTAAGGAGTACCGAACTCCTCTCTCAACCTTACAATGCCACCGAGGCAATACAACCACAATCCACCTCTACCGAAGAGGGATAAGGCCCGTAGCCAACAACCAAACTCCACCTCACAATAGAGGGAGCAAACTCAAACCTCAACCTCTACCAAAGAGGGAGCAACCAACTAATGAGGGTTTTTACAACAAGTGGTATATCTCAACCACAAACCTCTCCTTTTTCCCACAAACAAAAGATCCTATAGAATAGGATAGAAGATATAGCTCAAGTGTGGGAAAACGAGTGTTTTGATCAAAGAAAATCTCTTGAGAAAAATACCAAATGAATATAGAATTTTAGATCAAGAAACAATTCCCAAAAATCTATTTTCTTTGAAATAAACAAAACACTTTAAAACAAACGAATGAACCTTTTGAGCACAAAAACTATTTTGAAAACTTATTTAAACACTAGAGAAATATTGAAATTTTTCTTTTTAAAAGTCTTGTCAAAACACCCCAAGAGATGGGGTATTTATAGGCCCAAAAGAAAACAAGCCGTTAGGCTGATCTGTCAGCCTGCCAGGCCTGCGGTCAGCCGGCCCGGCCGACCGTCAACGATCAAAAATATGACCGTTGGGGCATCCGGTCGACCGTCCGGCCGACCGCCCAAATACAGAGAGCAGAGCTCTCTGGTCCGGTCGACCGGTCAGTCGGCCGGCCCACTGTGCTGCCAGACGTGCACAAGGCTGTGCACGTCGGTCGACCGCTGGGTCGACCGGCCCTTGGTTCGGTCGACCATGCGGTCGGCCGACCTGGCCTGTCAGCCACAGTCCTCGGTCAGAAACAGGGGTAAAAATTATTTTAGAAAATCTTTTATTTCTTCTAAAAATCCCCAAAAATAGTTTTATCATTTTGCATTGATACATAAACATGTGATAAAAAGTTTAGCTCAAATATCAAGCATATGAAACTATTTTTGTGTTTTAACATTTTACTAAAAACACAAAACTGTATTTTATCAAACTTTGATTTTTCAATACATGAATAGGATAGTCAAAATAAGTTTATTTAAAAGTTAAGCATGCATGTATAGAAAGAATACATCTACTATACATATAAACCATTTAAACTTGTTTTGATCAATCTATTCATGAAAACCAAATTCAAACATAAAACTTGTGTGTGTTGTGCACTTGAGCATATCAACTATTCTTATCTTTATAAATGGATCTAAAACACACTAAACTAAAACTAGGATACCTAAGTCTTCTTGACGATCTTCATCTTCAAGTTGAGTTGGTCCCAAAACATGATCCACCGAGTGCAAATGAGTGATCTTGAAGCTCGAGCACCGGAATCACTATGAAAACCTCCAAAAACTCTTTTGTTGAAGCTAATCACCAACTAATATCTTGTTACATGATCTGAAACTAAAATCACAAGATTATTAGTAAACATAACTACATGAGTTAATCATCATCAAAACTAGAGAGGAAGGCCTCCGGGCTAACAATCTCCCCCTTTTTGATGATGATAAAACTCATGGAGTTATATATGCATGGATTAAAGTTAAGCTTCAAAGAAGCTCCCCCTTAACTCATGCATAAACAAATAAACATAAAGAATATGCAATGAAGGCTCTTAAACATGAATGCATATCTATGCATAAACAATAAAAGGCTCTAGATACCAATGAAATGTTCAAAAAATAAAACATGCTCTAGATACCAATTAAAATTAAACTAAATTAACTTAATATATGCAAAAACATAAATATGCTATGCAAAAATATAAATATGCATATATAAACCAAAATCTTTCTCAAATAATTCTCCCCCTTTTTGTCAATCATCAATAAAGGTGTAAAATCAAAACAAAACAAAATCTTCTCCCCCTTTTTAATACAAAGAAACAATCATCAATAAGGGGTAAAATCAAAACCAAATCAATAAATTTTTCTCCCCCTTTTTGTCTAAAACAAAAACAAAACCAAATAGGGGTGTCAAACAATTAAGGTACCAATTAAAAATATGTCAAAATAGCATCTTAATACCAATTGAAAGTAAACATAGATCAATAAAATAAATGGTATATGCTATATACATTCATGAAGAGGAAGATGTGAAGCTTCCCTACACAGATACATTACATGAAGGAGGGATGACAAGCCCTAATTCACATAACATACACTATGCAATGCATAAGAGGAGATGTGAAGCTCCCCCTACACACGTGTACCACATAAAGAAGAGATTGTCAAGCTCTTCAATATAAGATACACTCATCATGAATCTATATGTAGAAGAGATGTTAAGCTCTCCTTGCATATAGGCAATACAATCAAAACTTTTGAATTTTTCTTTAGACAAAATTTTGAGATACCAAATTTTTAAAAACATTCAAATAAACATCTTGATATCTAAAGAGAGTATTTTTCTTTTTAAGTATATGATATCAATTTAAAATTTTTATTTTCTATCATAAAGTAAGGGAGTGGAAATACAAATACCAATTGTAAATATGAAAATCGAATTTTCTCCCCCTTTATGAAATACCAACAAAACACATGCATAGGCTTGAAATAAGATACCAATTGAAAATTGAATCAATTGAAACAAAGTTAAACCTCAAGCTTTAGCATAAACAAAATATATATATGTATGAAAAATAGATACCAATAGAAATTGATATTCTTTGAAATGCAAGCATACATATATGAAAATATATGAGTATACAATAAAAGTCAAAATTGATACCAATTGAAATAATTTCAATGATACCAATTGAAACAACAATAATGATCAAGTGTATACATCATATAACTACCACCCAATCATGTTCAAGTTTTAAAATGATTTTCACTATAAAGCATACATGAGCATGATCTCCCATCCAACCACCCTTGGATGGTAGGGGTTTTCAAAAAAATAGATTTGAAAAATAAGCTTTGTTTGAAAAACTCTACCATATGAAGAATATCGCAACTAGTTAAATAGAAAAAACTTGTAAACTAGTACGAAATCCTTCAAGTAAGGAATAAAACAAAATTATTTTTCATGAAACATGAAATCCACATAATAGTCAACACTCATAATCAATTAAGCACAAATATGACTCATGAAAACAAACACATGAGTAAACAATAAATGTGAGTGTACAAATACAATGTGAAGAACTGTTGGCCCGAAAGCCCATCACTCTAGTTTTGATGATGATCAACTCATGTAGTTATAGTACTAATGATCTTGTGTTTAATTAGTGACAGATTTATGATCAAGATCTTAGTAAGTGCATAACTTCAACAAAGGATTTGAAGTCAAGTTTTGGAGCTAGCACGGTTTGATTCAAGAGCTTGTGCATCAAGATCTCATCAAGTACTCAAGAGGAGTCTGAAAATCACCTAGAGGGGGGGTGAATAGGTGATGATGCTAATCAAAGGGCAATTTAAAAATTTAAAGCTACAACAATCACCAATCAAGAATCACAAGATGAATGCAAGCAATTAAGTATGACAATGAATATGATGAGCAATTAATAAGTGCAAGCAAAGTAGAGTAAGGAGTGTAAGAACAAGAAAAGTAAACCAATCGCAAACACAATGATATGTTATCGAGGATCGAGCACCCCAGCTCTACTCCCCGCCTTCCCCAGAAGGATTCCGACTACTTCCACTATCACAAAGATCTCAAATACAATGGAGTACCCAACTCCTACAATCTCAAGTACAAGTAATTTCCTTGGTAGTCAAAAGACCACAAACTCTCTCTTTCAAATATCTCTTCCCTTACAAAGGTCCTTAGAGAATATTGAGTAGGAATGAAGCTCTTGTTGTAAGTGAAGAAAGAAAATTAAATCAGAGAGTATTTGAAAACCCTTCAGAAAATCAGTGAGAAATTCAGCACAAAAACCAAGAAACAAGTCTCTTTTGAAAGCCTTAAACTTTTGAATTTTCTAGCAAATAATTGTTGTAACAAATCTCTCCCCAAACACCCCTATTTATAGGAGAGGGCTAGGGTTTAGGGATAAAACATAATTACTGATGTTTAGGAGGTAATTAGATCAAAATATATCCTTAAACGAATTTTAAACACAAAAGACAAAAATAAACAGCTCACTTAAAATCTGCCCGTTACTGTTCAACGGACACATCGGTCGACTGGGCCGGTCGACCGGTAGTTCAAAAATTCGACCGTTATAGGCTAGCGGTCGACCGACCCGGTCGACTGAGAAAACCTGTGAGCAAAAACAATATCTCGATCGACCGCCCCGGTCGACTGGCAGACATGCACACTGATACGTGCATCTGCCAGAACTGCGGTCGACTGGTCCGGTCGACCGGACCAGACTGACACAGACTCGGTCGACTGTCCCGGTCGACCGGATCAGGTCAAAAATCATTTTTGGAAAAGAAAATAAAGAGGATTTTGATTTTAACAAAAATACTTTTGAACAGGGAATAGAATTAAACATAAAGATGTATTTGTAGGCAAAAACTTGTATGCAAAATATTTTTGTATAATTTATAAGAAATTATTTTGGAATGAGCATGTGCGCAAAAACATGTGTGATAGAGCTTCAAACCTATCCACTATTCTTTAACATATTATAAACTGAAAAACAAATTACATGAAGACTTCTTGAGCTATCTTTAAGTCTTTGAGCCATCCAATGCCTTGCTAGTGCCTTCTCTTCTATGATCCTTCCTTGATGTGCAATTTGCCTTCCTTACTTTGTGGAACTTAGAAGTTCTTGCAATAGCTAAGCGAATGGTCTCTAAACATGGTACAAAACCTGAAACTCATCTTAACAAACTTGTTAGTACCAAATAGCTCATATTTGGTTTGTCATCATCAAAACCAAAAGCCAAATGGAGAGTGTAACCTCTTGGGCCAACAATCTCCCCCTTTTTGATGATGACAAAACAAATAGGTTATAAACAAAATATAGGGGAGGAGAAAACTCCCCCTCAAATTATGCTATATAAAAAGACACTTAAGCTTAAAACACAAGAATTCATTTGAAAACAAAAGATTTATGCACTTGATACCAATAGAAAGAAATTGAGACAAAACACAAGAATTCTCAAAATACATGAATTCAAAAACTCATACATACATAAACATAAAACTCATAAAACAAATCTTTAAAATTAAAGCATATAAATTCATATAGAACCAAGACCAAATGAACTTATTTTTGTCATGTAAACTTATTCTCCCCCTTTTTGTCATACATCAAAAAGGGTTATGAAAAACATGTCTATTCAATAATACAAACATTAAGTTCTCCACAAATAAACGAAAATCTAGCAAAATCAAGAGGTTTAGTGAAAATATCGGCTAGTTGTAAATCCGTGGAAACATAATCAATATCTATATCACCTTTCTCAAAATGATCTCTAAGAAAGTGATATCTAATTTCAATGTGCTTGGTCTTACTATGTTGATTTGCATTTTTGGTCATGTGTATAGTACCAGTATTATCACAAAATATTTTTATATGATCAAAGTGCAAATCAAAATCAAGGAGAGTATGTTTCATCCAAAGGACTTGTGCACAACAAGCCCCCGCGACAACATACTCCGCCTGGGCGGTTGAGAGAGCAACGGAATTTTGTTTCCTAGAGGACCATGAAACAAGACAATTACCAAGAAATTGACATGTCCCACTAGTACTCTTTCATCTACTCTACAACCCGCATAGTCGGCATCCGAATAGCTAGTCATTGAAAAATCTCTAGTTTTCGGATACCAAAGACCCATTCCAATAGTGCCCTTAATATAACGAATAATGCGTTTTACCGCAATAAGATGAGACTCTTTAGGACACGATTGAAATCTAGCACAAAGACACACACTAAACATGATATCCGGCCTACTTGCCGTCAAATATAAAAGACTTCCTATCATGCTTCTATATAATTTAATATCAACATTTTTACCTTGTTCGTCCTTATCAAGCTTGGTTGTAGTTGCCATTGGAGTGTTGCAAGCTTTTGATCCTTCAAGCCCAAACTTCTTTACTAGCTCCTTTGCGTACTTGGCTTGGTTAATGAAGGTTCCGTCTTGCAATTGCTTGATTTGGAGTCCAAGGAAGAAATTGAGCTCACCCATTGAAGACATTTCAAATTCAAGTTGCATGACCTTCTCAAAATCCTTGCATAAAAGCTCATTAGTAGATCCAAAAATTATATCATCATCATAAATTTGCACAATTAAAATATCATTATCAACATTCTTAGTAAAAAGAGTTGTGTCTACTTTGCCTTTAATAAAATCATTTGAAATGAGAAAACTAGAAAGCCTTTCATACCAAGCTCTTGGAGCTTGTTTCAATCCATACAAAGCTTTATCAAGTTTAAAACAAAATCGGGATGAACATGATCAACAAAACCAGGAGGTTGAGAAACATAAACTTCTTCATTAATAAAACCATTCAAAAATGCACTTTTCACATCCATTTGAAAAAGTTTAAAATTTTTAAAACATGCAAAAGCTAGTGTCATCCGTATGGCTTCAAGCCGTGCTACGGGTGCAAAGGTCTCCTCAAAGTCAATTCCCTCAACTTGAGTGTAACCTTGCGCCACTAACCTAGCTTTATTCCTAATGACATTTTCGGACTCATCCATCTTGTTTCTAAAGATCCACTTAGTACCAATTATTGGTCTATCGTGGGGCTTAAGAATAAGGTGCCAAACTTGGTTGCGCTCAAATTGATTGAGTTCCTCTTGCATGGCAAGCAACCAATATGGGTCCGTCTCGGCTTCGAGAATGCCTTTTGGTTCAAAATGAGAAATGAAAGCAAAGTTACCACATAGGTCATGGAGTTTGGAGCGCGTTGTGACTCCTTTAGATGCATCACCCAAGATGAGCTCCTTAGGATGATTTGTAGCGTATCTCCAAGCTTTAGGAAGCGGTTGAGTACTTTCCTCCTTATCCTCTTGAACTTCACCTATAGATTCTTGCTTATCTTCTTGCGCGGGTGAGTCCTTCAAGGATAGTTTCTCCATGTTTTCACCTAATGGTTCAAACTCTACAACATTCTCAACAAACACATTAGATTCTTCAAACTTAACATGCATGGATTCTTCAATGGTTTGAGAAGATCTAATGAAAACTCTATATGCTTTGCTAGTAGAGGAATATCCAATAAGATAGCCTCATAAGCCTTAGCATCAAATTTACCCAAATTATCCTTAGTATTCAAAACAAAACACTTGCATCCAAAAACTTTAAAATATGCAACATTTGGTTTTCTAGAATGATACATTTCAAAAGAAGTTTTTGAAGAATTTTTGCATAAATAAATACGATTCGATATATAGCATGCGGTGTTTACGGCCTCGGCCCATATATATTGAGGGAGGTCATATTCACTTATCATTGTCCTACCCATCTCTTGAAGTGTTCTATTTTTCCTTTCTACGACTCCATTTTGTTGTGGAGTTCTAGGACAAGACATTTCATGCTTAATTCCCTTTTCATCACAATAAGTCATGAAGAGTTGGTTAATAAACTCACCACCTCTATCACTCCTTATTCTCAAAATCGAAAAACCCTTTTCTTTTTCAACTCTTTTTCGAAAAATCTTAAAATGAGAAAAAGTTTGATCTTTATGTTGCAAAAAGAAAACCCAAGTAAAACGGGAGAAATCATCAACCAAAACAAATGCAAATCTACTTCCATTTAAACTCTTAGTTTTAGTTGGTCCAAAAAGATCCATATGAATTAATTCCAAAGGCCTAGTTGACATGATATCCTTGATTGGTTTAAAGGAAGACTTGGTTTGTTTCCCAAGTTGGCACGCACCACAAATGCGGTCTTTCTCAAAATTCAAGCAAGGTATACCCTTCACCAATTCCTTTGAATTAATCCTAGAAATATGGTCAAAAGATGCATGTCCTAGTCTTCTATGCCAAAGCCAAGAATTTTCATCAAAAGCATTCAAGCATTTAGTAGAACAATCTAAATTAAGCATGTCAATAATATAAACATTATTATCACGAAAACCGGTGAGAATACAAACATCGGATTTAACATCAAAAATCTTACAAGAAGTATCATCAAAAACTACTTTAAGTCCACGATCACAAAGTTGACTAATGCAAAGCAAATTATGTTTTAACCATCTACTAAAACAACATTCTCAATAATAGGAGATGCACCAATTTGAATGTTACCTATACCGATGATAGTTCCTTTGGAGTCATCCCCGAAGGTGACGGTGCCACCTTCCATGTACCTTGATAGGGTTGTGAAGTTGTTGATGTCCCATGTCATGTGTCTTGAACAACCACTATCAAGGTACCACCGCTCCCTACGTCTTGGAGTTTTGGTGTGTACCTACATCAAACAATTTAAGACTTGATTTTGGTACCCACATTTTCTTGGGTCCTCTAGGGTTAGTGTCATGAACCCAAACAAGATTATTTGTTCTATTTAGTTGATCATAGCAAAACTTAGCTAAATGTCCATTTTTACCACAATAAGTACATCTATACACTCTACCATATTTAAAAGCATAGTGAGTGTGTGATTTGTGAGCATGAGAATTTTGAGCATGAAAAGATTTAGCATGAGGAGTGTTATTTGTAGTGTGAGCACGGGGAGTCTTAGCATGTGAAGTGTGCTTTTTAGAAAACATGTCCTCAAGTTTCTTAGTGTTAAAAGCACAATCCTTTAAAACTTTTTCAAAATCATTTATTTTAGATTTAAAAGACGAAATTTCTTTATATCAATAATAGGAGATTTTCCTTACAAGAACTCTTGTAGGCACAAAATTCTTTTTGCATGGAAATGAAATTAGAAGAAACATCATCTTTTTCTTTAGAAACAATGGCAAGTTGATTCTTAAGAAAAGCAACTTCTTTTTGTAATTTTATGCATTCAAGTTTCTTGTTATCATAAGTTTCAGAAAGTTCTACAAAAGCATGCACTAGAACTTCCTTACTTACATCATCATCTTCATCATCAAGGGATTGAGGGGTTACCTTGGGTGTGTTTGCCATGAAACACATATTAGCTTGATCCACCTCCTCTTCGGACTCGCTTTCCGAATCCCACGTAGCTTTATAAGCTTTCTTTTCCTCCGGCTTCTTTGGCTTGAAGGAGGAAGTCATTTTCTTCTTGAACTCCGGACAATCCGCCATGATATGTCCGGGTTTGCGGCAATTGTAGCATATGATCTTCCGCTCCTCTTTGCCTTCAAATTTTCTCCGGAAGTTGAGCTTGTTCTTCCGGTACATCCTCTTGACGTTGCGAACAAGTAGAGTAAGCTCCTCATCTTCTTCTTCGTCATCTTCATCGTCATCATTGGTGGATGAAGTCTTGAAGGCTATGGATTTCTTCTTTGAAGTAGTGGCCTCTTCTCTTGCCTTCTTCTCCATCTCATGGGTCTTTAGGTTCCAATGAGACTAATGAGGTCCATCTCGTCCTTGTCGTTCAACTCCTTCAAGGTGGTGGCCTTGATCTCCCATGCTGAAGGAAGAGCCCGAATTACTTTCCGCACCTTTTGATCGTTGGAGATGTCATCACCTAAGGAAGAAAGACCATTTGTGATTTTAGTAAACCTTGTAGCCATACTATCAATAGACTCATCATCAAGCATTTTAAATGACTCATATTGGGACCTCAAGAGATCTATCTTAGCTCTCTTGACTTGTGAAGTCCCCTCGTGTGTGACCAATAAGTGTTGCCAAATCTCATAGGCGGATTGGCAATGAATTACCCGTGTAAGGTCATCCTCATTCAAGGCGGTTAATAGGGAGTTTTGGCCTTGGAGTTAGCCTCATATAGTTTAAAGTTAAGCTCGGTCCAAGTACTCTCATCACCATCGGGTGCTTCATAGGTTTGGTCAAGGACTTGGCTACTAAGCTACCCAAAGATTGCAAAAATATAGTCATCCTAACCTTCCAAATTGGGAAATTGAGTCCATCAAATTTAGGTGGGGATTTAATGTTGTCGGCCATGTTTACTAGTGATGAATGAATGAAATGAAAATGTTGATTAGCAAGTTTTAAGGATCTCTCTATGGATGTTAAGCCAAACCTAGAGTCCAAGCTCTGATACCAATTGAAAATCACCTAGAGGGGGGGTGAATAGGTGATGATGCTAATCAAAGGGCAATTTAAAAATTTAAAGCTACAACAATCACCAATCAAGAATCACAAGATGAATGCAAGCAATTAAGTATGACAATGAATATGATGAGCAATTAATAAGTGCAAGCAAAGTAGAGTAAGGAGTGTAAGAACAAGAAAAGTAAACCAATCGCAAACACAAGGATATGTTATCGAGGTTCGAGCACCCAGCTCTACTCCCCGCCTTCCCCAGAAGGATTCCGACCACTTCCACTATCACAAAGATCTCAAATACAATGGAGTACCCAACTCCTACAATCTCAAGTACAAGTAATTTCCTTGGTAGTCAAAAGACCACAAACTCTCTCTTTCAAATATCTCTTCCCTTACAAAGGTCCTTAGAGAATATTGAGTAGGAATGAAGCTCTTGTTGTAAGTGAAGAAAGAAAATTAAATCAGAGAGTATTTGAAAACCCTTCAGAAAATCAGTGAGAAATTCAGCACAAAAACCAAGAAACAAGTCTCTTTTGAAAGCCTTAAACTTTTGAATTTTCTAGCAAATAATTGTTGTAACAAATCTCTCCCCAAACACCCCTATTTATAGGAGAGGGCTAGGGTTTAGGGATAAAACATAATTACTGATGTTTAGGAGGTAATTAGATCAAAATATATCCTTAAACGAATTTTTAAACACAAAAGACAAAAATAAACAGCTCACTTAAAATCTGCCCGTTACTGTTCAACGGAC
This sequence comes from Agave tequilana, assembly GCA_038442645.1. Taxonomy (NCBI): domain Eukaryota; kingdom Viridiplantae; phylum Streptophyta; class Magnoliopsida; order Asparagales; family Asparagaceae; genus Agave; species Agave tequilana. Next base: position 24,255 of record JAVJIF010030299.1, read on the forward strand.
ACATCGGTCGACTGGGCCGGTCGACCGGTAGTTCAAAAATTCGACCGTTATAGGCTAGCGGTCGACCGACCCGGTCGACTGAGAAAACCTGTGAGCAAAAACAATATCTCAGTCGACCGCCCCGGCCGACTGGCAGACATGCACACTGATACGTGCATCTGCCAGAACTGCGGTCGACTGGTCCGTCGACCGGACCAGACTGACACAGACTCGGTCGACTGTCCCGGTCGACCGGATCAGGTCAAAAATCATTTTTGTAAAATAAAATAAAGAGGATTTTGATTTTAACAAAAATACTTTTGAACAGGGAATAGAATTAAACATAAAGATGTATTTGTAGGCAAAAACTTGTATGCAAAATATTTTTGTATAATTTATAAGAAATTATTTGGAATGAGCATGTGCGCAAAAACATGTGTGATAGAGCTTCAAACCTATCCACTATTCTTTAACATACTATAAACTGAAAAACAAATTACATGAAGACTTCTTGAGCTATCTTCAAGTCTTTGAGCCATCCAATGCCTTGCTAGTGCCTTCTCTTCTATGATCCTTCCTTGATGTGCAATTTGCCTTCCTTACTTTGTGGAACTTAGAAGTTCTTGCAATAGCTAAGCGAATGGTCTCTAAACATGGTACAAAACCTGAAACTCATCTTAACAAACTTGTTAGTACCAAATAGCTCATATTTGGTTTGTCATCATCAAAACCAAAAGACAAATGGAGAGTGTAACCTCTTGAGCCAACAGAGTCTACCTCTATGGATCGTGTTTGGACCAAGTCAAGAAGATGAGAAGGCTTCAAGTGAAGATTTCAAGAAGATGAAGACTTGTGTCCAGATTTGTTTTTAGTAAGATTTTGTTTTAGTTAAAGATGTAAAGGATAGAGTAGTTGGTGGATTGCTCAAGTATACATATACACACACACTCTTGATAGTTTTGTTTTTACAAAAGATTTTTACTTTAGAAAAATACTTTTTGGTTTTTGGAATTTCTTATATGCATGTCTTTTATCCAAAACCAAGTTTAGAGCTTAATGTCAAAAACATAGATATTTCATCTTAATTGTGTAGTGGATCATATCCATACACACTATGCTTTAATGAATTCAAAATATCTTGTTTTTGTATCATGAAGAAGTTGGAAAACAAGTTTTAGAAAAATACTAGTTTTCATTTGAGCCATATTTTTCAAGTTACAAAAATAGTTCAAAACATTTGTAATATGTCTTGATTTTGTGCAAGCATGTTTGTTTATCAAAGTATTACATCAAAACTATTTTTGTATATTTTTCAGTATTTTATGGGATTTTTATGTGAGCCAAAAAGATCAAATTTTAATCCCTAGTTTTTCTGTTCCAGGCTTCAGCCAGTCGACTAGTCGACCGACCAAGTCGACTAGGGCTGAAGTCGGTCGACCGACTCGGTCGACCGACGTGCACAGACGTGCACGCCAGCTCTACAGGATGGCCGGCCGACCGACCCGGTCGACCGTCCAGAGAGCTCTGCATCTGGAAAGGCCCCGGCAGACTGCGCGGTCGACCGGACAGAGAGATTGCTCTCTGTATCCTGGCTCGGTCGACCGCCCGGTCGGCCGATGGCTCAAACGGTCTGAAATATGACCGTTGGCCGGTCGGCCGGACGGTCGACCGACAGGCCTGACAGAACCCCAACGGCTAGTTTTTCTGAGCCAATAAATTTGGGGGTTTGGGCATTGTTTTCACCAAGATTTGGAGAGTATTTTTGAGCCAGTTTTTCCAATCCTTTTCAGAGGTTTTTCTCCACAAATTTGAGAGCAAATATTTCCTATCAAAAGGGAAGATTTTATCAAGAGTGTTAAAAGAGATTCTTTGAGTTTTTTTCCACCATCTCTTTCCTTGTTTTCTCACACATACACTTGAGCTATCTGATTAGATGGGAAAGGAGTTGTATTGTGGAGTATAATTTGCACACAAAATATATTCAATAAAAAGAGATAAGGTTTAGATTCAACCTCAAGTGCTTTGATCACTCCACAAATGTATTTCAAATGGTTAATATACCCTTTCCTATCTCCGTTATAGCATAGGGCTATACCGAGTCGATTCTCAGGGAGAGCTCGTGATGGAAGCTTTACGATAGGTAGTGAAGATAGAAAACGAGAATTCTTCTATGCTTAAAAAAATAAAGAATAAAACAATGAAGAAGAAATGAAAGAATGGATGGATATGTTCATGATGGAAAATGTAAAAGAAATCAAAATCAAGATTGGATTTGGACTAACAACTAAAAAGAAAAGAAAACTTTAGAAAACTTGAATGGAAGAAAGCCATGACTAGCTAACCTTACTACCTTGCTAAAACTTACTAAACTCCGTGATAGTGAATGCGTGCCTCATGTTGATTCATCGGCATGGATTCGTCTTGCGTGTTGATCTAATTACTTTCCCACTTGGATGACGGGGGGTTTAACCCATCGGAGAAGAGAAGACCATCCAACTTGCAAGATTAAAGATAACAATCACCCATGAGTTAGTAGTTAGCAAGGTTAGTGGTTAGCTAGTACATGGTAGAAAGAGTTAGCTACAAGCCATAAGAAAAGTAAAGCAAAGCATGAATTAAATTGCAAGAAAGTAAAGTAAGAAATAAAGAAAGCAAGTAAACTAGAAAATGCAAGAGTAGAGAGAAGAGAATGGATGAATCCTTACTTCACAAGTTGTCACTCCTTGATGTACACAAGCTTTCTCTCTCTTACAAACTCTCTCTTTACAAAATTTCTAGGGAAGAAGAAGAGGGTCTAAAGAACTAAAACCTAGAGAAAAAACCCTACAAAATTACAAGCATCTACTAATTTCTCCTCTCTTCTCCATTCTGTCTTTGCTCGCAGGTCCAATTGCAGTATTTATAGGCCTCAGGAGAAGGATCCAGAACCCAGTTTGTTGGCGCAAAATCCGGGATCCAACAACCTCTCAACTGCCGCAATTTGGCGGGAAAATCCCGGATTTTGCGGCAACTGTAAGGTTGTTGGGCAACAGCTTCTTGTTGAGAGTTGGTTGCGAGGTTGTTATCTACGTGGCCTTCTAGAATCTTGGTTTGTTACGTAGAATTCTCTGGATCCTGGGTTGAAACTTGAGCTTGGAATTAATCTCCTTAATTATTGCTAATTAAAGTGATTATTGGGCTTTCTCTCATTTCAGTTGTGGACCTGTAAAAATATAGAGAAGAGGAGTAAAAATCATATATTTATTTGCAATATGCATGGGGATTATGTGGTAAAATATGCAATATTGTGTATCAATCACACCCCCACACTTATTCTTTTGCTCGTCCCGAGCAAAACAAAGAAAAAGAAAAGAAAAACTATACTACAAATTTATTACACCACTTTCGCAGGTGACGCGATTGCACTGAGCACGTGCAACAAGCCGTTAAACCTCTAGGTTACCCTAGAGGAGGAGTGTTGTCTCCTGAGGGTTTTCAGCGGATTACACCCACAAAATCCATAAAGAAAGAAGATAAATGTTAGTATTTTGAAAATCCATTTTGAAAGAGAGACATGTTTTCGAACTATTTTTGCAAAAATATAAGTGATCTTAGGTCATAAGTCCACCTATAATCATTCTTCCTTAAACTTAGTCTCCATGCAAGATCTTGTCTTCAATTAAGGTAAGAATTCAAAATTGGATTGAATACTTTATCTTTCATAAAACCTAGATAATATGCACACCGTGCTCAGTGAAAATTTCTGGGATTTCAACTCCAACCATCAAGCCATTTATTTATATATATATATTTTTCTGTTTTTTTTTCTTCTTCCCTTAGTTTAGGCTTTCTAGTTTACCCTTGTAATGAGCCTTTAACCGATGACTCCCAAACCAGACGGTCTTAGGGCACCAGATGAGAAAACATCCCTCGGGTTTAAGGTCTCGAGTAAAAAAGGCCACAAAACTAAAGGGGATTATTTATTTCCTTTACCACCGTTAGGCGTGAATAATCATGCTTCTTGAGGCACATTTATCCAGCTTAATAGGTGATGTTTTATTTATATATATTTTTTTCTTTTTTTTATTTTTATGGCATTTTTGGTCTTTGTCTCCATCCCAAGAAATGTGTAAGTGTAAAGTGCATATTTATCTAAGGTAAAAATTCAAGATAAAAATATCTCACCAATTTTACTTACTTAGCCTATAATTTTAAACAAGATCTATTATTTCAACTAGGTTTAAGATGTCATAATTAAGGCTTTCTTAATTTCTAAGATACATCTTAATTTTCTTAAAAATAGATCTAAACTTTATCTCTTTTTTTCAAAAAGTTTTTTTTATTTTTTTATTTTTTTTATTTCTAAAAAAGAAAAAGTAAAATCTAAAATAAAATAGAAAATCTACTAAGAAAGATAAAATCTAAAAAGACAATGAAAATCCTAAAAATAAAAATAAAAGGTCTAAAAAGAAAATGAAAAATCCTATGTTAGCATCTACCCCCCCATATCTATCTCATGCAATGTCCCCAATGTATGCAAGATGAAATGATGCACGAAATAGGTAAAGGATAAAACTACTCCCTCAGTCGCTTTGGACCAGCGGTGGTGCTAGGTCCAGCCGACTGTGATCTCCTCAACCTGGCCTCAATGCCATCTAACCTGGAGGATTGCTCTTCCACCCTCTTTCTCAGCCTCACTTGTCCCTTAAAGATTTTCTTCATGCCCTTCCAGATAGAGGACATGAAAGCTCGTGACTCTGCTGGGGGCTCCTGCCTCCAAAACTCAGGTTCATCTTCTGCATCAAAACTCTCCTCTGAGGAGGACTCTACCGGTACATCCTCTGGCTGGACAGTAGGAGTCCAGACTGCATGCAAACAACTATTATACGAACTGGTAGGCCTCTCAGGTGCAACAAACACTCGGTCGAATGAATCAAATACATCAGCTGGTAGGAAAGTCCTACACAAATGTGTAATCAATATGGGATGGGAGTATTTGGCACCGCGTGTGCGTGAGGAATTTGCTATAAGTACGTGGAAGATGACTTTATTCAAACAAACCGTGTGTTGATGAGTCATTAAATCATGTATTATTGTAACACAGGTCTGTTGAAGGATGATTGATGCTCAAGCTCTAAAATGTTGCGTTGGATCCAACGTCTAACGCAATGAATATTTCTAAAGGTCGTACTGGCTTTGAGCCCACGATCCTGCTCAGTACAACGAGCCCCATAACAGTCATATACTCAATCAAAGGGAGAGGCTCGCTGTGATGTGTGATGGTTGGGACATTGGTGACTGCCTCAAGAAGAGGAAGCGTGACAAGTAAGTCTCCTGTGGGCATGTGTACAGTAAACTGATATGCTTGTGAATCAATAGATGCTTGGTCAATGTGAGTGTAAAACATTGTCACCAATTCGGGACAATAGAATGCATCGGTCTCAGAGTTGTCATACACTAATGTATACCAGTTCCAAGCCCTAATTCTCTCTACAAACACATACCCATAACCATTTGTATCACTTAATATCCGCCCAAAGTCTTTCTCAACAAAAATGGAGGTGCCATAATATGAATTTCAGATCAAAGCGATAAAAAGAAAAGATCAGAATTCGAACCACCCCCGGAATTCGTGGGGGGTAAAATTTCGATCTCTGCAGTGGGTTTAGGAAGCTCTGAATGAAGATGTAGCACCAGATCGCCAACAAGCCCTTGAAATCGATAGGAGCAGACTCTGGCGGCGCGCAGGAGGCTTCAACTTTGCCGCAAAATCTCGGCAAAAGTCGAGAAATTGCGGCAGAACAGAAAGAACAGGGGAAGGGAAAATTTTCAGTGGAGGCGCTTTGGGAGAGAGTTGCAGAACTGAGGAGAGTTTTCTCGTGTGAGGGAGGAAGTGTGGAGTAGAGAGATATTTATAGGAGGGAGAAATTTAGAATCCCACTTCTATCCCTAGGTTAAAAACGAATTTACCCTAGGGATTTGGAAGTTTTGAAGATAAGTTTGACCCTAGGGACTTGGAATTTGAGGAAACCTAGGAATTTAGAAAGATTTTGAATTTGGAAAGTGTGGAAACTCCTTTAAGCATAAATGTCCCTCCTTTATTTTTATTTTTTAATTTTTTTTATTTACAAAATTTTAAAAAGAAAGAAAAAAAAATAATTTACAAAGATTATGTACAAGTGGGTTCACTGCCTGGGCTATCTTTTGGCCGTTTCCCTCTGGCCCATTTCCCATCATTCCAGTGTGTTCTTTTTCTCGGGTTTAAGTGGGAAACGTGACGCATTATTTTTTTAACCCTCGGCATTTCCAGTTTCAATTCATTATTGTCCATCCATATCTCACCATAGTGTTCACCCAAAAATTCCTCCTTACCACCTTTCTCATTTAGCACATCATTTTGTCCTTTATTCAGAAATTCAAGCTCATCTCCAAATAATTCTTCAAAACTCAAGTCGACATCCTCTTTCAAAATTGTACAATCAGTTAACTTACCCCGAGTTGACTCATCTAGACACATGATCTCATCAGCAAACAAGTCTTCAAAGGATATATCAATCGGAGGTTCGGATACAGTCACAGTTGGCTTATTGAAAGTGAAAATATCCAAATTAACTTTCCCTTTTGAAAGGGTACTCGGATAAGAGAATCACTAGATTGTGACTCATCTTTTGGATCTTCACCTTCTTCCTCACAATCGTTACTAATGAAGCTAACCTCAAATGTTTGATCTTTTGTTTTACGAGGTTGTGTGTGGAAGACATTGTGTTCATGAGTCATGTTACCAAAAGTCAACCTCATTGATCCATTCCGGCAATTAATGATGGCATTTGCAGTAGCCAGGAATGGTCATCCCAGAATGACCGTAATTTGAGTCCTTTGATTGGAATTTGACACAGGTTTTGTTTCAAGGACTACAAAGTCAACAGGATAAATGAATTCTCCAACTTTGACAAGGACATTATGAATTTCTCCCTTGGGTCTAGTGACAGAGCGATCAGCCAACTGGATAGTCATTTGAGTAGGATGGAGATCACCTAACCCCAATTGTTGGTACACAGAGAAAGGCAGGAGATTGATGCTGGCCCCCAAATCAAGAAGTGCCCTATTAATGATAGTCTGTCCTATGATGCATGAAATGGTGGGGCTCCCTGGGTCTTTATATTTAACAGGAATTGGACCAGTGAGCAACTCATTGATGGATGATGCTAGGAAGACTTTCTTAGGGACTTGGGTCTTTCTCTTCTTGGTGCACATTTCCTTCAAAAATTTGGCATATGATGGCACTTGTTGTATGGCATCAAGAAGAGGAACATTGATTTGGACCTTATTGAACATATCTTTTATCTTCTCCATGTGAGCATTTGTCTTGTTATTTGTAAGCCTATTTGGAAATGGTACAACAGGCTTATAGGGTTACTCATCTACCTTTTCTTTACCCTTGGCTTTTGAAGTGGATGGCTCTGTACTAGAAGATGGTTTGTCAGAAGTTGGTTGCATTGGGACAGGAGGTGTTGGCTTTTGTATTGGATGAGATGGTGGACTAGAAACCATATTATCTATTTGTTTTCCAAATCTCAGGGTATGAATAACATGACATTGACTGGGTCCTGAATCTTTCACTTCATTTAAAGGGAAGTGATGTTTGGGATTTGGCAATGGCTGACTTGGTAACATTCCTTTTGTCTTTCATTTACTGAATTAGCCAATTGCCCAATTTGGACCTGAACTTTATTCATATCCTGTTGATAATTCTTTGTAAAGGTTTCTAACATTTTCCTCAACTCTGATATTTCTGAATTATTCTGGGGTGGATGTTGATGATATGGAGACTGGAATTGTGATTGGTAGAGTGGTGGTGGGTTCTGATATGACTGTGGTGGACTTTGAGATGGATGAACATACAGTGAATTCTGATTGAAACTGGATGGGTGAGACTGAGCATTATATGGATGTGGAAGTGGTGGCATATGATGCTCAGGACCAGACTGACTCCATAAAAAATTTTGATGGTTCTGCCATCCTGAATTGTATGTGTTGGAGTATGGGGGTCTGGTAAAAGCTGCATTTATGTTCTCCTGATATGATTGGAGCTGATACAAAGGACACTCCTCAAAGACATGGTTGAGATCATGACAGTAGGTGCAACCTGGTTTAATCACAGACAATGGGTTGACCTGATTTACAACAGAATTTACCCTAGACTCAAGCAGTTCTATCCTCTTCATCAATTGTGTGATCTTGGCTTCTGCAGCTATAGAGGATTCTATGGAGTGTGTACCAATTCTAGAAGTGGTGGGAGTCAGTTTATCAGGGCATGACTCCCACTGAATGGTTTTCTCAGCTAGAGTTTCAAAGAGATCCCACCCCTGATGTTCATCTTTCTTCAAAAATTTCCCTTGGCACATGGATTCAAGGAGGGTTTTCGTTTGGTAATCTAGACCGTCATAGATAATCTGGCACAGACGCCATTTCTCTATGCCGTGATGAGGACATAGGGCTAGAAGGTCTTTGAAACGCTCAAGATACTTCCAGAAAGGTTCATTTGGTTCCTGCTTGAATTGCATGATATTCTTGCGCATGAGGGCTGTTTTGTGGATAGGATAGAATTTCTTAAGAAAGACTTTTACAAAATCCTCCCATGAAGATATGGAACTGACAGGAAGATTATAAAGTCATTTCTTAGCTAAATCCTTAAGTACAAACGGTATGAACCGTAACCTAACAGCATCCTCGGTCAATTGGGAAATTCTCATCATTTGGCATACCTCTTCAAACTCACGAATAAAGAGGTACGCGTCCTCAGACTCAAGACCATGGAATCGGGGAAGTGTATTAATGTATTGCGGTTTCAGCTCAAAGTGGTTTCCATTAGGCTCGGGGAGAAGAATGCAGGATGGAAGGGAAGTGCGAATCGGATAAAATCGATCTTGAAGTGAGACGTTGTTTTCCATAATGTTAAGTGGTTGTGTAAGTGCAAGTGTAGAAAGTCTATCAAGTCTTGCAGATTTCGGATCACGAAACCACTCTCGCAAATACAATCACAAACAACGTGCACCGATCACACCAGCGAAAAAGAGAAAATAACAAACAATTAAAAAGAAAAATCAATCCAAGCTTCTAGGATTCCTGGACCTAGACGACTCCTAACTGATTAGATCGTCCACAGGAGGTTTAGTGTAGACTTTGACTATAAGCTAATCAGCCAGGAAAGGGTAAGGTTGGTGGGAGGTTTCCGTCAGAGACGTTCCTTAATTAAGTAACCAGCAACCTTCGGGCTTTCGGCCCTCAATCCCTTTCCTAGACACTGATTTTACAAAAGTCAATTTCCAACACTTTTTCCCCTTAGGATAATCTCCTAAGTGAGTCCGAATGTCCCTAGGGCCAACGTCTATCAGCTTTTATTTACAAGCTTGGGATTGTGAGTGCATGGGAAAATGATTTTCGGGCTAAGGAAGAGGTGATAAAATCCCCACCTTATCTTTTTTATGGGTTATGCCCTTAGAATTGATTTGTGTCAGTGTACGATATCAAAAAACAAGGTTCACTCAAAGCGTAATTAAATCAAACAAAGAGTGAGTCCTAGTCTAGATGCAATGCGCACGTACCTTGTCTCCAGCACTCTTCAACAGTAAAAGTAAAGGAATTGAAAGACACGTGCCTAGTATGCAAATGTCTAAACAATTTTTTTAACGTTTCAACCAATTTTTTTACTGTTGTTTATTAAGCAGGAGTATGGTGAAGAATACAGGAAAAAATTATTGCAGCAGATGTATTTTGCAGTGAAGCAAGCCCTGCAGAAAACTGGTCAGAAGTCAACTCCTCCTTGCCGCAATTCTGCGGCAAAAACCCAGAATTTGCGGCAATTTGGAGGGATCTTGGTCTCTGCTTTCAAGAGCAGAGGCCCAGGTCCACTATATGTTACTGCAATGCAAAGGTTCCTGTTTCTTCAACCTGTAACCTGCAACAGAGAAGAAGATTCGTTTAATTCTTCACTTTATACCAAAAACCATTGCTCTCCCCGGCAACGGCGCCATTTTTTGATTAGACGAGAAAGGTGTTGTATTGTGGAGTATAATTTGCACACAAAATATATTCAATAAAAAGAGATAAGGTTTAGAAACAACCTCAAGTGCTTTGATCACTCCACAAATGTATTTCAAATGGTTAATATACCCTTTCCTATCTCCGTTATAGCATAGGGCTATACCGAGTCGATTCTCAGGGAGAACTCGCGATGGAAGCTTTACGATAGGTAGTGAAGATAGAAAACGAGAATTCTTCTATGCTTAAAAAAATAAAGAATAAAACAATGAAGAAGAAATGAAAGAATGGATGAATATGTTCATGATGGAAAATGTAAAAGAAATCAAAATCAAGATTGGATTTGGACTAACAACTAAAAAGAAAAGAAAACTTTAGAAAACTTGAATGGAAGAAAGTCATGACTAGCTAACCTTACTACCTTGCTAAAACTTACTAAACTCCGTGATAGTGAATGCGTGCCTCATGTTGATTCATCGGCATGGATTCGTCTTGCGTGTTGATCTAATTACTTTCCCACTTGGATGACGGGGGTTTAACCCATCGGAGAAGAGAAGACCATCCAACTTGCAAGATTAAAGATAACAATCACCCATGAGTTAGTAGTTAGCAAGGTTAGTGGTTAGCTAGTACATGGTAGAAAGAGTTAGCTACAAGCCATAAGAAAAGTAAAGCAAAGCATGAATTAAATTGCAAGAAAGTAAAGTAAGAAATAAAGAAAGCAAGTAAACTAGAAAATGTAAGAGTAGAGAGAAGAGAATGGATGAATCCTTGCTTCACAAGTTGTCACTCCTTGATGTACACAAGCTTTCTCTCTCTTACAAACTCTCTCTTTACAAAATTTCTAGGGAAGAAGAAGAGGGTCTAAAGAACTAAAACCTAGAGAAAAAACCCTACAAAAATTATAAGCATCTACTAATTTCTCCTCTCTTCTCCATTCTGTCTTTGCTCGCAGGTCCAAGTGCAGTATTTATAGGCCTCAGGAGAAGGATCCAGAACCCAGTTTGTTGGCGCAAAATCCGGGATCCAACAACCTCTCAACTGCCGCAATTTGGCGGGAAAATCCTGGATTTTGCGGCAACTGTAAGGTTGTTGGGCAACAGCTTCTTGTTGAGAGTTGGTTGCGAGGTTGTTATCTACGTGGCCTTCTAGAATCTTGGTTTGTTACGTAGAATTCTCTGGATCCTGGGTTGAAACTTGAGCTTGGAATTAATCTCCTTAATTATTGCTAATTAAAGTGATTATTGGGCTTTCTCTCATTTCAGTTGTGGACCTGTAAAAATATAGAGAAGAGGAGTAAAAATCATATATTTATTTGCAATATGCATGGGGATTATGTGGTAAAATATGCAATATTGTGTATCAATCACTATCCATTGCTATTTATCCTATAGGAGTATTGTAGTGAGATTGTTTTTAGGTGATCAAAGTGTTGTGATCACCAAAGACTTGTTCTTTGTACTTTGAGGAGGCGGACGTGTGTGTCCGCGGTGTTTGGGGTTCGGGTGCGAACTCTTTGTTTGAGGTGCGGCCTCGGCGAGCCGGTGGGCTTGCGGTGTGTACGGACTAGGGAGTCCGAGAGCTTGTAGGTGTTGTGGCACCGGGTGATCCATTGGGATCGATTATAGTGGAAATCCTTCGTGTGTCGAAGGCGGGGATGTAGAGCAAGTGTGCTCGAACCTCGAAACAAATCCCTTGTGTTTGCGATTGCTCTCTCTCTTTGTCTCTTGTTTATATCTTGCATGCTATTATTGTGTTAATCTTTATATGCTTGATATACTTGTGAGCTCATATCGATATATTTGCTTGGGATTGTTTGCTAACACTTGTATTCAACCAAGAGAGCCAACGCGGCACCTCAACCCATTTAAGGGGAATCTAGAGGAGTTTGTTCAGAGCCCTTCACGGGGAATTCGGCAACACTCTTGTGTTATACGTGGTGTTTAGTGTAAGAGTTTAGTTTAGGTCATAATAGTTTATACTTCCGCATTATTTGGCATTAAGTGACCATTAGATTAGCCATCACCTATTCATCCCCCTCTAGGTGAACCTACAATTGGTATCAGAGCCAAGTGCTCTGAATTTGGGTCTTACAACCTAGAGTTAAAGATCCTCATTTTTAGGCTAATCACTATTTTGTACACACACTATGGATTTCATGTCACCACCTACCTTTGACACTCTTAACATCCAAATTTGGAAGGTTAAGATGTCTTTGTACCTCAAGGCCCTAGGCATTCATGTTTATCTTGCCACTGCTAATAATGCATATTGTTTAGATGGTAAGAATTTTGAGGCTAATGCAAAAGCCCTTCATGCTTTAAAGTCTATCCTAAATGATGATTATTTATCTAGGGTTTCTAATGTTGATTCGACTTTTGTAGCTTGGAACATCATCACCTCCCTTGGCGAAAAGGATCTATATTATGCCGGAAGTGATTCGAACGTTGGAAGCAACACCTCCAACTTGTGCTATATGGTCCAAGGGGATGACCCCTTGAGGTAACTACCGAATCCGAGGATGAGGATGTAGATATGTCATATGATGAGCTTTCTACATTTTGTCATTTGCTAATTGAAAAATATGACATACTTAAGAAAGATAATAAAAATTTGAAAAAGAAATTTGATTGCATGCATAAAGAACATGATTCATTTAGAAATAAGATTGCATGCTTAGAAAAAGAAAAAGAAGATTTGAAAAATGAGAATGTTTCCTTATTTTCAAAATTGAATGATTTATGTGAAGGAAACAATACTTTAAAAAATAAAATTGATTTGGTGGAAAAACAAAAAGAAAGTATTTTGCAAGAAAATAACTCTTTGAAAAGAAAATTTGTTGAAAAAGGAAAAGAATAAGAAAAATGATTCTTTATCTCATCATGCCTTACATGCCACCACTAATGAGATTAAAGACTTGAAAAATAAAATGGATTGTTTGAGTTCAACTTTGAACTCTTGTGCATTTAACCATACTAGATTGGAGTCTTTGTTTTCAAAGAAACAAACTCCACACATTCATGCACAACATCATCATGCATATGCTTATGTTGCACGTCATGATCACACTCCCACACATAAGCATCCTAAGGTGTACACATGTACACATTGTGACCGTAAAGGCCATTTAGCAAAATTTTGTTATGACAAGTTGCATCATTTTATTTTGCTAATAATAAAAATTTTGGGTTCCTTACAAGACTAACCCCAAAGGACCTAAGAAAATATGGGTACCAAAACCCCCACCCCATGTTTTTGATATGGGTGAGGGATCTCTCAAGACGTGAGAGATTTGGTGCCTTGATGGTGGATGCAAATGGACTTGATGGACACACATTTGATGCATCACTATCAAGGAGATTTTGGTGGGATGACCACCATGATTGGAGCTTTGGAGTTGGTAACAATCTCTAAACTCCTACTTTTTATGTACATGCTTTTTACATATATCATATTCATAGCATGTTCATGTTTTAATTATTTTTGTACTTCATGTGGTAAATTCATGTTTAGATGTAGATTCCATTAAAACTTGTATTTATACATGTACAAATAGTGAGCTACATTTGTTTTAATATGATTGCACTTCATGCTCATTTGTACCCACTATATGCATATGTATAGACTAGTTTTGATGATTCTCATTTATACATGCTTTGCCAATTTTTATGCTTTACTTCATGTATATGTATTATTAATTCAAATCTAATAAATATACATGTATACCCGTGAGTCTCTGCCTTCATGCAAATACATTTGATAGACTCTTTTATGTTTGGGATATGTATGTGTATTGTTAGTTTTGGATAAATCATACATATACCATGAAGATTAGTGTGTTTTTAATGAAAAATGATTTTTCATTATTAAAATGTGACTTATGATCTTTTTGAGCTTAAATGACTATTTTCATAAAAATGCTATTTACATGATCTTTTAACACTCACATCTTCATTTATTATTTCATGACTTAGTTTCATGATCATTTTGAGCTTTATAGTCCATGAGTGATTAAATCTTTATGTACTTAGTTATGTTTTATGAAAAACATATGATTTGATGTATTTGAAGGATTTTTTAACTAGTTGTTTAAAACTATTTTATACTAGTTATTTATTCTTCAATTAGTTTATAAGTTATACACATGATCCTATTTTTAATCCATTGGATAAATTCTTTTGTATTCTCAAGATTTGATGCTTCATGAATTGAATATTAGTTTAAATGTTAGTTTTTGTTAACACTAGGATTTATACTTGTACATATTATGGGTCACAAATAAATTTATATATGGTTGGGTTTGATTGCTTATTTGTGCCTATTTGGTGTGCTAGTATAGCCTAGCGTTGATGATCCTTACATTTTTAAACTTGTATTCTCATTTTGGATTTGTGTTATGATCATGTGCTTTTATTTCATGTATATGTTTATTTTGCCAAACTTTAAGATATACATGTATACCTCTTGAGTCATTTGCCTTTCATGCAAATCTATATATATGGACTCAATTGTGTTTAGGGATATGTAAGCATACTTCTTGTGTTGTCAAAACATACATATACCTTGAAATATATTTTTTTAATAAAAATTTTGTGGTGATTTTTATGTTTTCAAAATTTATGATAATTTTCACATTGTCTTATTAATGGAATATTGAGCTTCATTGCCTTTTTCATGTGATTTACACATATTTCATGAAAAATATTTTTATTTTATTCCTTATTTGAAGGATTCCGTACTAGTTTTCAAACATCTTCATTTAACTAGTTCGAGTTCTTCATGTGGTAGATTATATGATGTATACACTTAAGCTTATTTTTCTATTGGTATCATTGGATATTTACAATTGGTATCAATATGAACTTCTTGTTGGCCCAAGAGGTTACACTCTCCAATTGTTTTGTGTTTTGATGATGACAAACCAAATTAGAGCTATTTGGTACTAACAAGTTTGTTAAGATGAGTTTCAGGTTTTGTACCATGTTTAGAGACCATTTGCTTAGCTATTGCAAGAACTTCTAAGTTCCACAAAGCAAGGAAGGCAAATTGCACATCAAGGAAGGATCATAGAAGAGAAGGCACTAGCAAGACATTGGATGGCTCAAAGACTTGAAGATAGCACAAGAAGTCTTCATGTAATTTGTTTTTCAGTTTATAGTATGTTAAAGAATAGTGGATAGGTTTGAAGCTCTATCACACACGTTTTTGCGCACATGTTCATTCCAAAATAATTTCTTATAAATTATACAAAAATATTTTGCATACAAGTTTTTGCCTACAGATATATATTTATGTTTTATACTATTTCCTGTTCAAAAGTATTTTTGTTAAAATCAAAATCCTCTTTGTTTTCTTTTCTAAAATCAATTTTTGACCTGATCCGGTCGACCGGGGCAGTCGACCGAGTCTGTGTCAGTCTGGTCCGGTCGACCGGACCAGTCAACCGAAGTTCTGGCAGATGCACGTATCCATGTGCATGTCTGTCGGTCGACCGAGGCGGTCGACCGGACTATTGTTTTTGCTCACAGGTTTTATCGGTCGACCGCTAGCCTATAACGGTCGAATTTTTGTACTACCGGTCGACCGGCCCGGTCGACCGATCTGACCGTTTGAACAGTAACGGGCAGATTTTTAAAAGCTGTTTATTTTTGTCTTTTGTGTTTAAAAATTCGTTTAAAGATATATTTTGATCTAATTACCTCCTAAACATCAGTAATTATGTTTTATCCCTAAACCCTAGCCCTCTCCTATAAATAGGGGTGTTTGGGGAGAGATTGGTTACAACAACAATTATTGCTAAAAATTCAAAAGTTTAAGGCTTTCAAAGTTCTTGGTTTTTGTGCTAAATTCTCTCAATTTTCTGAAGGGTTTTCAAAAGTTTTTCTCTGATTTCAATTTCTTTTCCTTACACACAAAAGAGCTTCAATTCTACTCATTATTCTCTAAGGACCTTTGTAAGGGAAGAGATTTTTGAAAGAGAGAGTTTGTGGTCTTTTGACTACCAAGAAAATCACTTGTTCTTGAGATTGTAGGAGTTGGGTACTCCATTGTAATTGTTCTTTGTGATAGTGGAAGTAGCTAGAATCCTTCTGGGGAAGGCGGGGAGTAGAGCTGGGTGCTCGAACCTCGATAACATATCCTTGTATTTGCGATTGGTTTACTTTCTTGCACTCTTTTACTATACTTGCTCTTATTCTTGCTCAGCATAATCATTGTCATATTTACTTGCTTGCATTCATCTTGTGAAACTTGATTGTTGTAGCTTTAAATTTTTTAATTTGCCCCTTGATTAGCATTGTCACCTATTCACCCCCCCTCTAGGTGACTTTTCAATTGGTATCAGAGCTTGGACTCTAGGTTTGGCTTAACATCCATAGAGAGATCCTTAAAATATTGCTAATCAACATTTTCATTTCATTCATTCATCACTAGTAAACATGGCCGACAACATTAAATCCCCACCTAAATTTGATGGCCTCAATTTCCCAATTTGGAAGGTTAGGATGACTATATTTTTGCAATCTTTGGGTAGCTTAGTAGCCAAGTCCTTGACCAAACCCTATGTAGCACCCGATGGTGATGAGAGCACTTGGACCGACCTTGACTTTAAACTATATGAGGCTAACTCCAAGGCCCAAAACTCCCTATTAACCGCCTTGAATGAGGATGACCTTACAAGGGTAATTCATTGCCAATCCGCCTATGAGATTTGGCAACACTTATTGGTCACACACGAGGGACTTCACAAGTCAAGAGAGCTAAGATAGATCTCTTGAGGTCCCAATATGAGTCATTTAAAATGCTTGATGATGAGTCTATTGATAGTATGGCTACAAGGTTTACTAAAATCACTAATGGTCTTTCTTCCTTAGGTGATGACATCTCCAACGATCAAAAGGTGCGGAAAGTAATTCGGGCTCTTCCTTCATCATGGGAGATCAAGGCCACCACCTTAAAGGAGTTGAACGACAAGGACGAGATGGACATCATTAGTCTCATTGGGAACCTAAAGACCCATGAGATGGAGAAGAAGGCAAGAGAAGAAGCCACTACTTCAAAGAAGAAATCCATAACCTTCAAGACTTCATCCACCAATATTGACGATGATGAAGACGAAGAAGAAGATGAGGAGCTAACTCTACTTGTGCGGAATGTCAAGAGGTTGTACCGAAAGAACAAGTTCAACTTCCGGAGAAGATTCGAAGGCAAAGAGGAGCGGAAGATCATTTGCTATAATTGCCGCAAACCCGGATATATCATGGCGGATTGTCCGGAGTTCAAGAAGAAGATGACTTCCTCCTTCAAGCCAAAGAAACCGGAGGAGAAGAAAGCCTACAAAGCAACATGGGATTCGGAAAGCGAGTCCGAAGAGGAGGTGGATCAAGCTAACATGTGTTTCATGGCAAACACACCCAAGGTAACCCCTCAATCCCTTGATGATGAAGATGATGATGTAAGTAAGGAAGTTCTAGTGCATGCTTTTGTAGAACTTTCTGAAACTTATGATAACAAGAAAATTGAATGCATAAAATTACAAAAAGAAGTTGCTTTTCTTAAGAATCAACTTGCCATTGTTTCTAAAGAAAAAGATGATATTTCTTCTAATTTCATTTCCATGCAAAAAGAATTTTGTGCCTACAAGAGTACTTGTAAGGCAAAATCTCCTATTATTGATGAAAAAGAAATTTCTTCTTTTAAATCCAAAATGAATGATTTTGAAAAAGTTTTAAAAGATTGTGCCTTTAATACTAAGAAACTTGAAGAAAAATTTTCTAAAAAGCACACATCTCATGCTAAGATTCCTCATGCTCACACTACACCTAACACGTCTCATGTTCATGCTCACAATGCCCATGCTCACAAATCACACACCCATTATGCTTTTAAATATGGTAGAGTATATAGATGCACATATTGTGGTAAAAATGGACATTTAGCTAAGTTTTGCTATGATCAACTAAATAGAACAAATAATCTTGTTTGGGTTCATGACACTAACCCTAAAGGACCCAAGAAAATGTGGGTACCAAAATCAAGTCTTAAATTGTTTGATGTAGGTACACACCAAAGCTCCAAGACGTAGGGAGCGGTGGTACCTTGATAGTGGTTGTTCAAGACACATGACATGGGACATCAACAACTTCACAACCCTATCAAGGTACATGGAAGGTGGCACCGTCACCTTCAGGGATGACTCCAAAGGAACTATCATCGGTATAGGTAACATTCAAATTGGTGCATCTCCTATTATTGAGAATGTTGTTTTAGTTGATGGTTTAAAACATAATTTGCTTAGCATTAGTCAACTTTGTGACCGTGGACTTAAAGTTGTTTTTGATGATTCCTCATGTAAGATTTTTGATGTTAAATCCGATATTTGTATTCTCACCGGTTTTCGTGATAATAATGTTTATATTATTGACATGCTTAATTTAGATTGTTCTACTAAATGCTTAAATGCTTTTGATGAAAATTCTTGGCTTTGGCATAGAAGATTAGGACATGCATCTTTTGACCATATCTCTAGGATTAATTCAAAGGAATTGGTGAAGGGTATACCTTGCTTGGATTTTGAGAAAGACCGCATTTGTAGTGCGTGCCAACTGGGAAACAAACCAAGTCTTCCTTTAAACCAATTAAGGATATCATGTCATCTAGGCCTTTAGAATTAATTCATATGGATCTTTTTGGACCAACTAAAACTAAGAGTTTAAATGGAAGTAGATTTGCATTTGTTTTAGTTGATGATTTCTCCCGTTTTACTTGGGTTTTCTTTTACAAAATAAAGATCAAACTTTTTCTCATTTTAAAATTTTTCGAAAAAGAGTTGAAAAAGAAAAGGGTTTTTCGATTTTGAGAATAAGAAGTGATAGAGGTGGTGAGTTTGTTAACCAACTCTTCATGACTTATTGTGATGAAAAGGGAATTAAGCATGAAATGTCTTGTCCTAGAACTCCACAACAAAATGGAGTTGTAGAAAGGAAAAATAGAACACTTCAAGAGATGGCTAGGACAATGATAAGTGAATATGACCTCCCTCAATATTTATGGGCCGAGGCCGTAAACACCGCATGCTATATATCAAATCGTATTTATTTGTGCAAAAATTCTTCAAAAACATCATTTGAAATGTATCATTCTAGAAAACCAAATGTTGCATATTTTAAAGTTTTTGGATGCAAGTGTTTTGTTTTGAATACTAAGGATAATTTGGGTAAATTTGATGCTAAAGCTTATGAGGCTATCTTTGTTGGATATTCCTCTACTAGCAAAACATATAGAGTTTTCATTAGATCTTCTCAAACCATTGAAGAATCCATGCATGTTAAGTTTGAAGAATCTAATGTGTTTGTTGAGAATGTTGTAGAGTTTGAACCATTAGGTGAAGACATGGAGAGACTATCCTTGAAGGACTCACCCGCTCAAGAAGAAAAGCTAGATCCTATTGGTGAAGTTCAAGAGGATAAGGAGAAAGCACTCAACCGCTTCCTAAAGCTTGGAGATACGCTACAAATCATCCTAAGGAGCTCATCTTGGGTGATGCATCTAAAGGAGTCACTACGCGCTCCAAACTCCATGACCTATGTGGTAACTTTGCTTTCATTTCTCATTTTGAACCCAAAGGCATTCTCGAAGCCGAGACGGACCCATATTGGTTGCTTGCCATGCAAGAGGAACTCAATCAATTTGAGCGCAACCAAGTTTGGCACCTTGTTCCTAAGCCCCACGATAGACCAATAATTGGTACTAAGTGGATCTTTAGAAACAAGATGGATGAGTCCGAAAATGTCATTAGGAATAAAGCTAGGTTAGTGGCCCAAGGTTACACTCAAGTTGAGGGAATTGACTTTGAGGAGACCTTTGCACCCGTAGCACGGCTTGAAGCCATACGGATGACACTAGCTTTTGCATGTTTTAAAAATTTTAAACTTTTTCAAATGGATGTAAAAAGTGCATTTTTAAATGGTTTTATTAATGAAGAAGTTTATGTTTCTCAACCTCCCGGTTTTATTGATCATGTTCATCCCGATTTTGTTTTTAAACTTGATAAAACTTTGTATGGATTGAAACAAGCTCCAAGAGCTTAGTATGAAAGGCTTTCTAGTTTTCTCATTTCAAATGATTTTATTAAAGGCAAAGTAGACACAACTCTTTTCACTAAGCATGTTGATAATGATATTTTAATTGTGCAAATTTATGTTGATGATATAATTTTTGGATCTACTAATGAGCTTTTATGCAAGGATTTTGAGAAAGTCATGCAACTTGAATTTGAAATGTCTTCAATGGGTGAGCTCAATTTCTTCCTTGGACTCCAAATCAAGCAATTGCAAGACGGAACCTTCATTAATCAAGCCAAGTACGCAAAGGAGCTAGTAAAGAAGTTTGGGCTTGAAGGATCAAAGGCTTGCAACACTCCAATGGCAACTACAACCAAGCTTGATAAGGACGATCAAGGTAAAATGTTGATATTAAATTATATAGAAGCATGATAGGAAGTCTTTTATATTTGACGGCAAGTAGGCCGGATATCATGTTTAGTGTGTGTCTTTGTGCTAGATTTCAATCGTGTCCTAAAGAGTCTCATCTTATTGCGGTAAAACGCATTATTCGTAATATTAAGGGCACTATTGGAATGGGTCTTTGGTATCCGAAAACTATAGATTTTTCAATGACTAGTTATTCGGATGCCGACTATGCGGGTTGTAGAGTAGATAGAAAGAGTACTAGTGGGACATGTCAATTTCTTGGTAATTGTCTTGTTTCATGGTCCTCTAGGAAACAAAATTCCGTAGCTCTCTCAACCGCCGAGGCGGAGTATGTTGCCGCGGGGGCTTGTTGTGCACAAGTCCTTTGGATGAAACATACTCTCCTTGATTTTGATTTGCACTTTGATCATATAAAAATATTTTGTGATAATACTAGTACTATACACATGACCAAAAATGCAAATCAACATAGTAAGACCAAGCACATTGAGATTAGATATCACTTTCTTAGAGATCATTTTGAGAAAGGTGATATAGATATTGATTATGTTTCCACGGATTTACAACTAGCCGATATTTTCACTAAACCTCTTGATTTTGCTAGATTTTCGTTTATTTGTGGAGAACTTAATGTTTGTATTATTGAATAGACATGTTTTTCATAACCCTTTTTGATGTATGACAAAAAGGGGGAGAATAATACATGACAAAAATAAGTTCATTTGGTCTTGGTTCCATATGAATTTATATGCTTTAATTGTTTTATGAATTTATATGTTTTGGTTTTATGAATTCTTGTGTTTTAGTTGTTTTGGTATTTTTGGTATCAAGAGCAATTTATGTGCTTTATTTGTTTTAATTAGTTTCAATAATTGGTGCATCATTTCAATTATTAGTATCTAGAGCATATTCTTGTGTTTTATGTATAGCATAATTTGAGGGGGAGTTTTCTCCTCCCTACATTTTTATCAATAGCCTATTTGTTTTGTCATCATCAAAAAGGGGGAGATTGTTGGCCCAAGAGGTTACACTCTCCAATTGTTTTGTGTTTTGATGATGACAAACCAAATTAGAGCTATTTGGTACTAACAAGTTTGTTAAGATGAGTTTCAGGTTTTGTACCATGTTTAGAGACCATTTGCTTAGCTATTGCAAGAACTTCTAAGTTCCACAAAGCAAGGAAGGCAAATTGCACATCAAGGAAGGATCATAGAAGAGAAGGCACTAGCAAGGCATTGGATGGCTCAAAGACTTGAAGATAGCACAAGAAGTCTTCATGTAATTTGTTTTTCAGTTTATAGTATGTTAAAGAATAGTGGATAGGTTTGAAGCTCTATCACACACGTTTTTGCGCACATGTTCATTCCAAAATAATTTCTTATAAATTATACAAAAATATTTTGCATACAAGTTTTTGCCTACAGATATATATTTATGTTTTATACTATTTCCTGTTCAAAAGTATTTTTGTTAAAATCAAAATCCTCTTTGTTTTCTTTTCTAAAATCAATTTTTGACCTGATCCGGTCGACCGGGGCAGTCGACCGAGTCTGTGTCAGTCTGGTCCGGTCGACCGGACCAGTCGACCGAAGTTCTGGCAGATGCACGTATCCATGTGCATGTCTGTCGGTCGACCGAGGCGATCGACCGGACTATTGTTTTTGCTCACAGGTTTTATCGGTCGACCGGGTCGGTCGACCGCTAGCCTATAACGGTCGAATTTTTGTACTACCGGTCGACCGGCCCGGTCGACCGATCTGACCGTTTGAACAGTAACGGGCAGATTTTTAAAAGCTGTTTATTTTTGTCTTTTGTGTTTAAAAATTCGTTTAAAGATATATTTTGATCTAATTACCTCCTAAACATCAGTAATTATGTTTTATCCCTAAACCCTAGCCCTCTCCTATAAATAGGGGTGTTTGGGGAGAGATTGGTTACAACAACAATTATTGCTAAAAATTCAAAAGTTTAAGGCTTTCAAAGTTCTTGGTTTTTGTGCTAAATTCTCTCAATTTTCTGAAGGATTTTCAAAAGTTTTTCTCTGATTTCAATTTCTTTTCCTTACACACAAAAGAGCTTCAATTCTACTCATTATTCTCTAAGGACCTTTGTAAGGGAAGAGATTTTTGAAAGAGAGAGTTTGTGGTCTTTTGACTACCAAGGAAATCACTTGTTCTTGAGATTGTAGGAGTTGGGTACTCCATTGTAATTGTTCTTTGTGATAGTGGAAGTAGCTAGAATCCTTCTGGGGAAGGCGGGGAGTAGAGCTGGGTGCTCGAACCTCGATAACATATCCTTGTGTTTGCGATTGGTTTACTTTCTTGCACTCTTTTACTATACTTGCTCTTATTCTTGCTCATCATAATCATTGTCATATTTACTTGCTTACATTCATCTTGTGAAACTTGATTGTTGTAACTTTAAATTTTTAATTTGCCCCTTGATTAGCATTGTCACCTATTCACCCCCCCTCTAGGTGACTTTTCAATTCTTTTGTATATACTCATATTTTGTTTTCTCATATATGTATGTATCAATTTCATTTGGTATACTCATTTTTCATACATATATATGAGTTATTTATGCTTGAGTTAAAATTGTTTTACATGTTTAAAGCACAAAATTGTTTATGATAAGAAAATAAATATTTTAAGAAAAATTCTCAAGATTTGTTTTATTGAGAAAATTAAAATTTTGTTTTATAAGAAAAATTCAAAATTTTGATTTGTATTGCCTATATGCAAGGAGAGCTTAACATCTCTTCTACATATAAATTCATGTTGAGTGTATTGTATATTGAGGAGCTTGACAACTCTTCTTTATGTGGTACACGTGTATAGGGGGAGCTTCACATCTCCTCTTATGCATTACATATTATATGTTATGTGAATTAGGGCTTGTCATCCCTCTTTCATGTAATATATATGTGTAGGGAAGTTACTTAACCGTCTTCCTCTTCATGAATGTATATCGCATATAACCATTTATTGATATGTTTGATTTGACCCCTTATTGATCTCCTTGTTTATAACAAAAAGGGGGAGAAAATTTTACGATTTTGTTTTACTTTAACCCCTTTGTTGATGATTGACAAAAAGGGGGAGAAAGATTTTGGTTTATATGCATGTTTTGTGAAAAAAGATTGTTTATGCATATATGTTTTGTTTTGCAAAAAGGAGAAAAAGAATTGTTTTGTTTTATGCTTGATTAGCATGTTTACTCCTACATTTGCATACATGTTTATGTGCCTCATTGCATATTTATTTTGTTTATTTGTGATGCATGAGTTAAGGGGGAGCTTATTTGGAGCTTTACTTTAATCCATGCATATATAACTTCATGAGTTTTGTCATCATCAAAAAGGGGGAGATTGTTGCCCGAAAGCCCATCACTCTAGTTTTGATGATGATCAACTCATGTAGTTATAGTACTAATGATCTTGTGTTTAATTAATGACAGATTTATGATCAAGATCTTAATAGGTGCATAGCTTCAACAAAGGATTTGAAGTCAAGTTTTGGAGCTAGCACGGTTTGATTCAAGAGCTTGTGCATCAAGATCTCATCAAGTACTCAAGAGGAGTCTAGCTCTATGGATCGTGTTTGAACCAAGTCAAGAAGATGAGAGGGCTTTAAGTGAAGACTTCAAGAAGATGAAGACTTGTGTCTAGGTTTGTTTTTAGTAAGATTTGTTTTAGTTAAAGATGTAAAGGATAGAATAGTTGGTGGATTGCTCAAGTATACATATACACACACACACTCTTGATAGTTTTGTTTTTACAAAAGATTTTTACTTTGGAAAAATACTTTTTAATTTTTGGAATTTCTTATATACATGTCTTTTATCCAAAACCAAGTTTAGAGCTTAATGTCAAAAACATAGATATTTCATCTTAATTGTGTAGTGGATCATATCCATACACACTATGCTTTAATGAATTCAAAATATCTTACTTTTGTATCATGAAGAAGTTTGGAAAACAAGTTTTAGAAAAATACTAGTTTTCATTTGAGCCATATTTTCCAAGTTACAAAAATAGTTCAAAACATTTGTAACATGCCTTGATTTTGTGCAAGCATGTTTGTTTATCAAAGTATTACATCAAAACTATTTTTGTATATTTTCAGTATTTTATGGGATTTTTATGTGAGCCAAAAACACTAAGTTTTAATCCCTAGTTTTTCTGTTCCAGGCTTCAGCCAGTCGACCGACCAAGTCGACTAGGGCTGAAGTCGGTCGACCGACTCGGTCGACCGACGTGCACAGACGTGCACGCCAGCTCTGCAGGATGGCCGGCCGACCGTCCAGAGAGCTCTACTCTCTGGAAAGGCCACGGCCGACCGCGCGGTTGGCCGGACAGAGAGATTGCTCTCTGTATCCTGGCTCGGTCGACCGCCCGGTCGACCGATGGCTCAAACGGTCTGAAATATGACCGTTGGCCGGTCGGCCGGACGGTCGATCGACAGGCCTGACAGAACCCCAACGGCTAGTTTTTTTGAGCCTATAAATTTGGGGGTTTGGGCATTGTTTTCACCAAGATTTGGAGAGTATTCTTGAGCCAGTTTTTCTAATCCTTTTCAGAGGTTTTTCTCCACAAATTTGAGAGCAAATATTTCCTATCAAAAGGGAAGATTTTATCAAGAGTGTTAAAAGAGATTCTTTGAGTTTTCCTCCACCATCTCTTTCTTTGTTTTCTCACACATACACTTGAGCTATCCATTGCTATTTATCCTATAGTAGTGTTGTAGTGAGATTGTTTTTAGGTGATCAAAGTGTTGTGATCACCAAAGACTTGTTCTTTGTACTTTGAGGAGGCGGACGTGTGTGTCCGCGGTGTTTGAGGTTCGGGTGCGAACTTTTTGTTTGAGGTGCGGCCTCGGCGAGCCGGTGGGCTTGCGGTGTGTACGAACTAGGGAGTCCGAGAGCTTGTAGGTGTTGCGGCACCGGGTGATCCATTGGGATCGATTATAGTGGAAATCCTTCGTGTGTCGAAGGCTGGGATGTAGAGCAAGTGTGCTCGAACCTCGAAAAAAATCCCTTGTATTTGCGATTACTCTCTCTCTCTCTCTCTTCGTCTCTTGTTTATATCTTGCATGCTATTATTGTGTTAATCTTTATATGCTTGATATACTTGTGAGCTCATATTGATATATTTGCTTGGGATTGTTGCTAACACTTGTATTCAACCAAGAGAGCCAACACGGCACCTCAACCCATTCAAGGGGAATCTAGAGGAGTTTGTCCATAGCCCTTCACGGGGAATTCGGCAACACTCTTGTGTTATACGTGGTGTTTAGTGTAAGAGTTTAGTTTAGGTCATAATAGTTTATACTTCCGCATTATTTGGCATTAAGTGACCATTAGATTAGCCATCACCTATTCACCCCCCCTCTAGGTGAACTTACAAGAACATGATTATGAAAAAAATGTTCCATTAAGCTCAATATTCCTTGAAACATGAAAACATGAAATCATCAAAACTTATTTAATCTTCAAGGTATATGTATGTCCTATACAAACTAAAGTATACATACATATCCAAACACAATGAGTCCACAAAGATATATGCATTAAGGCACGTGGCTCAAAGGATGTATATGTATAACAATAATTTGGATAAAATGAACATATACATGAAGTTAAATATAAAACACATGATCATAAAACAAATCCATAAAAAATGGGAATATAAGTTTAAAATGTATGAATCATCAAAACTAGACTATACTAGCACATCTAATGGGAACAAATAAGCATTCAAGCACAAACATATATAGATTTATTTGTGACCCACTATATGTACAAGTATATACCTAGTCTTAACGAAAACTAACATTTAAGCTTATATTCAACTCATGAAGCATCAAAAACAAGATAAAATTATCATGATAAATTTTAAACATGATTATTATGTAAATTCACATGTTATTAAACCTATGATAAGCATGATAGCTAAACAAAGGTGAGAACACTAAAATAATGATCCATATTAAATATGGGTGTCTCAAATACTATACATGAATGTCAAGGATCTAATAAGCATGGGATTATCATAATAATTAATAAACAATAAAACATGCTATAAACAATGAATATGAAAAGTATGTAAATAAAACGGGAGTAAAGGATTGTCACCAAAACCGAAGAAGCAACTCTCCTTGTCTCCAAAACATGGTGGTCTTCTTCACCAAACTTCCCTTGAAAGTGATGCATCCAATTGATTTCCATGAAGATTGGAACGCATCTACTCCAAGGCACCTCAACTCTCACGTCATGCGAGAGCCCACACCTACATGATAAACACGAGAGGTGGTCTTTGGTACTCATATCTTATTGGCTCCATGGGGGTTAGTACTTTCTCTAACCCAAACAAATTTATTTGCTAAATTTGAAGTATGTAATCTATCATAACAAAATTTAGCAAGGTGGCCTTTACGTCCTGTAATACCCCGTCCTCAGAATACGTGCTCAGATACGTATCCTGATTTTTTTTATATACTGTGTTATGTTTATTTATTATTTTCTCGTATTTTGGAAGTACTACATGATTTCATGTTTCTGGTAATCAGATTGGATCAAATTTAGTTTTAAACACTGTTTCCCAAGATTTTATATTTTTCATGATTTTTCAGAATTTTCCTGAATTATTTTAGAAATATCCTAAAATCAGGATTAATCAGCACCGCTGGGTTATTCCTGGATTTTTAATTTGCAACTGAGGTCAAATTTTACAAAACCGCTTTCACATATCTTCTTAGAATAGTATTCTCTATCTTAATTCATTTTTTGGGAATTTTCAAAATTTATTAGATTTCTGTCAAAATTGGCATCGACCGACATTGACGGCCGATTCTAAGATTTTTAATTTCAAAATGATAAATAATTTCTTAAAACGAATTTCACCATGAGTCTTCAAATAATATTCTTGATTTTTATGAATTTTTGCGGGTCGTTCCGAGATACTTGATTTCGGGACGATTTCGGTATTTTTCCGAAAGTTTTCCGCAACCGCGACCGAATACCGGGAATCCGCCTTTTTCAGAATTTTCACTTTGGAGTCCAAGAAAATATCTTCCCTCTTTATTTTCTTTTCTTTTTCCTTTTTCTTTCTTTCCTTTTCCTTCCACCACAAGTTACAAACTTCTCCAATCTTCTCCAACTTTCCACCACAAATATCTCTTCAAAATATCTCCACCACAAACAAAATATCCTACCTCTCAAGCTCTCTCTCTCTTCCATGGCCGGCCATGAGTGGCCAAGAGAAACACCTCACCCCTTTTATTTACACAAAACCCCCTCCCTAAATTCTTTTACATCTCCTTCATACTTCATTCAACTATAAAAGGTTTTCTTCTTCTTTTCTTTTCATTATCTTCATTCTCCACCAA
This sequence comes from Agave tequilana, assembly GCA_038442645.1. NCBI lineage: Eukaryota > Viridiplantae > Streptophyta > Magnoliopsida > Asparagales > Asparagaceae > Agave > Agave tequilana. Next base: position 52,132 of record JAVJIF010030299.1, read on the forward strand.
GAAAGCCTTCACCCTCACCAATTCCTCCTTCATCTCCACCACAACCACTACAACCTCCTACCTCCATCTTCTTCCTCCTTCAACTCCATTAAACCAACTACAAACCACAAACCACCACCAAAGCCTTTACCTTCTCCAAACAACAACCACCACTCCATCATTTTCTTGAAGGCCGGCCACCTCCTTTGGATTGGGGGCCGCGCTCCTCTTCATCATCGGCAAGACCTTAAGGCCGGTACCCTCATTTTGGATTGGGGCCGAGCTTTCTTCGTCGGTAATATCACCGTAGATCATTCCGGTAATCGTTCGCGATTATTCCGGTGATCGTTTTAGTGATATTCGGCGACAAAGATCATTTCGGACGCATAAAGCTTCAAGTATCGGTTTTAGGCGAGTAACTTTACTCGCCAAGACATGGACTTGTAAACTCAATTTTATTATTGTATTTTATGTCGTGCGGTGTGGCTGTACTGTTAGACGCGGAGTTACCTCCTGCGTCTAGGCATTTCCTTAACGCGGCCTTCGCGTTATTGTATCGATGCGACGCAAAGCTAAAGCTCGCGTTTGTGTTCTATTTATATTGACATGACGCGGAGTTATACTCACGTCCGCGTTCTCCTCATGCCCTGATTTAAACGCAGGTCACGAGCCTCGCGTTTTGATACCTTCGTGACGCGATCCCCGCGTCTGAGAGCCCCGCGTCTGCTACTTTCGCGTCTGCTATGCCCATGTCTATGTTCTTCTTACATTAAACGCGACGCAGAACCCATGTCCGCGTCCACGTTCACCTCGCGTCCTGACTTGAACGCAGACCTCGCGTTTGCGGCACCTTTGAGATGCGAACCCCGCGTCTGCTATTTTCGCGTCTGCTACTCCTAGACGAATATCACCTCTTGTCATGCTATCTCTTGACACAGGCATGATACACTTGACTCTTATAATTATCACGATAATGGGAATGATAACCGGACATCATGCTTTACCAACTTGATTTACATGATAGTACGAATTGTACTCCTAATACTCCTGACTTGCTCCTGTTCATTCCCGAAATCTGATAATTATCTAAAGAACTCATAAAATGAGACAACTTACATCGGGTCGGGGGGAAACATGCGGCTATCAATATATGTTCGTGTTTACAGTGGTGTTAGGTATGTTGTGCAACTAAATATCCGGTCTGACCTGTGGGCCTCCAGGCGACCGAGGGGAGTGCTGGCTCCCTCCTCCTGATACCATCATGATAAAAGGCATACATAAGACCCTCCTGTTAGCCTTGCGGCTGGTTCCGTTACCAAGCAACGGAACAATCCTGGGCCGTGGTCCCGGGTATGTACGGGACCCACTGTAAACATAGTTCGTTGATACCCCCGCTAGTTTCTAATAACAACCTTGCTTTACTCTGATATGGATCTATGTGTGCTGGGACGCTAGTCCACATAGCTAGATATCAGTGTAAGACAAGTAATAATAATAAAAGACGCCAACTATTGATCCGTTGTATGCGCTTGAGTTACGGTGACATGAGGTAAAGGTATATAGATGAGGGTTTCCTTGTTTGGATTATTCCCTCGAGGTACTAGTCTCATGAGGACGTAACCTAAGCTAGTACAATGTCTTTCTAACTTTAACTCGTTATGTTTCTTTTACCTGCTGGCTGATTATTGATAATACTGTACCAACTCTCATACTCTTATTTCTTATGCCACTCGGCTGTAACCTGATCATTTGTTTGGGAGGTCCTGACTCCCTTGAATTTGTATGTTCAGGAGCTTGGATTGAAGTGGAGCCGTCCACAGAAGATCAAGCTTTCCTTGTAGAACAGGCCGACTAGTTTCAGTTTCTTTGGTATCAGTCTTTCTTTCTAGCTCGCGGGATCTTCCTCCAGCTCGTGAGTATCTTGTGTTCATATTGTAAATAGTACTTTTAGACTTGGCTGTGATATAAGATACATGTATTATGTAATAGTATATCACACCCTGTGATAACTTTGTAACTTGTACTTCTCATGTTGGCATATAAATGAATACTACGTTTGGCGTACTCTGATTCTTGCTTGTACTAATGCTTAACGTATATACGTGTGGGTATTTCTGACCTGCGTATATACGTCGCAGTGACGTCCCCGTACCCGTGGGATCGGGGCGTTACAGGTTGGTATCAGAGCCTAGGCTCTCACACCTACAGTACAATCAAGCAGCAAATTAATGGAATTTGCTATTGCCAACTACAATGTACAAAGTTATCTAGTCCTTCTTGATTCCTTCCCTTATGTCCTAAAATCCTTCCATTTTTCCAGTTTCCAGTCATCTTTTTACCAACATAAGTATGGATAGAAGGACGGGTCGTAACCACTCCGGACAAGCATCAAATGGACCCACGGGAGAGAATGCTGATATCCTAAGAGTTATCCAGACTATGATGGAGAATCAGCAACAACAGACAGAACTCTTTCGGCAAGGGTTAGCAGCTCCTAAGGAACAAAGGCCGGGGAACATATCAGACTTTAGACGGTTGCAACCAGCGATATTCACAGGAGGAGAGAAACCACTAGATGCTGAACAATGGCTGATCGACACCACAGATCTGTTGAACGCAGCCCGAGTCCCAAAAGACAATCAAGTAGAGGTCGCCAAGATTCAACTAAAAGATGTGGCCAGAACCTGGTGGCTAGCTGAAGAAGCAAGACTGGAGAAACCTGTCACCTGGGACCAATTTTCTAAAAGTTTCTATAATAGATTCTTCCCTGCCACAGCTCAGAAGGAAATGGAAGAACAGTTCATCCGACTTCAGCAATGGAACCGGTCTGTGGATGAGTATGCCGCCGAGTTCTTGAGACTTAGCCGCTTTGCTCCATATATGGTGACTGATGAAGAGAAGCGGGCAAATAGATTTCAACAAGGCTTACACATGGACATTCAAGTCTTCTTAATGCCCCAACAGCTGAAAACTTATGCCCAAGTCCTCACCATAGCTCGGGAGGTGGAGAGAGGACTGGAGAAGAAGAAATTTAACATGATAAGGAACCAGGCCATGAAGAGGCCATTTCCACAAACAGGGAGAGGAGGTCCATTCAGAACAGCAAAAGTCCCGACAATGAGACGACCATTTCGACCAGCCCCCTTCCAGATGGCCCAACCATTTTCTATTTGTAGCTATTGCCAGAAACCAGGTCACTCTCGACAAAATTGCCGTAGGGCAAATGGGTTGTGCCTGATATGTGGTTCCCGTGACCATACAATAGAAGTCTGTCCCCATAAAAGAATGGGAATAGCCAACCAAGCCTTGCCAGCACTTCCAGGGCCAAATGGACAGAGGAACCAGGGACCAATGGTTAGGAGAGCCCTTCCCCCTCCCCCACAGCAAGTTATCCGCCCAGTCCAAAGAGGAGTTAGGACTGCAGCAGGACAAGGAAGGGGACAAGCTTACAACTTGACTGAAGAAGAGGCCGGGGCTTCTGAAGAAGTGGTAACAGGTAAGATCAGGGTACACTCAAAACCTGTTCTAGCCCTCTTTGATTCAGGTGCTTCCCATTGTTACATCTCAGATCATTTTGTTGCCTTACATTCTATACCTGTTAAGTCTTTAGACCATCAGGGGGAGATTAGTACAGGGAATGGAGTAATCGTATCTACTAAAGTTTGTACTGATTGCCCTGTAGAACTATGTAACAGAACATTGGCCATAGACATGCTCGTACTAGATACCAAAGGGTACGACGTAATCTTAGGCATGACCTGGCTCAGCAAATACTATGCAGTTATTGACTGTCGGGAGAAGAGAATTGAGTTCAGAATTCCACGTCAGCCGGAATTTCAATTCAACGGGGAACCCAAAGCTGTCAAGAGAAAAACACGGATGGCTACTACTGACATTCAGAAGAAGGAAGTATCGGTTTGGGATGAGTTCCCAGAAGTGTTTGCTGAAATCTCAGGACTCCCACCTGACAGGATGATTGAGTTCTCCATTGACACTATTCCAGGCACAGTTCCAATATCCAAAGCTCCATACAGAATGGCACCCACTGAGCTAGAAATTCTAAAGAAACAGCTGTAAGAATACTCTGACAAGGGATTAATTAGACCAAGTACTTCACCATGGGGAGCTCCAGTGCTCTTGGCAAACAAAAAGGATGGTGGTAAACGGTTATGTATAGACTATAGAGAATTGAACAAAGTTACCATCAAGAACAAGTATCCCTTACCAAGAATCGATGATCTGTTTGATCAACTTCATGGAGCCCGAGTATTTTCTAAATTAGATTTACAATCGGGTTATCATCAACTAAAAGTAAAGAAAGAAGATATTCCAAAGACAGCTTTCAGGACTCGTTATGGCCATTATGAATTTCTAGTCATGCCCTTCGGAGTCACCAATGCCCCTGCAGTTTTCATGGATTTGATGAACAGAGTATTCTCATCATATTTGGATCAGTTTGTGGTTGTATTTATAGATGACATCTTGATATATTCCAAGAATGACGAGAGCATGCAGAACACTTGAGGATAGTATTACAGACTCTCAAGCAGGAACAACTTCATGCTAAGCGGAGCAAGTGTGACTTCTGGTTGGACTGTATAGCTTTCCTTGGACACATGATTTCAGAAGAAGGAATTTCAGTAGACCCCAGTAAAATCCAGGCAGTAAAGGACTGGCCAATTCCAAAGACAGTAACAGAAATTAAGAGTTTTATTGGATTAGCCGGATATTACAGGCGCTTTGTCCAAGATTTCTCTAAGATTGCAGCCCGTTAACAAAGCTCACCCGAAAAGGAGAAAAGTATTTATGGACAGAGGAATGTACTGCAGCATTTGAGCAATTAAAGAAAAGACTCATTACAGCTCCAGTCTTGAGGACTCCCTCAGGAAGAGGAGGGATGGTTATATACAGTGATGCATCCGGAAAAGGCCTGGGGTGTGTACTAATGCAGCATGACCATATCATAGCTTATGCATCCAGGCAACTGAAACCACATGAGAGAAATTACCCAACTTACGACTTAGAGCTGGCAGCAGTGATATTCGCATTAAAGATCTGGAGACATTATCTTCTGGGAGACAAGGTGTTAATCTACACTGATCACAAGAGTCTTAAGTATATTTTCACACAGAAAGAATTAAACATGAGACAGAGACGGTGGCTTGAATTAATGGCAGACTATGATATCGACTTACAATATCATCCGGGCAAAGTCAATACAGTACCAGATGCATTGAGCAGGAAGCCAGAAAATAAAATGCTAGTACAACTCACTCAACAGAAGGAGTTGATTCGGGACATCATAAAATTGGACTTAATGTTAGTACAAGGAATTGATAAGGCAGGACAGTTAATGACCTTTCAGATCCAATCAACCCTGATGAATGAGATTAAAGAAGCTCAAAAGGAAGACCCCAGATTACAGAAATTCAGAGCTCAAGTAGAGGCTGGATTGAGAACCGATGTCCGTATTCATTCGGATGATGCACTATATTTTGGTAACAGAATTTGTGTTCCCCAAGGAGAAGTTCGACAGAAAATTCTGGCAGAAGCACACAGTTCAGCTTATTCCATACACCCAGGGGGAACTAAAATGTATCAAGACATAAAACAACAGTTTTGTGGAATGCTATGAAGAGGGAGATAGCCCAGTATGTGGCCAAGTGCTTAGTTTGTCAGCAGATAAAGATAGAACATCAAAGACCGGCTGGACTTCTACAACCCTTACCGATACCCGAATGGAAGTGGGAACACATCACCATGGATTTTGTTACGGCATTACCTCGCAGTCCTAAGGGTAATAATGCAGTATGGGTAATCATTGATCGCCTCACAAAATCAGCTCAATTCATACCATTCAGGGTAGGTCAAACAACAGAAGTTCTGGCAGACAAGTATATGAAGGAAATAGTTCGTCTGCATGGAGTTCCGGTTAGCATCGTATCAGATAGAGACACAAGATTCCGATCACATTTCTGGGAAAGTCTCCAAGAAAGTCTAGGGACTCGTCTGAAATTCAGTACTTCATATCACCCTCAGACAGACGGACAATCTGAACGAACTATCCAAATTCTTGAAGACATGCTGCGAGCCTGTATGATTGAATTCAAAGGATCATGGGAAGACTATCTTCATCTGGCAGAATTTTCTTATAATAACAGTTATCAGGCCAGTATCAAGATGGCTCCGTATGAAGCCTTGTATGGAAGAAAATGTAGATCGCCGTTATGTTGGGATGAAGTCGGTGAGAGAAGACTCTTGGGGCCAGATATACTGATTCAGACAACAGACAAGGTCCGAATCATTAGAGATCACCTCCGGGCAGCTCAGAGCCGACAGAAAAGTTGGGCTGACACAAACAGAAGGCCATTAGAATTCAGAGCAGGTGACCATGTATTTTTAAGGATATCACCAACAAAAGGGGTAATCCGATTTGGTACTCGCGGGAAACTTAGTCCGCGATACATCGGCCCATTCGAGATTTTGGATCGCGTGGGAGATGTAGCTTACCGATTGGCATTACCGCCGTCATTAGAAGGAATTCATAATGTCTTTCACATATCACAGTTACGGAAGTATGTCAAGGATGAGAGTCATATCCTAAATCACTCCGAACTGGAACTACAACCAGATCTGTCTTATAAAGAGCAACTGATGGCCATTTTGGATAAAAGTATCAAGACTCTGAAGAATAAGGCAATACCATTAGTATTGGTTTCTTGGAATAGGCATGTGCCAGGAGAGGCCACGTGGGAACGAGAGGACGTTATCCGTGAGCGTCACCCTCAACTATTTACAACTTAGTTGGTAAAACTCTTTCTTCCTATTCTTATCTACCGTCATCTTCCCCTTCCTGAAATTTCGAGGACGAAATTTTTGCAAGGTGGATGGATTATAATACCCCGTCCTCAGAATACGTGCTCAGATACGTATCCTGATTTTTTTATATACTGTGTTATGTTTATTTATTATTTTCTCGTATTTTGGAAGTACTACATGATTTCATGTTTTTGGTAATCAGATTGGATCAAATTTAGTTTAAAACACTGTTTCCCAAGATTTTATATTTTTCATGATTTTTCAGAATTTTCCTGAATTATTTTAGAAATATCCTAAAATCAGGATTAATCAGCACCGCTGGGTTATTCCTGGATTTTTAATTTGCAACTGAGGTTAAATTTTATAAAACCGCTTTCACATATCTTCTTAGAATAGTATTCTCTATCTTAATTCATTTTTTGGGAATTTTCAAAATTTATTAGATTTCTGTCAAAATTGGCATCGACCGACATTGACGGCCGATTCTAAGATTTTTAATTTCAAAACGATAAATAATTTCTTAAAACGAATTTCATCATGAGTCTTCAAATAATATTCTTGATTTTTGTGAATTTTGCGGGTCGTTCCGAGATACTTGATTTCGGGACGATTTCGGTATTTTTCAGAAAGTTTTCCGCAACCGCGACCGAATACCGGGAATCCGCCTTTTTCAGAATTTTCACTTTGGAGTCCAAGAAAATATCTTCCCTCTTTATTTTCTTTTCCTTTTTCCTTTTTCTTTCTTTCCTTTTCCTTCCACCACAAGTTACAAACTTCTCCAATCTTCTCCAACTTTCCACCACAAATATCTCTTCAAAATATCTCCACCACAAACAAAATATCCAACCTCTCAAGCTCTCTCTCTCTTCCATGGCCGGCCATGAGTGGCCAAGAGAAACACCTCACCCCTTTATTTACACAAAACCCCCTCCCTAAATTCTTTTTACATCTCCTTCATACTTCATTCAACTATAAAAGGTTTTCTTCCTTCTTTTCTTTTCATTATCTTCATTCTCCACCAAGAAAGCCTTCACCCTCACCAATTCCTCCTTCATCTCCACCACAACCACAACCACTACAACCTCCTACCTCCATCTTCTTCCTCCTTCAACTCCATTAAACCAACTACAAACCACAAACCACCACCAAAGCCTTTACCTTCTCCAAACAACAACCACCACTCCATCATTTTCTTGAAGGCCGGCCACCTCCTTTGGATTGGGGGCCGCGCTCCTCTTCATCATCGGCAAGACCTTAAGGCCGGTACCCTCATTTTGGATTGGGGCCGAGCTTTCTTCGTCGGTAATATCACCGTAGATCATTCCGGTAATCGTTCGCGATTATTCCGGTGATCGTTTTAGTGATATTCGGCGACAAAGATCATTTCGGACGCATAAAGCTTCAAGTATCGATTTTAGGCGAGTAACTTTACTCGCCAAGACATGGACTTGTAAACTCAATTTTATTATTGTATTTTATGTCGTGCGGTGTGGCTGTACTGTTAGACACGGAGTTACCTCCTGCGTCTAGGCATTTCCTTAACGCGGCCTTCGCGTTATTGTATCGATGCGACGCAAAGCTAAAGCTCGCGTTTGTGTTCTATTTATATTGACATGACGCGGAGTTATACTCACGTTCGCGTTCTCCTCATGCCCTGATTTAAACGCAGGTCACGAGCCTCGCGTTTTGATACCTTCGTGACGCGATCCCCGCGTCTGAGAGCCCCGCGTCTGCTACTTTCGCGTCTGCTATGCCCATGTCGATGTTCTTCTTGCATTAAACGCGACGCAAAACCCATGTCCGCGTCCGCGTTCACCTCGCGTCCTGACTTGAACGCAGACCTCGCGTTTGCGGCACCTTTGCGATGCGAACCCCGCGTCTGCTATTTTCGCGTCTGCTACTCCTAGACGAATATCACCTCTTGTCATGCTATCTCTTGACACCAGGCATGATACACTTGACTCTTATAATTATCACGATAATGGGAATGATAACCGGACATCATGCTTTACCAACTTGATTTACATGATAGTGCGAATTGTACTCCTAATACTCCTGACTTGCTCCTGTTCATTCCCGAAATCTGATAATTATCTAAAGAACTCATAAAATGAGACAACTTACATCGGGTCGGGGGGAAACATGCGGCTATCAATATATGTTCGTGTTTACAGTGGTGTTAGGTATGTTGTGCAACTAAATATCCGGTCTGACCTGTGGGCCTCCAGGCGACCGAGGGGAGTGCTGGCTCCCTCCTCCTGATACCATCATGATAAAGGGCATACATAAGACCCTCCTGTTAGCCTTGCGGCTGGTTCCGTTACCAAGCAACGGAACAATCCTGGGCCGTGGTCCCGGGTATGTACGGGACCCACTGTAAACATAGTTCGTTGATACCCCCGCTAGTTTCTAATAACAACCTTACTTTACTCTGATATGGATCTATGTGTGCTGGGACGCTAGTCCACATAGCTAGATATCAGTGTAAGACAAGTAATAATAATAAAAGACGCCAACTATTGATCCGTTGTATGCGCTTGAGTTACGGTGACATGAGGTAAAGGTATATAGATGAGGGTTTCCTTGTTTGGATTATTCCCTCGAGGTACTAGTCTCATGAGGACGTAACCTAAGCTAGTACAATGTCTTTCTAACTTTAACTCGTTATGTTTCTTTTACCTGCTGGCTGATTATTGATAATACTGTACCAACTCTCATACTCTTATTTCTTATGCCACTCGGCTGTAACCTGATCATTTGTTTGGGAGGTCCTGACTCCCTTGAATTTGTATGTTCAGGTTCCGGAGCTTGGATTGAAGTGGAGCCGTCCACAGAAGATCAAGCTTTCCTTATAGAACAGGCCGACTAGTTTCAGTTTCTTTGGTATCAGTCTTTCTTTCTAGCTCGCGGGATCTTCCTCCAGCTCGTGAGTATCTTGTGTTCATATTGTAAATAGTACTTTTGGACTTGGCTGTGATATAAGATACATGTATTATGTAATAGTATATCACACCCTGTGATAACTTTGTAACTTGTACTTCTCATGTTGGCATATAAATGAATACTACGTTTGGCGTACTCTGATTCTTGCTTGTACTAATGCTTAACGTATATACGTGTGGGTATTTCTGACCTGCGTATATACGTCGCAGTGACGTCCCCGTACCCGTGGGATAGGGGCGTTACACGTCCACAATGTGTACAAGTGTACACATGAGCATACATAGTGTGATGGTGTCCGTGAGAAGCATGTGTATGCCGTGGAGGGTGTACAGGAATAGATGGAACTTGTTTCTTTCGAAACAAAGATTCCAATCGTGTATGGCCCACAACACATTGGCTCAAAGTGGAGCCCAAACAATCAACACTCTTCTTAAGTATGGATATATCTTTTTCAATTAAAGAATAGGTGGCACATGCAATAGGTGAAGTGTGTGATACTACCCTAGCATGACAAACATGAGAAGAAATATCATTTTTCAAAGATTTGTTTTTATTTAAACAAATTTCTAACTCTTTTGTAATAAAATCAATTTCCCTTTTTAAAGAATCATTATCTCTTAAAACAAATTCAATTTTTGAAGACAAAACATCATTATTTTTCAAAAGAGTTTCACAATCATTTTATTTTTTAAAAACTTATTTTCTTTAAGTGCAAGTTCTAATTGAGATCTCAATGAATCCCTTTCATTATGGACCTCAATCTTCTCTTGCAAAACATTGTTAAGTTAGAATGTAAACTTTTATTTTCTTTTTCAATTCCTAGACTTTTCTTTTCAAAATTTTATATTTTTCTATTAATTTTTCACAAACAATTGAGAGTTCTTCCTTCAAAGCATGAGCATCATAATCATCACATGAAGAACTAGCATTATCACTATCTAGTTGAGTTTCCGATTGTACCTCAAAGGAGTCATTCCCTTGGATCATATAGCATTGTGAATCGGATTCTCCACTAGTCTCCTCTTCTTGTTGAATTGGCACTTAAAGCTTGGAGGAGGTGGTTGTTAACATATTCCACACTGCAAATGCAGAATCAAAGTTAGAAGCAAGTAAAAGATATTCTTTAGGAAGTGTGCTTCTAATGGCCTCAAGGGCTTGTGCATTGGCCCCTATATGCTTGCTATCACTAAGGTAGGATTCCTTGGTAATGGCAAGGTGAGCCTTATAACTTAGGGTTTGGAGGTATATGGACATCCTAGTCTTCCAAATAAGAATGTTGGAAGGGTCAAACATAGGTGGGGTCATGAAGCCCATGGATGTAAACTATAAGTGTGCAAACAAGCAAATGCAAATGTAGATTAGCAAACAAAGGATCTCACTCCTAGGATGTTAAGCCTAAGTATCAGGAGCGTAGGCTCTGATACCAATTGTAAATCACCTAGAGGGGGGTGAATAGGTGATATGCTAATCTATAAACTAAATGCGCTAAATGCGGAAGCTTAAAAACAAATTTGCAATCACACTAATACAACACACAAGTGTAGCCGAATTTCCCGTGAAGGGCTCTGCACTAACTCCTCTTGATTCCCCTAGATATGGGTTGAGGTGCTATATGAAGCTCTTGTGGTTAAGTATAAGTGAGGCACACACACAAGCAAGCCAAGCATATAAGGATGAAATAGCAATGTGAATTAATGCAAGGCACAAATGCAAGCAAGTATGAATGATATGGCAATATGAATAATGCTATGCACAAATAAAAAGAGAGAGGGTTAAGAGACAATGGATCAAACGCAAACACAAAGATATGTTTCGAGGTTCGAGCCCCTAGCTCTACGTCCCCGCCTTCACCGAGAAGGATTTCCAATCCACTAAGGAGTACCGAACTCCTCTCTCAACCTTACAATGCCACCGAGGCAATACAACCACAATCCACCTCTACCGAAGAGGATAAGGCCCGTAGCTAACAACCAAACTCCACCTCACAATAGAGGGAGCAAACTCAAACCTCAACCTCTACCAAAGAGGGAGCAACCAACTAATGAGGGTTTTTACAACAAGTGGTATATCTCAACAACAAACCTCTCCTTTTTCCCACAAATAAAAGATCCTATAGAATAGGATAGAAGATATAGCTCAAGTGTGGGAAAACAAGTGTTTTGATCAAAGAAAATCTCTTGGGAAAAATACCAAATGAATATAGAATTTTAGATCAAGAACAATTCCCAAAAACCTATTTTTTTTGAAATAAACAAAATACTTTAAAACAACGAATGAACCTTTTGAGCACAAAAACTATTTTGAAAACTTGTTTAAACACTAGAGAAATATTGAAAATTTTCTTTTTAAAAGTCTTGTCAAAACACCCCAAGAGATGGGGTATTTATAGGCCCAAAAGAAAACTAACCGTTAGGCTGATCTGTCAGCTTGACAGGCCTGCGGTCGGCCGGCCCGGCCGACCGTCAACGGTCAGAAATATGACCGTTGGGGCGTCCGGTCGACCGTCCGGCCGACCGCCCAGATACAGACAGCAGAGCTCTCTGGTCCGGTCGGCCGGCCGGTCGGCCGGCCCACTGTGCTGCCAGACGTGCACAAGGCTGTGCACGTCGGTCGACCGCTGGGTCGATCGGCCCTTGGTTCGGTCGACCGTGCGGTCAGCCGACCTGGCCTGTCAGCCACAGTCCTGGGTCAGAAACAGGGGTAAAAATTATTTTAGAAAATCTTTTATCTCTTCTAAAAATTTTCAAAATAGTTTTATCATTTTGCATTGATACATAAACATGTGATAAAAAGTTTAGCTCAAATATCAAGCATATGAAACTATTTTTGTATTTTAACATTTTTACCAAAAACACAAAACTGTATTTTATCAAACTTTGATTTTTCAATACATGAATAGGATAGTCAAAATAAGTTTATTTAAAAGTTAAGCATGCATGTATAGAAAGAATACATCTACTATACATATAAACCATTTAAACTTGTTTTGATCAACTATTCATGAAAATCAAATCCAAACATAAAACTTGTGTGTGTTGTGCACTTGAGCATATCAACTATTCTTATCTTTACAATGGATCTAAAACACACTAAACTAAAACTAGGATACCTAAGTCTTCTTGACGATCTTCATCTTCAAGTTGACTTGGTCCCAAAACATGATCCACCGAGTGCAAATGAGTGATCTTGAAGCTCGGGCACCAGAATCACTATGAAAAGCTCCAAAAACTCTTTTGTTGAAGCTAATCACCAACTAATATCTTGTTACATGATCTGAAACTAAAATCACAAGATTATTAGTAAACATAACTACATGAGTTAATCATCATCAAAACTAGAGAGGAAGGCCTCCGGGCCAACACACCTCTTACCTTATAGAAATTTTGAGGACGAAATTTTTGTTAGGTGGGTAGATTGTAGCACCCCGCACCCGGGATACGTACCCAGATACGAGTCCCAAAATTTTTTTCGACTATATTGCTCAATTTTCTTCCTGTATGTGTTTTTGGGTTGTGATTACTTATATTTTTGAGTATCGGATCTGGATTCTCAGACCGAGAGTAAGCCCTGACCCGGACGGGGAAACCGATACCAGCCAGTAGCCCGATTTGACTTTCTGGTAGTCTGATTTGACCGATTTTAGATTCAGAGACTGTTTTCTAATATTTTAGATTTTTCATGATTTTTTGGAATTTTCTGAAATTTTTCTGCAAAATCTCCAAAACCGGTGTCGGTCGATATCGCTGACTGATTCCCGGATTTTTAGTTTTCAAATGGATTTGAATTTTCAGAAACGGATTTCATAGTACTTCTTAGAATTTCATTTTCTATCTAAAACATTTTTGAGATTTTTCTAAATTTATCAGAATTTGACCGATTCTGGTGTTGGCCGGTATTCCCGAAAGATTTCAGGATTTTTAATTTGAAAAATATATCAAATTTATCAAATCCGATTTTACCATGTATCTTAAAATAATATTTTCTATTTTTGAGAATTTTTCGGTACATTTCTGAAACAGTCAAATTTTCGCCTTATTTAAATAATAATATTTTTACCGGCGATTTCCTTTCTAGCTTTTCCTCCTCTACTCTCCTACTTTATGCTACCAGAAATTTTAACAAATAAAATAGATATAAATAAAAAATTTAAATATTTTATTTCCTTTTCTTTTTTTTTCAATTTTCTTTCTTTTATTTCTTTTTCTTTTATTAACATTTATTTCTCCCCCCAATTATCGGCTTAATCCACGCCCGCTGCCGCCCACCGCCGCCCGACAGCCAGGGCTGCGCAGCCCTATCACCGTCCCCTAAGCCATCAAATCTTTCCTCTCATCCTCTATTAAACCATTTCATTCTCCATTTCAACACAAAAATCCAAATCAAAAATCAAAAAAAGGAGAAACCAAGCTTCATCTTCTTCTTCACAACTCCAACTCACGCACCCACTCACGCACCGCCGCCTCCACCATCACCACCGCCACCTCCGACGCCGCCCAAGCCGCCGCCGCACCCCCACATCACCCTCCACCCTTCCACACCTCCATCAACCTCAAAAATCCCACATCCTTCTCCAATTTCACCAAAACCCACCTCCATTACCACCACTTCATCTCCAAAATTCACCATCCTCTCCACCAAATTCCCCACTCTAATCAACCAACACCACCTCCTCCTCCTCCTCTAACTCCCCATCTCCTCCAATCACCACCACAACCACCACAACCACCACCACCACCATCTTCCACCACCACCAAAAAACCACCACAAACAACCAACCACCCATCTCCACCTCCCCTCCCCTTGGGGGAGGCGCGCGTGCCCACCACCGCCGGCGGCGCGCCGTCGCCGCCTCCAGGCCGCCGGCGGCCGGCCAGCGACGGCCCCCACCTCCCTTCTTTTTTTTCTTTCTTTCTTTCTTTCTTCTTCTTTCTTTCTTTCATTTCAAACCTTTCCATTCCCTAAATAAACACCATCATATCCCATCATTCCAAAAAAACCCTCTCTTTATTCCCTATTTTACTTCCCTTTTATTTCAACTCTACCCCTTCCATTTTTATTTCTAATTTCCTTTTAAAAACACCATATTCTCTCTCTCTTTTTCTCTCTCTCTCTTCTTCCTACAACTTTCTCTCTCCCCTCTCTCTCCTCTCTCTTTCCCTCTCAAATATTTATAAAATATTTTAAATTATATATTTTAAAATACAATTACGGGCTAGTGGATTCTCGTGCGGGTCGCCGACTTCTTGGACTTTTAACCGGTATTTTGCCCCGGTTTCAGGCGAGTGCTTATCACTAATTAAAAATAATTACCATTGTATTTATAACATAATATTGACATGTGGATACTTTAATATGCCTAACACTTGCTATTATAATTTTTAGTACATAATTGTCATGTTATATTTAATCCGATAATTGCCATGTTATATTTAATTCCGATAATTGCCATGTTATATTTAATTCCGATAAATGCCATGCTATATTTAATTCCGGTAATTGCCATATTTGATTCTGATAATTGCTATGCTATATTTGACACCGTATTTGCTATGCTATATTTGACACCGGTATTTACCAGGCTATATTTGACACCGATGTTTGCCATGCTACACTTGACCCGTGACGTCTGACACCGACACTTGGCATGTTACATTGATATGTTATTCATGACTCTGGCACTTGGTATTTACACCGGCACTCGATATATGGACCCGATACTCGAGATATGACATACTTGACACCTGTACCTGACACATGGTATATGATATGTTTTCATGTGATACAAATACCTGGACTTGACATCATGACTCTTGACCGGACATTACCACCCTTGATACTTGTACTATATGAGATATTCATGACTATTACTTTTACGGGGACTTGGCATGACTAGTATATTATTACCAGATATTTGGTACTCCTGAACTCCTGTACTCCTGTATACTTGAACCCCTGAAACAGGGAGGCTCCTGACATTTCTCCTGATATTATACTCCTGTTGACCCCTGTAATAGGATAACCATGGATATTGTACATTTGTGAATACCCCGCGAACATTGTCATTTTAGACTCTGTTATATTTAAACAACTTACACCGGGATGGGGAAAAGTGATGGGTATCGATATAGCTTCTGTGTTTATAGTGGCCATACATATGTTGTACAACTTCATGTAGGATTCGACCTGGAGGCCACCAGGCGTTTCCGAGGGGTGTACTGGTACCCCTACCCCCTTGCCTGCCTGTCCGGGCATGCTATAATCCCCTAGGTATATCCTGTGGAAACGGTGACACTCTATTCCTGTTCGGGCGTATAGTAAAACCTTCGGGCATATAGTAAGTCCCGTGCCTAGCGGTACGTTCCGGCTCAGTACCGGATACTCCTTGACCGTTGTCCCGGGCATGCACGGGACCCATTCTAAACATGGTTCGTCGTTCCCCATCAATTTCCAATAACTTGTCTCGCTTGATTTGTATGCAGAGGTATATGGCACCGGTTATATACCGAAACATACAAATTGAACGAGTCTTAATAATAATAACTTGATGCTTGACTGATGGCTACATGAATTCTATTATTTACCATTTATGTTAGTTACCCCATGCTTGTTAATTTGATTACATGACCTGCTACTCTTGCTTTATTTCATGATTCGCTATTTATTATGATTATTCCTGTTTATTGCTCTTGGTACATTATACTTGGCATGATGCACTTACTTTTACTCATACTTGTCACTTGGCTTCTTTATGCACTCGCTGGGTTGCCCACTAACAACCCTGAATTTGTATGTTCAGATTTGACAGGTTGGACCGAGGTGGACCCATCAGCTGAGGATCAGGCTTACCTCGAGGGGCAGGCAGATCAGTGGTAGTTCCGTCCAGTCTTTTCCGCTCACGAGATTCTCACTCTTCCAGCTCGTGAGTTTATCTTTTGTATCCTGTACAATCTTACTTTTGTAGTACCTGGTGATGTAATATTATGTCACAATTTGTGATAACTAAAGTACTTGTAATATTTTGTATTGGAATATATATATCACGTATTTTCGCACTCTGATCCCTATTGTGTTGTATTGATGCTTAGCGTACATGCGGGATGGTTCTATCGCCCTGTGTATGTACGTCGCAGTGGCGTCTCCGTACCCACCGGGATCGGGGCGTCACAGTTAGAGTTGAAGAATCCTGAGTCAAATTTTCACGGTCATAAGGTGCGTATAACTTAGGATAAAATAATAGATTAGATGAGAAATACAATTTCAATCCTTACCTTGATTGAAAATAAGTTTTCGAATAGAGATAAAGTTTAGGAATGATTAAGTTTTGATAATCCTATGGCTTACAGATTACTTAAGTTTCTACATTAATACTTCAAATATTTTTGCTTCAAAATGCGTTTTCAAAAATACTAACACTTTATTTTTCTTTATTCATGATTTTTGTGGGTGCAATCTACTGAAAATCCTCACGAGATAAAACTCATTCTCTAGTTATAACCTAGAGGTTTAACTGCTTGTTGTACATGCTAAGTGCAACTATAATTCTTACAAAAGTGAGTTAGTTAGGTTAGCTCTACCTTTTATTTTGCTTGAGAACGAGTAAAAGATAGGTGTGGGGGTGACAGTTTTATAAAAAGAAAATAAAATAGTTAAGTTAAAAAAGATAAGATAGAAGAAGAGATGGTGTTGTTGTTATTGTTTTATTTATAAAAAAAGAAAAGACTAAATAACAAAAGAGAATTATGACTCTAAACTAATGAACTGAAAAAGAGAATAAAAACAGTACTTACCTCTGTTGTTGAACCATAATGAAAATTTACCTTGGTGTGAAGTAAATCAATGTAGTAAAGAAAAAAATATTGAATGTGGTGCTTGGTTGATTGAGTACGATGAAGAAAAGTGAGAAACCTCCATTGATCGTCACCTTCAATATAAATTTCTTGAGAAACGATTACAATAATGTCACTTTACAATAATTCTTCCTCTCCTTTAATCATGGAACTCTCTCTAACTTAAAAGAAAATAAAAAAAATACATTGAAGAAGAAAAAGAAAAAAAAACCTAAACTAAACTAACCTAAAGCTTTCTCTGGAGTGGTGCCCCTCTTCCTTCGTGGTTACAGATATTTCTAAGGAGAAAAATGAGTATCGGACGCGTACAAAGATAGGGGGAGCTGGCGCTCCCCCAAACTCAACCAAGAAGTCACGAAAACGCGGCTTTATCGCGTTTCTGCGGCAAAATCCTAGTCATTGGGCTACGATCAAGGGGCGCTTCTCATCCATCTTTCCTCTATCCTTTTGTCCACTTGCAATTTGAATTCTATTCTGGATTTGACAAATATATCCTTTTATCCTCAGCGAGCGGTTTTCAAAAAAATTCGTTTTCCCTTGAATTTGGATGATATTATCTTATCTGATATACCAAGTCTTCAGATAAGATGGCCTTTAGAACTTCTAAATTTGAATCGATCCTTTTCTTTTGAACATTTGGATTTAATTGGATAAATCTATCAATCTTTCTCTTTTCTTCCTTAATTACACCACTAGACATGTGCATACATTAATAGAGGGTTTTATATTTAATATAAACGCAGAAATGTGACACATACGATATGAAAACATGTAATGCACGTGTATGATCAGGAACAAGGGCCAATGTTCTAGTGAAGATGATGAAATTAGATCTCATTTCAGTCCAAAGGGGTGTTGCAGTTGCCTTGGAGCAGGATGATTCAGCTCTCTCACTGTGGGCATCCCGTAGGCTAAATATCTTATCCTCACTAAAGCATCATGACACCTTCCAAAGGTTACCCATCATTTCATTTCTAGTGGGTGCCCGATGAAGTCAGAGCACGTAGGCGCTTTCCAACCCACTACATAAGCCGCTGGCAGTGAAAGCTCGAAGAGCTTCACTTCATTCTCTTCATGAGAGTCATACACAACATATAACTAGAAGTTAGAGGGCTTGTACTACCTGCCTAACCCTTCGCTCCAAGGGACCATAGAATGGAAAGTGCTTTTTAAACAACTCGTCAGAAGGGAAAAGGCCTATGTATTTGTATGACCTCTGCAGATTTGACTCTACCTACACCTGAAGCTAATCCCCTAGTGGTCCTGCCATCACGCCACAAAACGAGAGCTCGTGTGGAACCGTCAAATTTCTGGCAAGACGGTGGAGCATAACAAACAAAATATTACAGCCGCGTAACATAGTGACCTACGCTACAAGGAACTCGGCCAAAATATGGATGCCCGAAGGCCCAACACGCACAATCTAGTACGCTATAAGCCCCTTATTGCACTTTGGATAGCCGTTCGTAGCATCATAAGGAGCACCTCCCTTTTGAGGTACCATTTTGGCATGGTCTTTATTTGTGTTGTTGGTTGGTCTTTCTCAATGTGATGGAGGGCATAAACAACCATTCTTTGTAATACCTGGTCAGGCCGTTCACATGAAAGAAGAAAAGAATCCTTTCTTCTGCTCTTTCGGCTGGGTGTATTTCTTAAAATCTTCCAGGATCACAAGTGGAATGCTAAGCAACGGATGGGGAGGCTGCGAGTGGAGCGTCAAACAAACAGAAGAAGCAATCATGGGAGAGTAAATGTGTTGCCTACACTTGCTCTCTGGTGTGCTACGACAATCATAGTTCAAATAAGTCCCCTATTCCATGGGAGTTTTTAATCTGGCTGTGTTTTCTAGCGTGAGCACTCTTCTGTGTAGTCGCAGAGAATGAGACTTGTTTCCCCTCCAATGACTAGCTCATCTTTCTTGTTCCGGTTCGACAATGACCCTTCTCTTGTCATGGAAAGACTTCTGCCTGTGGTGTGCTCAACCCTTGGAAAACCCTCATCCCCTTATTGCTCAGTGCTCCCTGCAGCCTTGTTAGGCTTTAATCGCATGGACGCGATCTTCTATACGAGAATGAGAAGTTCTCTCTTAACAAGAAAACACGAACCACGCAGAACTTATCTGAGTTCATTTTTTGCTGCCACTGGGTGGCCGCTAGGGAAACACAGCCTAACCTTCTCTTGGAAAATAAAGATCCAATAAGCACTTGCTGCAAGGGGGACACGACACTCGACATGTCCCCTTCTTATTCTATAAAGTTGACCTCTTTTTTGCCAGTGTGGATGTAGTGACACGTATGATAAAGGAAAACAAAATCCCAATGAGGGTAAGTTGGGGGGTGGTAGCTTTTTGATGACCTAAACTCTCCCATTTGTCTGTGACTGCTCATTAATTATTTATTATTACTTACACCCTCTCATCTATTTTAATAAAACCTGCTATTAATTAGTTTTTATTTAGTGTGTGCATGTTGTAATGAATAAGGGAAAAGTGGAGAAAGTAAGGTAATGAGACCCATGTTTGAGAATTTTTCAAAGATTTCTTGAAGCCCAAATTATGTTCTAGAAGCCCAAAAAACAACCCATTTGAAGCCTGAATTGAAGATCAAATCTGCTGGTGCTACATGAAAAATAAAAATCAATTGCAGATACATGCAACATCTCTCATCGCAATGCACACGTGTCCAAAATCTCTAGACCATTGGCCCAAATATTGTTGAAAATTCGCGACAAATGTCGAGGATCCACTACAATATCAGGGCGAATGGTCCTGATTTTTGACATGTATCTTCGTTTCTTGGAGATCAAGCCATTGTCGCCTATAAATACCTTATCAGAGGCAGAGAGGAAGGGAAGAAAAAAATACAGAGGCTAAATTTTTTTATTTTAGGGATTAGATCAGTGTTTGGTCTTTCCTCTAGAATTTTCTTTGTTTTTATAAGTTTTAGATTCAGAAAGAGATAATTCATAGCGAGAATCAATACAAAGACTCCACTTTTACTCTTCAGTCTTTCAATTACTCGCTTTCAATTTACGTGATTTCTAGTTTAGTTATTTACATGCTTTATTCTAGTTGTAAATTGAATTTCTTAATTGATTTTATTTGCTTTTTCATTATGAGCGGCTCACTCTTTCATTCATGACTAACTAAGCATTGACACCATTAACGACTAACTCCTTAGATGATTTGTAAGTCATATGATTCATGAATGCATCACTTGTAGCCTTGTGTTCCTGCTAGAGCTCTTGATTTTCCATGAAGATGAATGTTAACTTCTAACTTCGATTGTGTGATGGACTGTCCCAAGTATTTCATTGATGTCTCATGTTTAGTGCCTTGAAATTTTGTAAGAGCTTTTGATGGATCATCAAGATGGGTGCTAACTCTAACTTTGGATAGCAATCTTGATGCATTTCTATCTTGTTACATCCTTGCAAGAATTAATTTTGATGTTTGAATGCACTTTGTTTTGCAAGATTAGTGTTAATCACTTGTTTTTGCTAACAAATCTAGTACTATAGTCTCTTATCTCATGCTGGCTCTTCAATAACTTTGATAGCTTAATGATTATATTTGTTTTGTTATACAAAACTTGTGATATAATTACCATCTTATGTTCCATGCTTGAATACTAGTCATGAGCCAAGGACCAATTTAAACCAATCATCCATAAAGTGTTAGAAGCTCGCATCATCTTATGAGCAACACTTGATGTTCTGAAGATTCAAGGTATATCACTTGCAAAGTATTCAATACGAGGTATAATTCTCCAAGGGTTAGTATGTTAATGGTGTTAAGTTGATTAATTAGACATGAGATTCTCTTTTTGAATTTCTCTTAGCTTTTCCTTGCTTTTGCTTTCATTCAAGTCTTCATGAGCTTTCTCCTCACTTCTTCTTGCTTTTGTTATTGAGTTTTATTGAGTTTTCTTATTTTCTCATTTTCTTGATTCTCCTCTCAACCCAAAGCCAATATCCAATACTTCTTCTCTCTTCTTTTCTTCTTTTTTGTTTCTTTTTTATTTTAAAGCAGAGAAGAACTTGTTTTCGAATTTTGAAAAAGTATCGGGAACGCTTCTTAGCATCCCTCCTTGTGACCATGACCTATTAGCCTTAGAGCTACACGATACATTGAGAGCCAGTTGACAACACACACTTGTTAGCTGTTTTCAATCAGTTTCTGTGTTTTGGTTTTATCTCCAATCAAATTTTTGGTGATGTTGTCGGAGAGGGAACAATACATTTTTTTAATACAATCGTTTGTCTTCTCTGTTTAGATGTGCAGGTACAGATTTCAAAAAACTAATAGGTATAAAAAATAACTTACTACTCTGTGCCTCTGATCTATAAAGCAAAGCATCAAAGGCCATTGTTAAGCCATTTTTCCGCCGCAATTGTCGCATTTCCACTGCAAAAATAGCATTTTCGTGGCCTGGCTATTGATTGCTGACACATGGCTACCAAATTGCAAAATAATCTGTTGCTAATTTTTTCTTATATTATATTATGTTCACTATATTGACTCAACAGTAACATGTACTTGAAACTGTTAAAAAAATGTTTAGATTTTGCATTTAGGCATTTGTCTAATTTTGATTTTTTTTTTAATTAATGTTAAAGAGTTCTAAAGTCAGGGAATTAGAGGTAGCATTCCACCGATGTCGATTCATGGACTGGTTCCTCCAGCCCTTTTTCTATGTGTTAGTATTTTGTATTACTGACATAAGACTCGACTTGTTAGATATTATGGAGGTTCAGTAAGCACCATGCCGAATCTCCCTACCATCTTCTTCTCTTCCACTTCGGCCAATATGTGTTCACCTGGAACTAGCAACTTAATAAGGGAATTTTCAATCTCAGTAGGAGCTTTCCTAAGAAATAGCCTAATATCCACCTTCACAGCTCTTGGGATGATTTTAAGCACGGCGTGTCCCCTTTAGCTATACAATAGTGCGATTTCTGGGAATTTAAAACCCCATTTCCTCCATAATTTCTCTGATCCAAAGAAGAAGTTTCCATATTTCTACCTTTCCTTGTTGGAGGGGCGACCGTCCATTGATCTACCAAAAAGGGTACACCAATGTGATCATGACATTGTAGGTGCCTGTGATGGGATGGATGATGCTTCCCTCATTAGTAATGGGTGGCATAACCCGTAGCAAAAGTCTCCTTGTTTGATCCATTTTTTGTTACCCCAGAGGGGCCCGGGTAGGACAGAGAGAAAGGATAGGGGGTGACCATGCATGGCACTTCTCGATAGTGTCTCTAAGGAATAGTTGAACGAGCGACTCATCAATGCAGAATGAGACAATAATTCGAACGCTTTTGGTCAGTTTTTTGAGCAAGAATCACAACATTATCTTACTTACACTATGATACAGACTGTATGTTTTTTTGGCATAGCACAAAGAGTTGCTTCAATATGATGATAGAATGGAAAGCAGAAGCACGACCGGGCCTTTGTTGTCTGACATAAGACATCATATATCAGTCATAGTAACAAAAGCATGAGACTTTGGTAGTATCAGTGAACCAGATGGCCGCGACAAGGGAATTTGGAATGGAGGACTCATAATACTTTATAGATCTCACAAAAGCGAAAGACCCCCTAAATTTAGGGGTTGATCGTTGAGCTCACTCTGACCTTGCAGGGTGGGCCAGAGTGGGTGCGAATTAGGGATGCCACAACTTATGGTTAGACCAATGGGAGGAGACCCAGCAAAGAGAACAATAAGGATAACAAGCACTCTGCCCAATGCTGGGTAGGCTGACAGCCTAGTGAACCTGGCGGGGCACATGAGAAAAAGGGCACACTAAGCAAGTACGAAAAATTGGCCTCGTTCTGCTTTCTTAAAAAAAAAAGAAAGGATTGCTACGGGAGGTCAAACCAAGGACCTATGAAAGTTGGGGCACGTCTCCGATCAATCTCGTAATCAAACAAGCTATGAAACACAGCCAGCCAGTTCGACGTTAGTGGAAAGAACACAATACTTGATTAAGTACTGACCTCTCCGGGAGTCCCGAGTTGCTTTATTGCACTCCGTCCTAATGTAAAAGTATTGCTTTTTCATTCTATGCTTGTTGCTAACGCGATGTCTACTAAACGAGCCTTCCTTTGATTAATAAGCCGCCCGAACCCATTTTTTCCCTTACTCCAATAAAGTGGACTCAAATCAATGAAGTGAACAACCCAACCTCTTTGTTTGAAGCTTTGCCAGGAAGATTCTACTTGCTTGTTGAAGCTTTGCTTCCCCTAATTTCGAAAAACTCAACAAACAATTTTAAACTATCAGAAAAAGTTTATCTTCGATAGCAGTCATAGGGAGGGTTCTGAAAGGATCTGATTGAAGATAGAGACAAAAAATAATGCGGGGTAGGGGCGGGTGTAGCCAAGTAGATCAAGGCAGTGGGTTGTGAACGCCAGGCGCAGGTTCAATCCTCGTCATTCGCCCATAAATAAATAGACCATTTGTAACGCCCCGATCCCGCAGGTACGGGGACGTTATGGAGACGTACATACGCAGGGCGAAAAACCCTCACGTACGTACGCTAAGCCTCAGTACAATAAATAACCGCCATATATACATGAGTTCCAGCATGACATAAGTACAAGAATACCTGCAGAAAGAGATTAGCGATCATAACAGATAGGAAAATAGGGATAAATGAGCTAACAGAAACAAATATAAAGATACCTATGAATGGTCTCGATGATGCGTCTCCTATGTGATCCAGGGCACTATCTGACAATACGGTAACTCGGATTTCCAACTTGGGCACGCAAACCCAAGGTCGTCAGAAAGCGACCTAGTGAGTGGTAAAATGAAGGAGACAATAATATATACAATAGTAATACAAGCACGATAATAATATATAATATATAATGTGGGACTAGTGATACCATATGATAAGGATATAATAAGCAGTAGAAATAGATAAACATGTCATCTTTTATTATCATCACTACCTTGCCGGTTATCATCGGGTCATGTCTATAGTTGTATCCAGATTATATAATACATAATGTTATCTAGTGGTGACGAGTGTACATGCTAGTGGTGATGTGATAGCAGTGAACATACAGATGGGCATATGCTACCTAACCAGTATACGGTGTGGTGCATAGACAGTAATGATGTATGCAAGGTATACAGAAAATAGAATATATGCACATATTCATGAATAGTATACTCCTACAGAAAGTGTAACATGTATCGGGTAAAGTAACAAATAGACATGTAACATGATATCGGATAAATGATCAGGTACAATAAGAAGTACATGTATCAGGCAAGGAACAGTAACAAGTAGTAAGCATGTATCAGGCAAGTCATGTTATTTATACAATAGGAACAATCAGTACCACCTGATATTTTAATCAATCTCTTCCAGTGTCCCATACTACTGGCAGTTCATACTGGAGCCCGCACTCCAGTCGAACCCATCCGGACATGGCCTACGGGTACCATTATCCAAACGAGAGAGTGATCAAATAACAAGTATTCCCGACGTCACTATTGTGTATATTGTTTTATTATGTTAATTGGAAACCCATGGTCGAGGAGTTCTTATCGAGTAAGTGTATCCCATGCATACCCGGGATCACGGCCTTTATCAAACCCCTGGTGTTAAGACCAGGGCCCTCCGCTAAGAGGGGAACAATAATCAAGTAACAAGAGCTCATGGAGCAATTGGTAGGTAGCACTACCGTCCCCTGCAGTGGGAGAACAATATGGATCCAGTACATCACCCGATAAGATCTAATCAACCGTCAAGTCTCCCCCATACCCTAGTTAAATTATGATCTGATATGTCAAGTATACAATGAATAAATACAGTAATTGATACGGGTAACATGATAACTGGACCTGAGCTCTGTTGATAGCATAGAACAATATAACGGGAAACAGAAACAATATAACGGGAACAATATAACGGGAAACGGGAACAATAGATGTGGGATTCCACATATCGCATATCAACAGCTCTCATGTCCAGTAACGGTAATATCCATATCAGTAACAGGAAACAATCATATAACATGAATACGGTAACATGGCACAATAATACATGTAATATGAACGAGGATCCATATGACAAGAATAAAGTAACCATACATGCATGTGTAACAGTGATATGCCGAGTATCCACGTGACGATGATAACAATCAATAATATGACATGCGGTAGTCCGTGCATTGGTATATCCGTGGACCTATGAAACATAAATGCGTAGCAATAATCCATATAACACATCGGTGTCATGATAATAACTAGTGGAACATAAATGGGTAGCCATAAGTCTGCAGAACACTAATCAATGTAATATCAGTGGTCCGTTGTAATACCATGTCCTATGACTTACCGTAACGGTGTCTAGCATGCATGTCTAGTAACAGTGTAGTGTCATCGTATATCTGTGGCTCAGTATGCATGTCATGTGACTGTGATACAATACATGTCATAAGAGTGTACAAGCATATGAGGACATAGTGGCCCGAGTGTCAGCGGCTGTGCAGGTAGAATGACTGTGTCCGAGTTGTCTATGCCTGTATGTATTGGTCCGATACTTACCTCCTTATCTTTATTTTAACTCAGGATATACCTAACAAGATTCTAGGTCATTCCTATTACAATGACTGTCCGATCATGACCAGTGAATAATGGATAATTACCGTATTTGATCCATAATCAGGATATATCAATCAATGTCACTAAACATGGTAAAATATAATTTATAAAATAAAAACACTCACAAACTGGCCATAAGCAGGTAGCTCTCTTTCCCACGATCGCAACGGATCCAGAATCGCCCGAATTGGAGTCCGGATGCTCCCGATATCGCCAGAATACTAAAAATAATACAAATGGGTTAATTATGTAATAACTGAAAATATCCAGGGGGTTATTTGTAATTTTGCAGGGGCCTGAAAGTAATTTAGAAATTCACAGGGGCTAAAAGATTATATAATATATAATGTTATCTAGTGGTGACGAGTGTACATGCTAGTGGTGATGTGATAGCAGTGAACATGTAGATGGGCATATGCTACCTAACCAGTATACGGTGTGGTGCATAGACAGTAATGATGTATGCAAGGTATAAAGAAAATAGAATATATGCACATATGCATGAATAGTATGCTCCTACAGAAAGTGTAACATGTATCGGGTAAAGTAACAAATAGACTTGTAACATGATATCGGATAAATGATCAGGTACAATAAGAAGTACATGTATCAGGCAAGGAACAGTAACAAGTAGTAAGCATGTATCAGGCAAGTCATGTTTTTATACAATAGGAACAATTAGTACCACCTGATATTTTAATCAATCTCTTCCAGTATCCCATACCACTGGCAGTTCATACTGGAGCCCGCACTCCAGTCGAACCCATCCGGACATGGCCTACGGGTACCATTATCCAAACGAGAGAGTGATCAAATAACAAGTGTTCCCGACGTCACTATTGTGTATACTGTTTTATTATGTTAATTGAAAACCCATGGTCGAGGAGTTCTTATCGGGTAAGTGTATCCCGTGCATACCCGGGATCACGGCCTTTATCAAACCCCTGGCTGCTAAGACCAGGGCCCTCCGCTAAGAGGGGAACAATAATCAAGTAACAAGAGCTCATGGAGCAATTGGTAGGTAGCACTACCGTCCCCTGCAGTGGGAGAACAATATGGATCCAGTACATCACCCGATAAGATCTAATCAACCGTCAAGTCTCCCCCATACCCCACTTAAATTTATGATCTGATATGTCAAGTATACAATGAATAAATACAGTACATGATATGGGTAACATGATAACTGGACCTGAGCTCTGTTGATAGCATAGAACAATATAACGGGAAACAGAAATAATATAACGGGAACAATATAACGGGAAACGGGAACAATAGATGTGGGATTCCACATATCGCATATCAACAGCTCTCATGTCCAGTAACGGGAATATCCATATCAGTAACAAGAAACAATCATATAACATGAATACGGTAACATGGCACAATAATACATGTAATATGAACGAGGATCTATGACAAGAATAAAGTAACCATACATGCATGTGTAACAGTGATATGCCGAGTATCCACATGACGATGATAACAATCAATAATATGACATGCGGTAGTCTGTGCATTGGTATATCCGTGGACCTATGAAACATAAATGTGTAGCAATAATCCATATAACACATCGGTGTCATGATAATAACTAGTGGAACATAAATGGGTAGCCATAAGTCTGCAGAACACTAATTCATGTAATATCAGTGGTTCGTTGTAATACCATGTCCTGTGACTTACCGTAACGGTGTCTAGCATGCATGTCTAGTAACAGTGTAGTGTCATCGTATATCTGTGGCTCAGTATGCATGTCATGTGACTGTGATACAATACATGTCATAAGAGTGTACAAGCATATGAGGACATAGTGGCCCGAGTGTCAGCGGCTGTGCAGGTAGAATGACTGTGTCCGAGTTGTCTATGCCTGTATGTATTGGTCCGATACTTACCTCCTTATCTTTATTTTAACTCAGGATATACCTAACAAGATTCTAGGTCATTTCTATTACAATGACTGTCCGATCATGACCAGTGAATAATGGATAATTACCGTATTTGATCCATAATCAGGATATATCAATCAATGTCACTAAACATGGTAAAATATAATTTATAAAAGAAAAACACTCACAAACTAGCCATAAGCAGGTATCTCTCTTTCCCACGATCGCAACGGATCCAGAATCGCCCGAATTGGAGTCCGGATGCTCCCGATATCGCCCGAATACTAAAAATAATACAAATGGGTTAATTATGTAATAACTGAAAATATCTAGGGGGTTATTTGTAATTTTGCAGGGGCCTAAAAGTAATTTAAAAATTCACAGGGGCTAAAATATAATTTTTACCTTTAACGGGTCGGGTTTGGGTGTAAACGGGTCGGGTTTGGACCAAACCCAAACCCAAAACCCGTTTGGGTTTCTTCCACCCAAAGAAGCAACCAGCAGCAGCAGCCGCATGGCTGCTGCTGCCGCCCATGGGCTCCCGCTGCCCGGCCGGCGCGGCCGCCCGGCCGGCGCGATAGTCCCGCCGGCGCGGCTGTCCCGCCGGCGCCGCTTCGGCGCCGCTCCGGCGCCGGATTCCCACGCGAGAGAAAGAGAGAGAAGTGGGTGGGACTGATGCCCCCCCACCAGCACCGCCGGCCTGGCCTGGCCGGCCTCCGGCGCCGCCGGCCTGGCCTACCGGCCTCCGGCGTGCCTCCGGCCTCCCCTGCTGGCGGTCTGCAGAGAGAGAGAGGGAGAAATATGGAGAGAGGGAGAGAGAAATGAAGAGAGAGAGAGAGAGGGTTGGGAGAGAGAGAGAGAGTTGGGAGAGTGAGAGAGAGAATAGAGGAGAGAGAGGAGAGAATTTTATAAAGGGGGAAGAGTCGGCGGAAAGAGGCGGTGGGGGAATGCGCTGGAAGAAGGAAGAAGGAAAGAAAAGAAAGAAAAGAAGATTAAAAATTAATATTTTATTATTATTAAAGTGGCCCGATATTCGACCAGCTCCGAACGGTGCCCAAAAATTACAGAAAATAGAAAATATTACATTGAGACGTAATATAAAGATGGTTTATAGAAATTTAAGACGATTTGCAAATTAAAAATCCTGAAAGCTGTCGCCGGTACTGGGTGACACCGGTTTGGCCGGATTTTCGATAAATTCGAAAAATTCCCAAAAATACCCAAACGTAGCTCATGTTATTCTAAGATATAAGGTGAAAGCGGATTCTCAAAATTCTACTCCGTTTGTGAAATAAAAACCAGAGAGCTGATTATCGGTATCTGTCGACACCAACTACGGAGATTTTCCAAAATAATCCAGAAAAATTTCAGAAAATCCTGAAAAATTTAAAATATTAGAAAATGATTTTTATAACTGAAACCGGCTCAATCGGACTATCAAAAAAGTTAAATCAATTTTATACGTCGTATCGTGTACTGATACAGTGATACGTACACTGGGAAGCAGGGGGTTACACCATTTGTTATGGAGACACAAGACAAACCTTTCCCAACATCAAAAATTTTATTCATTTTTAGGCTTCCAAACGCATCCATGCAATTGGTATCTAATTGAAAATCTTTACCACAGATTCACTCGCCTGCTTGCCACAAATAGAATGGCTTATCATTTATTGATTGAAAATTTTTCTTTTGACTCATAGAGAAGCCATCACATTTTTGAGTCCATAATAAAATGAACCCTCAGATGAAGAGAAAATCTGCCAATCAGTGATCATAAGCGGTTGGGTGAGACCATAGTATCGAATTCCCTACCTGCATGATGGAGCAGTGAACGTAGAAAGGGAGATTAAGGTTGGTCCGGGCGGAGACCCATACAGGCTCATAATGCTTTAGGATGCTAGCACGCCCAACGAGGAAGTCCCTGCGAGTTTCACTCATTAAATGATACACATTCCTTCCATTGGTAAATAATATTGGTGGGGTGGATAATCCCGAATCGATCATTGAATGGGTTGTCTATTTCACCAGCACCTTCCTCTTCCTTACAAGCAAGTTGATGGTCAATCAAAGAATCCCTGAACACCATTTTACACTAAAAAATAAAGCCTATAAATGTCTAGGGAATGCACGGGGTTTTCACGTCAAGAAATAGATAAGCAAACACTATGTGAAAAGGCCGTGCATGATGCAAGCATATGACACCAAAAGTACTTTTTTTGGAATCAGGTTAGTCAAAGGTCAGTAGCTCAATCAAAACTACTCTCACTTGCCTCTCAGCCTGCCCATCATCGTTCCTGCTTGGTGAAACTTGTCGTACAAGCATGACTTGTCTTTCATGCGGGCTCTCTTTCACTAGTTAAGCGACTTACAAAATTCTTCTCACTTGGAATACAACTTTCCACCATTTTCAGAAAATATAAAGTCCATATAAAGAATTAAGAATTCCCTTCAGTGAGTTTATACCAAAGCAAGCGAATAGCTAATTGTTGTCTATGGCTGACGGTTAGATTATCGACATTAGTATTGCCTAAATCGGGTAGCATGAAAATGCATTGGCTAATATTAAGTAGATCATAGCCATCACGCTTTCCAGACCCATCCGGATTAGACCATGGCAAGCTTCCTATTGGCCTGTCACCGATCATTCCCCTCGTGTTCCGAATAGTTGGACAAAGACTCGCTCTTCTTGTCCACTTCACCAGAAGAAAAGTAGTCTTTCTCATGTCGACCAAGAGTCAGTCAACCAGTCATGGGTCTTTGGCACCAAAGAAAGTCAAGAAGTAAAAAAGTTGGGACACAAGGTAGTTGTCGCTCAAGAAACTATGGAAGCAGACTCCATGAAAAAGTCATATGCAACAAAGAAAGTCGGAAGATTGAAATCAATGCTTCCAAAGTAGACTCTGTATATGGTGCATCAAAGAAATGAAAGAGATTGCATCGCCTTTTCGATGAACTCTGAGTCTAAACTTATGTCTTTGAATTCTGAGGTGAAAAGATTGGAGTAATCTTTCATTTTTATTGAGAAGTGCACCTCTTCATCAAAACCCACGAACACTGGTGCAGTTCTTGTGGTCTCTTCTTCTGAGTCATTGAGGGTAACCTCATTATTGTTAATCATTTTCTGCCTTGAACATGAAGCACTCTTCATAAGATGTGACCAATACAAGGGGTATGTGATATTTGTAGAACTTTGAGTTACTTGTCTTGTTTGCTTGTTACGACCCTACTTATGCCTGGTCCAGATAAAAAAACTAATTTGTCTGGTAAATGAAAAAACTAGTCTCTTTTTACTGTTAGGCAACAAAAGGATATATGTGATAAAATTGTTGGCCCAAAGGCCTTCCACCCTAGTTTTGATGATGATTAACTCATGTAGTTATGTTTACTAATACTCTTGTGTTGTTTAAGTTTCAGATTATTAACCAAGATATTAGTTGGTGATTAGCTTCAACAAGGTGTTTAGAAGCTTTTCATAATGATTCCAGGGCCAAAGCTTAAAGATCACACATTGCCTAGCCCATGGATGGAGTTTTGGAGCAAGTCAACTTGAAGATGAAGATCATCAAGAAGACTTAGGTATCCATAGCTTAGATAGTGTGTTTAGATCCAAATTGTAAAGTTTAGTATAGTTGATATGCTCAAGTGCACTACACACAAAAGATTTATGTTTTGGATTTAGTTTTCATGAATAGTAGATCAAAACAAGTTTACTTTATTTCTATGTATATTAGATGTAT
This sequence comes from Agave tequilana, assembly GCA_038442645.1. Taxonomy (NCBI): domain Eukaryota; kingdom Viridiplantae; phylum Streptophyta; class Magnoliopsida; order Asparagales; family Asparagaceae; genus Agave; species Agave tequilana. The sequence goes on from JAVJIF010030299.1 coordinate 83,976, forward strand.
TCTAGATATACATACATGGTTTAACTTGCTATACAAACTTATTTTGATATCCCTATTCATGTGTTGAAAAATCAAGTTTGATAAAAATACAAGTTTTGTTTTTGATAAATTTGCAAGACTCAAAATGATTTGATATGATTGATATATGTCTTGAAATTTTTATCACAAGTTTGTGTTTCAATACAAAATGTTAAAACAAGTTTTATGAGATTTTCAGAAAAGATAAAAGATTTTTATAAAATATTTTTCCCAGTTTTTCTGACTCAGATTTCTGTTCCAGGCTTCAATCAGTCGACTAAGTCAACTGACCTAGTCGACTTGGGTGAAGTCGGTCGACCGGGCCGGTCGACCGACGTGCATAAATCTGTGCACGTTTGGCAGCTTTGGGACGGTCGACCCGGACGGTCGACCGGTCTGAGAGCAGTGCTCTCTGTTTGTTTGGGTCGACCGGGCCAGTCGACAGTGGTTGCCCAACGGTCACATTTCTGACCGTTGGCGGTCGACCGGGCCGGTCGACCGTCAGCCTGTCAGGCTGCCACATCAGCCTAACGGCTAGTTTCTGGTTTGGCCTATATAAACCCCATTTCTTTGGGTTTTTGGCTAAGGTTTTTAGAGACAAAATTTTCAGACTTTCTCTACTGTTTTAAAGAGTTTTAAAAAGAGTTTTGTGCCAAAAAGATTCATCTTTGTATTGTTTTGGGTTTTTGGAAAATCAAAGAAAACTAGGTTTTGGGATTTTGATTTGATCTTTCATTTTCTATCTTTTACAAGAGACTTCCCAATTAGTTTTTCTTTGTTGCTTGTTTCTAAAAACACCTTGTTTCCACACTTGAGCTATCATACTATCCTAATCTATTAGGATCTTTGTTTTGTGGAAAAGAGAGAAAAAGAGAAGTGTTTGAGGTTAAGCCTCTAAGTTGTAAACCCTCCTTGCTTTTGTTGTATCCCTCTTTGGTAGAGGTTGATCGGAGTGGTATTGAGTTTGGATCCCTCTTCGGTAGAGGTGATTGTGTTTGAGTTGTATTGGCTACGGGCCTTATCCCTCTTCGGTAGATGTGGATTGTGGTTATATTGCCTCGGTGGCATTGAGAGAGGAGTTCGATACTCCTATAGTGGATTGAAAATCCTACACGGTGGTGTAGGCGGGGATGTAGAGCTAGGGGCTCGAACCTCGAAACATATCCGTGTGTTTGCGTTTGATCCAATATCTCTCAACTCTCTCTCTCATTTAGTTGTGCAAAACATCATACCTCATTCATATCATATATTGCTTGTGTTGAGCATAATTCATATTGCCATATCATATCTATTTGCTTGTATTGCCTTGCATATATTCATATTGCTATTCATCCTTATTTGCTTGGCTTGCTTGTGAGTGTTCCTAACTTTTACTTAACCAACAAGAGCTTCACATAGCACCTCAACCCATTCAAGGGGAATCAAGAGGAGTTAGTCCAGAGCCCTTCACGGGGAATTCGGCTACACTTGTTGTGTTGTATTAAGTTTGTGCAAGATTTGCATTAGCTTCCGCATTTAGCGCACTTAGTTTTGCATTTAGTTCTAGATTAGCACTTACACCTATTCACCCCCCCTCTAGGTGTTTTTTCAATTGGTATCAGAGCTAGTGCTCCTGATACTTAGGCTTAACATCCTAGGAGTGAGATCCATTTTATTGCTAATCTATTGTTTGCATTTGCGTGTTTGCACACTCATATAGTTTACCATGGACTTCATGACCCCACCTAGCTTTGATCCTTCCAACATTGTTGTTTGGAAGTATAGGATGTCCATGTACCTAAAGACCCTAGGCTTGCATGTCTTTCTTGCGGCCACCAAGAAATGCTATCTTGGAGATCGCAATCAAATAGGGGCCAATGCACAAGCCCTTGAGGCCATTAGAAGCACATTACCTAAAGATTATCTTATGTGTGTTTCTAACTTTGATTCCGCTTTTGTAGTATGGAACAAATTGACAACAACCACCACCTCTGAGCTTCAAGTACAAATCCAAGAAGAGGAGTCTAGTGGAGAATCCGATTCACAATGCTTGATGGTCCAAGGGAATGACTCCCTTGAGGTACATTCGGAACCCCACTTAGATTGTGATGATAGTGCTAGTTCTTCATGTGATGATAATATTAATCCCCATGCTTTAAATGAAGAACTATCTATTGTATGTGAAAAATTAATAGAAAAATATAACATTTTGAAAAAGAAAAGTCTAGGCATTAATAATGAAAATAAAAGTTTGATTGCTAGACTTGACATTGTTTGCAAGAGAAAGAGGAGATTTCTAATGATAGGGATTCATTGAAATCTCAACTTGAACTTGCACTTAAAGAAAATGGGTTTTTAAAATCTAAAAATGATTGCCATGTGATTTTGAAGAAAAATGAAAATTTGTCTTCAAAAGTTGATTTTGTTTTAAAAGAAAATGATTCTTTGAAAATTAAGATTGCTTCAATTTCTAAAGATTTAGAAATGTGTTTAAAGAAAAATGTTGTTTTACAAAATAAGATTGATGCTCATATTTGCCATGCTAGGGTAGTATCACACACTTCACCTATTGCATGCCACACTTCTTCTTCTAAAATTAATGATGATATTTGTTTGCTTAAGAAGAAGATTGATTGTTTGGGCTCCACTATGAGCCAATGTGCCATGAATCACTCACGATTGGAAACCTTGGTTCGAAAGAAACAAGTTCCATTCTTTATGCATGCACACCCATCACGGCATACACATGCTCCTCACGGACACCATCACACGTATGCTCATGTGTACACTTGTACACATTGTGGACGTAAGGGCCACCTTGCTAAATTTTGCTTTGATAGATTACATAATGTAAATTTAGTAAAGAATTTTGTTTGGGTTAGAGAAGGGACTAACCCCCATGGACCCAAAAGAGTATGGGTACCAAAGACCACCCCTCCTTTGTTTAATGTAGGTGTGGGCTCTCACATGACGTGAGAGTGATGACATCTTGAAGTGGATGCGTTCCGTACTTAAAAGGAAATCAATTGGATGCATCACTTTCAAGGGAAGATTTGGTGGAGAGGACCACCATGTTTTTGGAGACAAGGAGAGTTGCTTCTTCGGTTTTGGTAACAATCCTTTACTCCCATTTATTGTTTACATGCTTTCCATGTTTATCTTTCATAGCATGTTTCATTGTTTAGTGATTAGTATGAAAATGCCATGCTTATTAGACTTGTGATATACATGTTTAGTCATTTTGAGACACCCATGTTTAATATGGATAAATTCATTTGTGTTCTCTTTATCTGGTTGCTATTGCGTATATCATATTTCTAATAACATGTGGATATTCATAATAATCATGTTTATATTTATCATGATGATTTTTATCGTGTCTTGATGCTTCATGTTAAGACTACTTGTTTAAATGTTAGTTTTCATTAAGACTAGGTATATACTTGTGCATATAGTGGGTCACAAATAGATCTATATATGTTTGGGCTTGATTGCTTATTTGAACCCTTTAGATGTGCTAGTATAGTCTAATTTTGATGATTCATACATTTCAAACTTGTATTCCATTTTTGGATTTGTTTTATGAGTTTTCACTTCATGTATATGTGTATTATTGCCAAACTTTAAGATATACATGTATACCCCTTGAGTCATTTGCCTTTCATGCAAATCTATATTTGGACTCAATTGTGTTTAGGGATATGTATGTATACTTATTGTGTTGACAATTCATACATATACCTTGAAATGAAATTTGTTTTGATGAAAGTTTAGTTTTTCATATTTCCATGTGCTTTTGTTTGACTTCATGTATATGTCTATCTTGTCCAAATTATTAGATATACATGAATATCCTTTTGAGCCACGTGCCTTCATGCATATATAAATTGTGGACTCGTTGTGTTTTAGATATGTATGTATATTTTAATTTGTACTTGACATACATATGCCTTGAAGATTAAATAGTTTAGATGATTTTCATATTTTCATATTTTCATGTTTTCATGTTTAAAGGAATATTGAGCTTTATTGACATTTTCATGATACCATGTTCCTCATAACACTAGTACACTCACCTCTTTTGAAAATTTTATGGACTTTATGGATATTAGAGTGTTTTAAGTGCTATGTGATTTACATGTGTTTTATGAAAAACTATTTTGTTGTATTCCTTACTTGAAGGATTTCGTACTAGTTTAAAAGTTTTTCCATTTAACTAGTTACGGTATTCTTCATTTTGGTAGAGTTTTTCAAACAAAACTTATTTTCAAATCTATTTTTGAAAACCCCTACCTTCTAAGGGCGGTTGGAAGGGAGATCATGTTCATATATGCTTTACAGGTGAAAATCATTTAAAACTTGAACCATGATTGGGTGGTAGATTATATGAGATATACACTTGATTATTATTGTTGATTCAATTGGTATCATTGAACTCTTTCAATTGGTATCAATTTTGACATTTTTGGTATACTCATATATTTGTTTATGTATGTATGCTTCAATTTCAAGTATATCAATTTCAATTGGTATCTATTTTCCATACATATATATGTTTGTTTCAATTTTTTTTTAACAATGCGTAGGCTTGTTAAAATAAAAGTGAACATAATTTTTGTTGGTATTTCATAAAGGGGGAGAAAATTCGATTTTCATATTTCATTTGGTATTTAGTTTTCCACTCCCTTGCTTTATGATAGAAAATAGTCATTTCAATTGTTTATATGACTTAAAAAGAAAATTACTATCTTTGATATCAAGATGTTTTGTGTTTTAAATTGGTATCTAAAAATTTCTTTTTGTTTAGAGAAAAATATTCAAAAGTTTTGATTTGTATTGACTATATGCAAGGAGAGCTTAACATCTCTTCTACATATATATTCATGTTGAGTGTATTGTGTATTGAAGAGCTTAACATCTCTTCTTTATGTGGTACACGTGTGTAGGGGGAGCTTCACATCTCCTCTTATGCATTACATAATGTGTGTTATGTGAATTAGGGCTTAACATCCCTCCTTCATGTAATGCATATGTGTAGGGAAGCTAACTTAGCGTCTTCCTCTTTATGAATGTATATAGCATATAACATTTATTGATCTTTGTTTACTTTTCTATTGATATCAAGATGCTTCATTGACATATTTTTCTATTGATATCATGTTGTTTATAGTTACCCCTTATTGACCTTGTTTTTGTTTTAGACAAAAAGGGGGAGAACATTGTTTTATTGTTTTGATTGACTTAAAAGGGGAAGAAAGTTTTTTTTTTTACCCCTCATTTATTGTTTTGATTGTTTACCCCTTTGTTGATGATTGACAAAAAGGGGGAGAAAGATTTGAGTTTTATATGCATACTTATGTTTTTGCATATATTAAGTTTTATTGGTATCTAGAGCATCTAGTGCTTTGTTAATGTTTTATTAATTTAATTGGTATCTAGAGCTTCTAGAATATGTTTTATGCATGTTGATGCATACATGTTTATGTACATTCATTGCATATCTTTTATCTATTTGTTTATGCATGAGTTAAGGGGGAGCTTCTTTGAAGCTTAACTTTAATCCATGCATATATAACTCCATGAGCTTTGTCATCATCAAAAAGGGGGAGATTGTTGGCCCAAAGGCCTTCCACCCTAGTTTTGATGATGATTAACTCATGTAGTTATGTTTACTAATACTCTTGTGTTGTTTAAGTTTCAGATCATTAACCAAGATATTAGTTGGTGATTAGCTTCAATAAGGTGTTTAGAAGCTTTTCATAATGATTCCAGGGCCAAAACTTAAAGATCACACATTGCCTAGCCCATGGATGGAGTTTTGGAGCAAGTCAACTTGAAGATGAAGATCATCAAGAAGACTTAGGTATCCATAGTTTAGATAGTGTGTTTAGATCCAAATTGTAAAGTTTAGTATAGTTGATATGCTCAAGTGCACTACACACAAAAGATTTATGTTTTGGATTTGGTTTTCATGAATAGTAGATCAAAACAAGTTTACTTTATTTCTATGTATATTAGATGTATTCTAGATATACATACATGGTTTAACTTGCTATACAAACTTATTTTGATATCCCTATTCATGTGTTGAAAAATCAAGTTTGATAAAAATACAAGTTTTATTTTTGATAAAATTTGCAAGACTCAAAAATGAATTGATATGATTGATATATGTCTTAAAATTTTTATTACAAGTTTGTGTTTCAATACAAAATGTTAAAACAAGATTTATGGGATTTTCAGAAAAGATAAAAGATTTTTATAAAATATTTTTCCCAGTTTTTCTGACTCAGATTTCTGTTCCAGGTTTCAATCAGTCGACTAAGTCAACTGACCTAGTCGACTTGGGTGAAGTCGGTCGACCGGGCCGGTCGACTGACGTGCACAAATCTGTGCACGTTTGGCAGCTTTGGGACGGTCGACCCGGACGGTCGACCGGTCTGAGAGCAATGCTCTCTGTTTGTTTGGGTCGACCGGGTCGGTCGACCGTGGTTGCCCAACGGTCACATTTCTGACCGTTGGCAGTCGACCGGGTCGGTCGACCGTCAGCCTGTCAGGCTGCCACATCAGCCTAACAGCTAGTTTCTGGTTTGGCCTATATAAACCCCATTTCTTTGGTTTTTGGCTAAGGTTTTTAGAGACAAAATTTTCAGACTTTCTCTACTGTTTTAAAGAGTTTTAAAAAGAGTTTTGTGCCAAAAAGACTCATCTTTGTATTGTTTTGGGTTTTTGAAAAATCAAAGAAAACTAGGTTTTGGATTTTGATTTGATCTTTCATTTTCTATCTTTTACAAGAGACTTCCCAATTAGTTTTTCTTTGTTGCTTGTTTTCAAAAACACCTTGTTTCCACACTTGAGCTATCATACTATCCTAATCTATTAGGATCTTTGTTTTGTGGAAAAGAGAGAAAAAGAGAAGTGTTTGAGGTTAACCTCTAAGTTGTAAACCCTCCTTACTTTTGTTGTATCCCTCTTTGGTAGAGGTTGATCGGAGTGGTATTGAGTTTGGATCCCTCTTCGGTAGAGGTGATTGTGTTTGAGTTGTATTGGCTACGGGCCTTATCCCTCTTCGGTAGAGGTGGATTGTGGTTGTATTGCCTCGGTGGCATTGAGAGAGGAGTTCGGTACTCTTATAGTGGATTGGAAATCCTACACGGTGGTGTAGGCGGGGATGTAGAGCTAGGGGCTCGAACCTCGAAACATATCCGTGTGTTTGCGTTTGATCCAATATCTCTCAACTATCTCTCTCATTTAGTTGTGCAAAGCATCATACCTCATTCATATCATATATTGCTTGTGTTGAGCATAATTCATATTGCCATATCATATCTATTTGCTTGTATTGCCTTACATATATTCATATTGCTATTCATCCTTATTTGCTTTGCTTGCTTGTGAGTGTTCCTAACTTATACTTAACCAACAAGAGCTTCACATAGCACCTCAACTCATTCAAGGGGAATCAAGAGGAGTTAGTCCAGAGCCCTTCACGGGGAATTCGGCTACACTTGTTGTGTTGTATTAAGTTTGTGCAAGATTTGCATTAGCTTCCGCATTTAGCGCACTTAGTTTTGCATTTAGTTCTAGATTAGCACTTACACCTATTCACCCCCCCTCTAGGTGTTTTTTCAAAAATATCTTAACACATGAGAATAAATAGGAAATTATGTATAATATAAGGAGATATACGTAATAAATCAAAACGCTAAGGATATCTATACTACAATCCCTTTGTAATATCATTTGTTGCAAATAACTCTTTTTATAAAATTTTTTTTTTTCATGAGTTACTATTTAGAGGTGCGTAAGGTGTAACATTCAAATCATGTAATTGGTCAGTCATTAAAAAAAGAGAGGAAGAAATTCACAAGTCAATCTAATAGAGGTGCAAGAGGAATTTAAGAAGAGTTGGTAAGAAATTTGACTAATAATTAAGTACCAATTTAAAGATTAGAAAAATTTTCCTTCTTGCTACCTCGCTAAAATGAGAATTTCTCTTTTTAAAAAAAACACTTTTTAGGTCCCTAAAATGAGAATTTGCCTAACCTCTTTCTAGAAGTTACTTTGAATCTCAGATTTTTATACCCATTCAAGGTCAAAGAAGAACTTGTAGACCTAGGGCAATGTGAAGTCTAATTGAAAATGAATTTGAACGTCTAGATCTAAAATTAATTAAGTTTACAGCATATGCATGCATGTCTGGTGCTCTGCAGGACTGAATTCTTCTTGCACGTACTTTTAGTAAAATCTTGATTTAATGGAGCACGCATGTGATCAACTAACACCTATAATTTTTCGTTCATACTTTTTTTATGTAAATTGTTTGTCAAGTAAAACCATTATTTATACATCGAAGAATTTTAAATTGAAAAATTCCGCTACATCCACCTATTTTTCTTTATAATTATGACAAAAAACCAACCTTCTTATTCTTATTCGTTACTGTCTCATCCACGTCAACATAAATTGATTCGTCTCAACCACCACTTCTTTATACATTTTTATTTCCTTTTTTATCATTTCCCATCGCCCCCAACATTGCTCTCCTCTCAATCCTGACCCCGAACAGAATAATTCACAAATCGACCAGCGAGGTCAGGTCGCGTGGGGGTTGGAAAGGGCGTGGAGCCCCCTCCCTCCCGGGTGTCTCAGGGGGCGAAGCCCTTGGACTAATTTTTTTTTGAGATTGACCTTTTGCAAATCTCGTTTGTTCGTGCTCGCAATAAGTTTTTATTTGTGTTTGTGATCGATGTGGTTTTTAAATCTGAAAAGCATTGGACATTATTCGATGTCGGTGAACGCGACTCTGCTGATGATGGCGATATTAATATGAGAATTGCGACTCGTAATCACGGTCCTATGTGATGACTGCGACTATGATTGTAGTCATTTATTAAAGTCTGCGTCTATAGTCGCAGTCTTTTTATTAATTGAAAATTATGGTATTTTGCGAGAACTCAATCATTGTCGCAGCCTCAATATAAGCTGAAAACTTGTGTTTTTGTGTGGACTGGGATCATGGTCAAGTACTAATAAAGACTCAAAAATAAGACATTTTTGTGAGGACCGATCGCTGTCCTATAAAAACTCAGAACCGTGACATTTTTGTGAGGACTGTGATCATGATTGTAGTCCTAATAAAAACGACTGTGATCATAATCATAGTCCTATAAAAACTCAGAAGCATGACATTTTTGTTGAGTACTGTGATCATGATCACAATCTTAATAAAAACTAAGAAATAGGGCAGTCCTCTATATATCAGCAATTCGCTTTTACGAAGAAATTACAGCAGGGTATTTGCTTCTTTCGCCACTGAGAAGTACTTCTGCGCTTGACATATAGGAGCACGTGGTTAGTTCAAAAAGGGAGGTAGTTGTAGAAATTAAATTATGAAGTTAAGTTTTTTTTGATTACAGTTTGACATAGGAGCTGCGAAATCCCCCATCTAAATAATAATTAGCTCTTTTGCTATATATAGTGATCACAATCATGTTCAATAAACTAATATAGTTTTTATGCACTTTCAATTTAAGTCATTACATAATAAGTTCAGAACGATATGTCCATACAATTCGGGAAAATTACAAGAAACTCTTTTCATTTATATCATTTTTTTAAATTTACTCACTTATCTGAGAAAGTGAATAAATAACCCCATGAATTATTGTCGTCAAGTATATGCTCTTAAACTTATAACAATCATAGTTGTTCTTTGATGGTCACGACATCATATTTATTATACGCTACATTTATTCTTTTCACATAGCTATAATATATAGTCATCAATATTAACAAATAAAATGAGTTTTTTAGTTCAAGGACTTAATTCAAAATTGGGATATAAATGAAAAGAATTTTCTTGCAATCTACATGACAATATAATTTAAAGTTTTCTTTTAAATCACTATTAAGGAAAAAGAAAAATAGAAAAGATTCAATCACATCCTTTCTCCAAACATGAAACCCGTCGATGGACTCTCTCTAAGTATAGAACTAAAATTTACTCTTACAGTTCAATATGCAAAGCATATGTCTTGAATCTGAATTTTTTTTTTTTAAATCAGAAATCACGTTCAAAAATCACAACCTTGTAAAAACACTGGATCAGTAGTGCTTTTTTTTTTAATAAAACAAAGTGTCGATTTGATGGAGATGTTTATTTAATACCAGAGTCAAGATAAATCTTGAGCAAGATCACCCTTTGGCATTCAAGGTTCAAACCACGGAAGTTTTACGCTAGTTGACCCTAGAATCATGGATCTCTTAGCTTCTTCGGAGATTTGTTTCAAAGTGATGTCAGATATGATGTCAATTACATTTGGCACGCCCCCCCCATCGGATGCGGATTATCTGTGGATATCCGCATTCAAATGCACCTGCAATTCGATTACGGATATCATTTTTTCACATCGGTTAATATTTGTATCTGTCTTCGAAAGTTAGATGCGGATAAGGATATGGTAAAGACAATATGCAACTCTTATCTGATCCGATAATCGAAAATTGAGTGCTTGATAATGATATCCATATGGAAGAGACTATTCTTTAATCGAATGACGCAATAAATTTTAATATTTGAATTGGTGAAAAAGTAATTGTGGAAAGTATCCGATTCTAGCAAGAGTAGCACGAGATATTTTGAGTATTTTGATATCAACTGTGGTATCTGAATCGACATTTAGTACCGGAGGTTGTGTATTCCAATACTATAGAAGTCGAAGGACAATGAACAAGGTGAAAACATAGATAAGTACACAATAATATCATAGTTTGTATCACACTTTATATTGTTGTACATGATATAAAAATGATATAAAGAGTAATATAAGTATATTTGTTTAGTTTATCTTAACCGTATTCATTTCAACATATCCGATTGGTATCCGCATCTGATCTGTTAATATCAGAGTCGTGTCTGATATTCGACTTTGGTGAATATGAATATCATTTTCTCACATCCGCTAATATCTGTATCCGTATCCGTATCTAAAGATTGGGTGCGGATACGAATATGAGGCAATATCTGATCCGTATCCCCTCCAATGGCACCCTACGGCCCAAGCTGGCTAGCTCTGAGTTTGCTGTGATTGTTGCACATAAACCCCTGCTTGTGCCTTTTAGATAATTTCTCCCCCTAAAGCTATAAATTACGAATCACATGTTAATTGTAATCATCCTAGATTCCTCCTAGTTCAGAAAAGATTTTACAAGCATCAAAATCAATCTGAAATGCTATCCTCGAATGGCATCGATGTAGGGGATGGTATTTTACACAAAACATCTTGTGTTTTTATTTATTCAGAAAATAGACGGTTGTCGTCGATAAGTTTTAACCTCAGACGGCTTCAAGAACTTCAAGAGGATTTATGAATGCGCCACTATGTTATATCGCCGTACGAGTTAACATCATATTTGTAATTTTTCTTTTTTAAAATAAATGTTATAGTTGCAATTTGCAGATCATGGACACTAATTAGGATAAACACCAAGTGACACTAATTTTCTAAGGCAATGTAGTTGATTTAATTTTTATATATTGTGCCGACTGAGCTTTTATTACGAGACGAATTATGAAGAATTTTTACATGAAAATTTTAGAAAATTGGTATAGATGGTACTATCTGTAAATACAAATCGTATTCTAAGACGTGAAAGAATTCCATTGTTTAAAGATAAATTGCTATGATATTGATTTAGAACTTGAAAATTTTCTTCTCCTCCTCCCACCCCCAAACAAAAAAAATACTCCGAAAGGCCTTGAAACCACTGAGAAGTCAATAGTGACTACTCAAAAAGAAAAACATCTCATGTGAAACATAACGTGTGTGAAATCTAGTTATTCTTACCATTTGACACAATCTCTCAGCCTAATATCCTCGCATCTCACAACTGCTCCTCAATTGAATTTCAACTATATTGCACATCTCATAGCTACTTTTTACTTAAATCTTTTCAACCGTTTTAGCTGTCCATTTACGCGCCTCAGTTGAAAATTTTAAACATAATTGCTAGTCTTGACAATTCAATTCAAGATCAAGATCAACCGGTCTAATCAGTCAAGTGAGTAAAAATCAAGAAAAACACATTCCAAACATCTCTCATGTATTCCGAGCAACGGATCACGTCTAAATTTTAACTCAAATTTTCTCAAAAAACTAGTTAGTTTAATTTCAAGTTTCCAACAATAACAACTCATGTTATATACGTGCATAACACGATTCTAAAGTCTAGTTTAAAGTAACACAGTTAGGACTCTCCACCAAACCCCACAAAAAGGAAAAGAAAAGGAAAAAAAGAAAGAAAATGCCTATAAAAGGATCCAACAACTCTCCTTGTGTTCCCATCATCTTTGTGGATTCATTTCTTCGAGGGCTTTGGGGGGAGGAGTTGGAGCCATCTCTCTCTCTCTCTCTCTCTCTCTCTCTCAACTCTCATAATAACAATAATAAATAAAAATAATTGGAGGATGGACACCTTCTTCATATCTCATGGCGCCCCTACGTTGGCCATCGACGACAGCCTCGCCGCCCGCCACTTCTTGAAATCATGGGGAGACAAGGACAGGCCGGTCATCCCCGAGGTTCCCAAGGCCATCCTCGTGGTCTCCGGCCACTTCGACGCCTCCTCCCCCACCGTCACCTCCGTCCGAGGCCCCACCGCCACCATCCACGACTTCTACGGCTTCCCAACCCCATGTACCAGGTAATTTTCCGACGGTTTTATTTTTTTGCAATAAAAGGACAATTTATTTGCTGACGTTTCAACAAACATCTTCTTTGAACAACAACCGTGCACCCAACGTGGCGGGTGGTAGACATTTTGGGTTAAATTTGGTATTTGCTTAATTTATTCCCGAATCTAAGACTTATTGTAACCCAATTTTGTCATTTTTTTTGGAAATTTTGAGTCTGACAGTAGTCAATTTTTCAGCTATTTTCCTTCATTTTGAGAGAAAAACTAACAAATTTTTTTAGACTTTTTCCAACAAAACAAACAAGTTCTGATGGAAAAGTTTATAGGCATCTCATATTCCTGAGCTTTTTTCCACCAAACAAATAAGACCTTAAATGCTTATTATCAAATTAGACTGACATCAATGAATGATTTGTTACTGTTACCAGACTATAAGACAACATATGAAATAGTTGACTAGTAGTTATGAGCCACCGAGATCTGAGTTTTTGATAGGCAAGAAAGATCATGGGAGGTTACACATTCGAGAACAATCTAATGCCTCTTTCAACACAATCGGAAAAAAGAATAGAATTTTTTTTTTTTTTGAATTTGATCAATATTCGAGTCCAAATCTATCAACCTCCTTCGAATTTGATCCGGAAAAAAGAAAATTTTTTTGAATCAAAATTTACAAGAGTCGCTCTGTCCAAACAGGTACTCATGTAACTTGACATTTTAGGCATGTCAAAGATGCACGTACATCAAAATTTTAGGCTTCAAGCACAACAAAATGTTTCTAAGAAAGTTAATTTTACATCCCTGTCTATTATTTAATGATTCCTGTCAATTCAATTGCTGAAAAACAGAACCCCAACCCCAACTCAAAAAAAAAAATATTATTATCATAGGTGACTCACATATCAGATATTAAATTGATAAGAACAGACAATACATTATTTGAGAAATATAAATTAAAAATTTGAGCTTGGGCTTACGTTATTAGTTTTTCATTAAAAAAATCAGCGATGAGACTCACGAGTCAGATTTCTCACAATTTCCTCATTAAAATTAGTGAAAAAGAGCTAAATTTGTTAGCGGGCTCCCATCCACTTTTCTGTTTTTTTGAATAAACAAACACGTTTTTAAAAAAGAGCTGTTTAAAATTTCAAAATTGAATCAACCTAAGAGTTGTTTGTTACGTCAAAAACCTAACACATGCCGGCACATCACTCTTTTCCAAAAAAAAAAAACATTTGTTTAAAAAAAAAATCATAAAAGTCGATAGGGGTCGCAAAAAATACTTGCGAGCCTGCCAATTTAGCTCTATCTGATTTCTGCTAATTTTGATGAAAAAATAATACAAAATCTGAGATCGCTGACTTTTTCATGAAAAAGCTAATAGTGTAAGCCAAGCCCGGCTTTCTCAATTTTTTTCTCCAAACAGCCCCAATAACCGGCCCCTTAGCTAAAAGGGCCGAAAAAGGTACGACTTCAAACTTAGTGTGGCCTTCTTTTAAACCCTCGCCTCTGCCTTCAATTTCCGACACCAGCCGATATGGACTAAATCTCTCAACTCAAAAAGTACCTAAAACACTAAGCAAGCTTCTTTTCAAAGCCATGTTGATGTCGGTAACACTGGCTCACAACTGTTTGATAGAATGCCCATGAGAGAATGATCTCATTGGCATTTGCCAGTGCTTTAACTATGGTGCACTTCAGACTCAGGTCTCGCTGAAGAAAGCTTAAAATGCTCTGACTCTGCAAGACATTGTCATTTGAGAATGCATGATCGAGGGTATACTGAGAATGGATATTCAGGGGGGGCAAAAAAACGATGAACTTGCTTCTTTTGAAATTTCTTGAAGCTTGGAAGAAAACCTGGCCTGAATGTTATGTCGAGCGTAATGCCTGGTTTAGTCTGGACAGCAGATTCCTTCCTATGCAACGAAGGAAGGTCTTCATCAGTTTCACTGTTACCTCTTTGAGTACCTTCTTCTAGTTTTATGCGTCTGGGAGTTTGAAAACAATGTTGAGAAGCTTACCCAAGTCACCGTTCTTGCCAGCTCAAGTATCCTGCCCCAGGCTCCCCCGAGCTCGCGAAGAAGGTGAAGGAGCTCCTGAAGAAAGCCGGCTTCAGCAAGGTGAAGGAAGACGAGACACGCGGGCTCGACCATGGCGCATGGGTCCCGCTCATGCTCATGTACCCGGAGGCCAACATCCCGGTGTGTGAGCTCTCCGTTGAGCCCCGGAAGGACGCAGTGCACCACTACAACATGGGCAAGGCGTTGGCCCCCCTCAGAGACGAAGGCGTTCTCATAATCGGGTCTGGGAACGCCACCCACAACCTCAGAAGGATCGTTGCTGTTCTTGTCGATCTCTGACAGGTACGACGATGTGAACCAGTACGAGGATAGAGCTCCCTGTGGGAAGATTGCACACCCGTGGCCCGACCACTTGTACCCGTTGCACGTCGCTCTCGGGGCAGCAGGCGAGACGGCGAAGGCTGGACTGATCCACCATAGCTGGACCAACTGCACCATTTCATACGCCTCTTATCGCTTCACGACTGCCTCTGCAGAATGACGAGTTCCATTCCATCGCCATGGTTGTGGCCCTCTGCGCCTGTGTATCTCATAAGCTTGCGACGATGATGTCCCCTTCCACCATGCACCACTGTTGTCGAAAAATTCTATTCAAGCGTGATCAAAATGTCTTTCAAAACTATGCGAAGCAGTACTGCTTCTAATGCTCGTCATCTTGAATCTACAACTGTTCTACTGTCGCAACCGAATAGCGTCTACATATGTAAAAATTCTCTATGCAATCAAACACTTAGATTGCAGTCTGAGAGAATTATTTATAGCAGGATTAACATCTACTCATAGCTCCAACAGAACAAAAGAACATCACAACATCACAGATCACGGCAAAAAAATTACCCCCAAACAAACTTGAAACTTCGATAGAACAGACTAGCAGCGAGCAAGGATATTGACATTGATAGACAGAATCACGACAAAATCGGTATAACATCTGCTGGAAAGTGAATCTGCAACAGGGCATTTGAATGCAAAATACAACTTTGTATGTTCAGTAAGAATCATAAGATCAACATATGATGTCTCCTCTGAAACCAATGTGAATGGCAATGAATATGTTCAAAATGCACGTAAACCACAAAATATGCTAAACAACCGATCGTTTCTGTGATCGCATTAGCTTATTTCCTGATGAAATAGGTAGTACACTTTGAATTGTAACATTTTCCAAAACTGAGCAGTAAAAAAGCAACAAATTCCCGAGTGGGTGCACTGTTTTGGATCTTGAATGGGATTCTGAAAATAAAAAAAGAAAGAAAGACATAACCACCACCTCTGAATCAAATGTGTGCAAGAGGGGAGCTCCGAAATACTTAACAAGTTGCACGCCAAAAGGAATCCTCCTGACACCACAAAAACATAAAAATTATGTGAAATACTTTCCACAAGTTTTAAATCCCAACTTAGACCTTCAATCACCAGAATGAAATTCGGTGAAGAACACTCACTTCATGCAATTAAGTAAAAGATACTAGATACTCGACAAATCTCAATTGAAAAGACTTCTAATGTAAATTTTAGACAACACGTGGAGATTTTAAGACAGATACAAGAATGTCGTGATATTATATCCGTTAACAATGTCACAAAAAATGGAGCAGAGACTCAAATAACTGAATAAGACAATGTAGAAAATTCCCCCCCACAAAAAATCCCTTCCATAAATGACATGGCCTAATGTAAATGGACTGGAAATTTAAATAGCACTAATTGCCTCATAATCATATCTGTAATGAAGGTATTGTCAACAGAAATACTATAGATATGTCTGTCAGATATGAGAACAATCTAAACAGCACATTTGTTCCAAAAGAAACACATTTGTTATAAATCACAAATTATATTGACAGTTCAATTTGTTAAGAAAGACAAGAGGGGAAAAAAGGAACCTGCACATTTGGTAGATGCACTTGAGCTTACAAATTCTAAGCAGAGCAACAACATGTTTTGAGCTATTCTTTTTATCCGACTAAGGGAGGTGGTCAGATTTATCAACTTTATTATTCAAAAACTAAATAAGCAGAAGATAAAATTAAAGGAAAGTTGCTGATGATATGTGGCAGTTAAAAAGTTCTACAGATAGATAAACTTAAAATTAATTCCAAGTAGTCTTCAGAAAGAACACTCTCACAGCAGAAAAAAAGGTAATCCCTTCCTAGTCTTCAGATTTCACCCAAAAGACATGGTAATCCTCAGAAGATAATACTACCAAAATACTTCTTGTACACTCATACAGAATTTAACTAGAAAGATGTTATATACACAAGTGTGCGTGTGTATACTTGTAGTGTTCAAATTTTGATCATCATTAAGATAGTGACATGCGTCCCACCGTATCGGGAGCGTCGCAAGCAAACAAAAAACTCGACATGACAGCTAGCCCATTGTGGGTTCAATGAGAAAGCCTCGGGTCTTACCCCGAGTCCACACTCGACCCGAGGTCCTTCTCCGACATCTGCGGCTACCAAGTCCCTCTCCGACATCCAAACGCAACCCAAGGCCCCTCTCTGACATCAGCAAATATCAGGTCTCTCTCCGACTGCATCTATCCGAGAACATTCACCCGGATGTTCAACTCGGGCGGAATCATTCCACTAGTCAGAGGCCCTGACCTCCACAACAAAGACCCTCCGCGAAGACTCTCGCCTCCAAGCTGGATACAGCTTAGCGACAGGGTCCCTGATTCACGGAGTTAGTTTCACTGTCAAATTATCCCCACATCTAAATGTTTTCACACCCCTTATTTCAGTGGAAGCAGTTATGGATAGTGACGGATATCTCTACATATCAATCCCAACAATCAAGCATTGTAATCTGAGCAGTTAGAGGAAATCAGAACGTGCAAATCATGCAGTTGTGGAGATCTAAAAATATCTGCGCCATCAATTGCAACGCCACATGGTATTTATGCGTCTAGATGTCCATCGAGAAAAAGAGGATCCAAAAAGTTATAAAGATAATAATATTCCGCAGAACCATTGTAACTGTGGGATACTATGGGGCTGTTTGGTTAGGGGTGGAAGTGAGAAAGTAGTAATAGTTCCCTTTGAAACTTGAGAATTGGTTAGTAAGTTTTCCGGTGTTTAGATGTTGTTTGGAAGTATGCGTTTGAAAAATGTTATGTCTTTTCTGATATTTGGATGGCAATGTGAAAGTGAAAGTGAAAAAGTTGACCACTAAGTTGACCGCAAAATAATATAAAAATAAAAATTAATTATGAAAAAAATTGCACTGTAATTAGAATGCAAGTGAGATTTACATGACCCAAAATTAACTGTTTGGAGCTACAACTTATTACAAATGAGACTTACATGACCACAAAATTAACTGTATCACTTTGAAAGTGAGAAAATGATTATGTAAAAGAGAGGTGTAAAAGGACAAGGGAAAAGGAAAAGGGTTTTCCCATTTATCTTTTTCGGTGTTTGGATGGACAATGGAAGTGGGAAACGAGGCCTCCCACTTTCTCACTTCCCTATGCATCCAAATAGCCCCTATAATGAATTATCTCCCCCCCTCTCCGTGATTTTTTCCAATTTGGGTTTTCACGTAAAAATCTTTTGTCTCCGCCTATTTACTGTATTGAAATCTTCAATTATCACCCGATAATTGAGATACCCTCTCGCTTGTGGTGTGCGGTAGACTGTCCAATCAATCGTGTCAGAAAATCTCCACCACAAGAATTGAGATATTCTCTCGCTTGTGGTGTGAGGTTGACTGTCCAATCAATCGTGTTAGAAAATCTTCACCACAATATTAAAAGAAAGGAATTCAATAGACGGAGGTCAAACAAATAGAATGCAACAACGGAAAATATTACCACTACTACATATCTTATTAGATCCTCTTATTATTTCAGGAACCACCCCTCAGTTTTATAATGGCCAAACAAGGGTATCCATATGAACACAAGGATAACTTATAATGGCATTTGTCAGATTCTTCCCAAGATATCCATAGTGGGTCTTCACCTCCGCAAAGCAATCATACTCAAGGTCATACTTAAACAGTTTGTTCCTAGACCTGAAGACAATTATTTTACTGTCATGCAGGGAAGCACTCAGCTCAAAGCATATTCTCCATCCATGAAACCCCAAGTTACTTCAGTAGACTCTTATTCCTTGTACCACACTTTTGCACCCACCCTTCTCCATCATAGTCTTGTAAAACCCAGATATCAACCATAGAGCCTCATCAAAGCAGAGCATGGCCATGTGCCCTCCTAATTTAAGAGGCGGAACAACCCCTTGGCATCATTGGGGGTCTAATCCATCGAAACTCCTCTTTGCCCATGTCCATTGACATGATGTAATGCTCTAAAGGGTCGAACACGGTGGTAATAGGCCATTTCCTGGAATATCCATTGACCCAGTATCAGATTTGATTGATTCTAATCGGCCTGTGGTTGGCATTGATGACAGCAACCGGACGAGTAGGTATGGGGGCAGTGATCAGTCTCCAACCCTCATTCAACAATCCAAGCGTAAGGACCTCACATATGAGTGAACCCGCTCCATCGTGCAGCAAGTACACTACCTTGTACTGGTTGGAAGAGATATAAAAGACAAAGACATACATGCTCTGCCAATATGGGTCAGAAAATCTCAGGGGTTGGGGGAGCATGCGCCATTGTTTTGCGACTGGATTGGCTATGACAATGCCTAGAGTCTTGGGACCAGTAATGCGTAAGAGTAGGATGCCACTGCAAGAGGCGAGGATGGTATGAGCGATGAGGTCCCCCAACTTAAAGTTTTGGAGAGCACTGATGCGGTTGTGGCGATGTGGGCCACGATTAATTTGGAAGGAGTGTTGCTTCTGAGTGATGGAAGTGGTTGAAGGCAAAGAAGAGGAGGCGGGGAGAAGCAAGACGAGCATGGCTGCGGACAAAGTGAGAATTATCTATCTGTAGCAGAGAAAAGCGGCTAAGGGAGTGGAGAAGGAGAAGGTATTGGGCAGGTAGATGGAATTGGGCAGGTAGATGGATGATAGGATGAAGACATTGAAGAAGATCACATCTTGTGAAAGGATTGGGAGAGTGATAGTGATCTTCTTTCTTGATGACCTTTTCCCTTCCTTCTTGACGCCATTGGCTTTGATGGGTATCTGGAGGAATTCCCTTGGTCATTTTTGTTTTGTGAGCAAGATGTAATAGGTTTAGAGGTTTATAGGAAAGGGATGGAAGAGAACATTGGATTCACTCTTTTATTTTATGTCCACATGACATGCAAAGCAAAGTGGCAGTTACAAAAGATGCAATGAACGGTGCTTCAGTACAGCTTCGAGCATATCGTCATAAAAGATGCAGTGAACAGTGGTTCACAAAACTCCGAACGAATCGTCAAAAACTTTTAAGGGTAGGCGACAAGAATTTAGAGTAAGCTATAAAAGGAAGGGTAAATGGATTCCAGAAGGCCCAGAGGATACACTAGTCATGAGACGAAAATTCTAGGCTTTAAAGTCCACAGAGATTGTTATGTACATTATGTTGTTTTTGGAAACTAGTCTTTTATGTTCTTCTGTGGAAACTAGTCTCTCTTCTACCCTCCAATGTGAATTTTCTCTAGGAACTTTTACAGCTTGAATTTTTGTTTACATTTTTTTGACCTCTCTATCATAAAGAATTGCTGGTGAAAACTTATTGTGAAAAGACTAATTTGACAGCACTTTCCCTGCATCTTTCAGTTATAAAAATTTTATGTTCATCCACTTTTAATGATTCAATTTTTTTTGTATAAATTCAACACCCTAGGTGAATTTAGAGCTCTGGTAGAGAGAGAAATCAAACAGTTGTCAACAGAAAATAGAGACTACATTTAACAGATTCGCGCATCTAAGAAAAAATATCATTGCTATATTCCCAATGATGGTAAATAGTTTTGGAGTTTACAAATACCAAAATAAAACAACTGTATCATGAAGAGAAACTTTTCTAAATGCATTTTCTTACTAAAGTTCATAAGAGATCACAAGGAACTCGTGAAATATGAAAAGGAAAATCATATTATGTAATTGAAATACAATGAGCTGTACTCGAAGATGCACTCAAACAGCTGCTTTCAAGTTGAAAAGGGACAGAGAGACTTAATTAACATTAAATAAATAAATCATATCTTACCGGCATTCCCGATAAGCATGAGAACTAGCTACCCAATATTGCCATCTGTAAAGTTTCCTAACTAGCCATACCCGTAGCCATTGGTGCTGAATTCAACTTTGACTTCTTATCGAGAACTGAGGATAGGGCACTGTCAATCTCAGAAAATACATCTTCCTTTGGAGCATTACCATTGACCTGAAAGTGAAAGAAGATCCAAATTTTAGCTCAACCTGCACGCACCATGTCGTAAAAGTAATATTTGAAAAACCAATGAAATCTGTGCAAAGCAAAGCAACACATAAATTTTAAGCTGCAAATGAAGTGTAAATATCAGCAAAAAGTTCAGTTGCTTCACTGTAAAGAAAACAAAACCCTTAGATAAGCCTAAACAAAGTAACAAACCAAGAATAAAGCATAGGTACCCCAACCCTAAGAGAGAAAAAAAATCCCTTCCATCAAGTCTAGTCCTCCCTCCCTCCATGGGGCCAAATCACTCTCCAGAGCTCAAGCGCTAAATCCCAACTCGCAGGGAGAAGATCCGTAAAAAATTCTCAACCCCCTAAACTTCAAGCCAGTAAATCCCAACTAAAACATGTCATCAAACATCCACATTAGCATCAGCAAGATAATGACATTTATCCTGAAAATCATACACAACATCTGGCACTACAGAGTACAGCTGAGAATGCACCTCACATACTAGAAACCTACAGAAAGCTGAGCTCCAGTACCATTCCCATTCTAAAGCAAGCAGATGCTTAAAACCTAAGCTCCTGAATGAGAAACCCAAAAGACTCATTGAGCTCCCGATCTGCATCCAGACCTGCATATTTAAAAATAAACATAAAGGTGCTCATACCTAAACCTTCCACTTTAATCACAAATTGCCAAACCGTTTACAAACAGAGCCAATCAACCTCACTTAAATCTTCCCCTCACCAACTGCTCGCAGACATGCACTCACAGTCAAAGGGGATATGTTGCACAGACACGGACACGGGAGAAAGTCACGGGCAAGCCATTAGATAAACACATCCACAAAATCTTAAAAAGCCTAGAACTGGGATACACTGTGTACACAACAGTGAAATTATAATACATATTTATATATAAAGAACTAGGATAAGAGAAGATATGACCTCAAGGTTCATGACGACAAATTGTATACATAAATTTTCATATAAACTCAAAATTTCTAATCATATAAACCATGAAAAGATACCACCATCAGCCAGAACTCAAGTGTCTCTAAGCGGGTCCAAGACCGGAAATGTGCTGGATGTTCTGGACGCGTATCCACCAGTATCTTATGTGTCAGTGCATATACATGTCAGACACGGGTACAATGGACTCCAGTGCATGTCGGTGAAACATCCTCAAGTACAACAGAGAAAAGGGAAAGGTGAAATCAATCCTTGTAGTCAATAAAATAACTATTACCTTGAGTGATGTTGAAATGTAAGCTCCATAATCAATCCAATACTGTGGCCCTTTAGGCTGAATACTTGTATTGTAAAATAAGGAAGGAACATGAATGACAAATTCTTCAAAGAATGAACATGAACGACAAATTCTTCAAAGAAGACTATATCACTGATGCATGTGAATCAGCTGTAGTATCAGCACATGACTTCCAAGTTACAGTTCCATTTATTAGCTACTTTTTGCACCAATACTTAAACTCTTCAAGGATTGCTCCTATGATGGCCAAGAAAGATAAGACCATCCACCACAATTTCAACCTTGGGAGAAATCCAAGCTGCCGATTCCTTAAACCTCCCAGCCTAGCAAAACAGTCGGATGGATGCTAGAAGACACAAGAAACTCAATCGATGGCATGCAAGAAGCGGCAACGAAGTAAAATAGTATAATTTTGGGAAATGTGATGTACGTACGAGGAACTCTTGCTATATGAATCAGCTAGGAGCTATAAGCTTCAATGTTTAGACAATGACAGTACCCGTAATAATAATGATAGCCTGAGCTGGTTAGTCGAACAATAATGATCTATTTACAGCTTTTATAGCTTCATATTCGATATCAAGTTCTCAACTTAGCATCTTGATATAAAATAGACAAAAGTATATGCAACTAAAATCAATTAACTCAAGAAAAAAAGAAGCCAATGATGGTGGAATAATAAAACTATCAAAGATCAGGAAAGGAATGTGAAACAAAGGACGGTTTACTAATATAACAATCAGAGGATAAGAGGGATAAAAGGATGGGGAGATTATTATAACTGACAGAGACTGTACCCAATACCCTAAGCTAGAAACCCCCAAATCAGCCTTTAAAACATTTGGAAATTTTTTCTAGCTTCTTCTTCCTACTCCAAAACTTAACCTTGCTATCCATGCTACCAAAGGGGTTTGATTCCTTTAAAATCCATGAAGGAGGAGAAAACGCATGAAAACCTGCTCAAAGCTAACCACAACTGGTCGCATTGGCCGATTTGAGATGAGATCAGATATCAGATAATAGAAGGAAAAAAGGAAACTTTAGCAGCTGCTAGCTTAATGTGCTATGATTCGAAATGGAACCGAAACTGATATGTCCTATGACATGGATGCTAATATGGCAGTGGAGACACCATATCGATATCCCAGAAATTCTGGATTTGAGTTGTGAAAGTACACCTAGAGGGGGGTGAATAGGTGTAAGGCTAATCTAATGTAAAATGATGCGGAATTAAAAACTAATTGTAACACATTTAGTGTACCAAAGAGTGTAGCGAATTCCCAGTGAAGGGCTCTGAATTATCTCCTCTAAATTCCTCTAAATAAGAGTTGAGGTGCTATGTAAATGTAATACCCCGTTTCCAGAATACGTACTTAGTTGCGTATTCAGCTTTTCGATCGTATTTTTCGATTTACTTCCTGTATTTGACCGATTTCAATTTCAAATATCATTTTCAATATATTAGATTTTATATGATTTTCTGGATTTTTCCTGAATTTAAATGTATTTCTTCCAAACCAGTGTCGACCAGTGTCGCTAATCGATTCCTGGAATTTTAATTCTCAAACAGTTAGGAATTTCAAGATGGTCCTTTAGACTTTATTTCTTAGAATCATATTCCCTACTTAAATACTTTTTCTGAGGATTTTATGAATTTATGAAAATTCCAACAGAGTCGGTAGATAACTGATTCCGGGATTTTTAGCTTTAAGACTATAAAGTATTTCTTCAAACGGATTTCACTATTAGTCTTCATATATTATTATTGATTTTTGGTAAAATTTACGAGTCGTTCCGAGATACTTGAATTTCGGACGATTTCGGTATTTTCCGAAATGTTTTCCGCATCTTAGACTTAAACCCAGGAACCTGTGTTTCCGATATTTTCATTTTTGGAGATCAAGAAAATATCTTCATTTATCAAATTCTTTTCCTTTTTCCTTCTCTCTATTTTTCTTTCCTTCTTTCACAAGCCAAAGAATTTCCTAATTTCCAAAATTCCAACAATTCCAATTTTTCCACAAATATCCCAAGTTCCACACTCTTCTACCATTAATGCCCTCATTCTCTCTCTCTTCCATGGCCGGCCACCATTGGCCAAGGGAGACAACTCATCTCCCCTATTTTGCAATAAACCCCCTCTCAAATTCTTTATTTGCATCTCCTTTACAAATCCAAAACCTATATAATATTTTCCTTTACAATTCTTTTCTCTTTTCTTCACTTCACCAAGAGAATAGCCTTCACCATTTCCTTCTCCATCTCAAACCCTAACTCCAAAACACCTAAGTCTTCATCTCCTTCTCAAGCAACTACAACCCTTGGATTTGGATTGCATATCTCTTCATCGGAAGTATCGCCAAAGACCTAGTTGGTGATATTGTCGTCAACGATCCTTCGGAACTCGTATAAAGCTCCAAATAACCAATCCTAGTGAGTATATCTACTCACCAAGACTTGTAAACTCCTTTGTATACTTGTGTTGACAAATCATGTACACTTGTGCCATAAAAATCATATTTTTAGCCCATCAAACAACCATCAGAAAATCTGTTCTGTCACTGTTTTTCCCACGATTAGTCGACTTAACCTAGGGACCAGTCGACTAACCCACCTTAGCTGAAACTTAACCTTTCCTGATTTCACAGTTTTAGTCGACTAAGCCATATTACCAGTCGACTAGACCCCCCTAGTCGACTACATTTTTAACCTAGTCAACTAATCTTTCCCTGGACCAGAAAACACCAACTCTCGGCTCCAGTCGACTTAGTCTATTTTATTGGTCGACTAGATACCCTTAGTGGACTACAACCTTGACCTTAGTCGACTACTTTTTCCTGAAACGAATCCCAACTTTCTGTATCACAGTTTTAGTCGACTTAGCCCCACTGTTAGTCGACTTAGGTATCTGTTAGTCGACTACACATTTCACCCTAGTCGACTAACTTTTCCTGAGACAGAAACCCAACTCTCTGTTTCCCAGTTTTAGTCGACTCATCCAGACTATTAGTCGACTTAAGACCCCTATTAGTCGACTAACCCTTCCACCTAGTCGACTAATTCTGACTGTTTGACTTAGTTAATTCTGTTCTGAATTTGGATCTTATTGTTGATACATGTGTGGCATATTATTCCTGTTCATGCTTCATAACTGGTATTACATGACATGTTACTTGATGGATCTCACCACTTGTTACTTCATGACTTGTTATTATATTCTCGCTCCATGACTTGTTAAATAGTGAACATCACCTCTTAATCATGCTATCTCTTAAACCAAGCATGATACACTTGACTTTTGTATAAAATGGACCAACTTACACATGGGTCGGGGGAAATATGCGGATATCGATATGTGTTCGTGTTTACAGTGGCATTAGGTATATTGTACAATCATATTTCCGGTCTGACCTGAGGGCCTCCAGGGGACCGAGGGGAGTGCTTGCTCCCTCTTCCTGAATACTGTCATGACAAGGGCATACATAAGTCCCTCCTGATAGGCCTTGCGGCTGGTTCCGTCATCAAGCAACGGAACACCCTTGACCGTGGTCCCGGGCATGCACGGGACCCACTGTAAACATAGTTCGTCGATACAACCGCTGTTTCCAATAACAACCTTGCTTTACTAGGATATGGATCTATGTGCTCTGGGACGCTGGGTCACATAGCTAGATATCACAGTAAGACAAGTAATAATAATAAGACGTCAACTGTAGATTTATTGTATTTAGGATTTTATCTCCTCATGCTTTTCATACTTGTTAGTTGATATTCCTTATAACTATTTCATCTTTCCTTATTCATGTCCCTTAGCCACTTGGCTATAGTTTGTTTATTGTTATATGTCTTGACTCCTTGGATTTGCACATTCAGATTCTGAAGCTTGGAACGAAGTGGAACCATCCACAGAGGACCAAGCTTACCTTAGTGAGCAGGCGGATTAGTTCCAGTCCCCTCGTGCCAGACTCCTCCTTTTTGACTCACGGGACCTCCATCCTACTCGTGAGCCTTTTTGTATACATATTGTATATTATTCTTTTGGACTTGATTATGATGTAATACACATGTAATGTGTAATACTTTATGATATCCTGTGATAACTTTGTATGTGTATATCTTGAGTTGGCATATGTATGATTACCACGCTTTGTCGTACTCTGATCTTTGTTGTACTTTTATGCTTAGCGTATATACGTGGGGGCAATTTATGACCTACGTATATACGTCGCAGTGACGTCCCCGTATCCGTGGAACCGGGGCGTTACAGGTTGGTATCAGAGCTTAGGCTCTCAAACCTAAAGTACAATCAAGCAGCAAATTCTAGTAATTTGCTAATGCCAACTACAATATACAAAGTTATTAAGTCCTTCTTGATTCCTTCCTTGATTCATTCCCTCGTATCCTAAACTCCTTCCAATTGTTTTCAAATTCCAGTTTTCTATTCCTAACTCGGTATGGAGCGAAGGACGGGCCGTAATCACTCGGGGCAAGCTTCGAATGGACCCACGGGAGAGAATGTGGATATTTTGAGGGTCATTCAGGCCATGATGGAGAACCAGCAGCAGCAGACGGAGCTTCTCCGACAAGAGTTGACAGCACCGAAGGAACAGAGGCCGGGGAATATATCGGACTTCCGGAGGCTGCAGCCAGCTATATTCACGGGGGAAGAGAAGCCTTTGGATGCTGAGCAATGGTTGACGGATACATCAGATCTGCTGAATGCAGCCAGGGTACCAAAGGAGAACCAAGTTGAGGTCGCCAAGATTCAGTTGAAAGATATAGCTAGAACTTGGTGGCTCGCTGAGGAGGCCAGACTGGAGAAGCCTGTCACCTGGGACACGTTCTCCAAGAGTTTCTACAGCAGATTCTTCCCTGCTACTGCTCAGAAGGACATGGAGGAGCAGTTCATCAGACTCCAGCAGTGGAACAAGTCCGTGGATGAGTATGCCGCGGAGTTTCTTAGACTTAGCCGCTTTGCTCCGTATATGGTGACGGATGAGGAGAAGCGGGCAAGTAGATTCCAGCAGGGCCTGCAGATGGACATACAGGTCTTCTTGATGCCCCAGCAGCTGAAGACTTACTCAGAAGTTCTCACCATCGCTCGAGAGGTGGAGCGTGGGTTAGAGAAGAAGAAAGTGAACTTGATGAAGAACCAGGCCATGAAGAGGCCGTTTGCACCAATGGGAAGAGGAGGCCCATACAGAGCAGCGAAAGTTCAGGCAAGGCAACCATTCAGACCAGCTCCTTACCAGATGGCTCAACCAAGTCCTATCTGCAACTTTTGCCAGAAACCAGGGCATTCTCAGCAGAATTGCCGTAGGGCAAATGGATGGTGTTTAGTGTGTGGATCTCGAGATCATTCCATTGAAGCTTGTCCACACAGGAGAATGGGGATAGCCAATCAGACCTTGCCAGCACTTCAGGGACCCAATGGACAGAGGGCACTTCCAGGGCCACTTGGGCAGAGGAACCAAGGACCAGTGATGAGGAGAGCTCTTCCCCTTCCTCCACAGCATGTTGTTCGCCCAGTCCAGAGAGGAGCCAGGACTGCAGCAGGGCGTGGTAGAGGTCAGGCTTACAATCTGACAGCAGAAGAGGCTGAGACATCTGAGGAGGTGATAACAGGTAACATCAGAGTTCATTCAAAACCTGTTCTCGCTCTCTTCGATTCAGGAGCATCCCACTGTTATATCTCAGATCATTTTGTGGCTTTACATTCTATACCTGTTAGATCTTTAGACCACAAATGGGAGATTAGTACAGGGAATGGAGTAGTCATATCTTCTAGAGTTTGTACTGATTGTCCAGTAGAACTATGTGATAAAATCTTGGCCATAGATATGATCGTACTAGACACCAAAGGGTACGACGTAATCTTAGGCATGACCTGGCTCAGTCAGTACTATGCAGTGATTGATTGTAGGGAGAAGAAGATTAATTTCAGAATCCCTCATCAACCAGAGTTCCAATTTAGTGGAGAAGTGAAGTCTACCAAGGGAAAGACTCGGATGACTACTTCGGAGGTTCAGAAGCAGAAGGTACCGGTGTGGAATGAATTCCCAGGAGTGTTTGCTGAGATCTCAGGACTGCCGCCTGACAGGGTGATCGAGTTCTCCATTGACACAGTTCCAGGAGCAGCTCCTATATCCAAGGCTCCGTACAGGATGGCACCGACGGAGTTAGAAATTCTGAAGAAGCAGCTGCAGGAATACTCAGACAAAGGATTGATTAGACCAAGTACTTCACCATGGGGAGCTCCAGTATTATTGGCAAACAAGAAGGATGGTGGTAAGAGACTTTGTATTGATTATAGGGAATTGAACAAGGTAACCATCAAGAACAAGTATCCCTTGCCCAGGATTGATGATCTGTTTGATCAGCTTCATGGAGCCCGTGTATTCTCTAAATTGGATTTACAATCGGGTTACCATCAGCTGAGGGTGAAGAAAGAGGATATCCAGAAGACTGCATTCAGGACCCGTTATGGCCACTATGAATTTCTAGTTATGCCTTTCGGAGTCACCAATGCCCCTGCAGTTTTCATGGATTTGATGAACCGAGTGTTCTCGCCCTATCTGGATCAGTTCGTTGTTGTTTTCATAGATGACATTTTGATCTATTCAAAGAACAACAGGGAGCATGCAGAACACTTGAGGATTGTGTTGCAGACTCTCCAGCAGGAGCAACTTCATGCCAAGAGGAGCAAGTGTGAGTTCTGGTTGGACAGCATAGCCTTCCTTGGACACATGGTTTCAGCAGAAGGAATTTCAGTTGATCCCAGCAAAATCCAGGCAGTGAGAGATTGGCCGATTCCGAGGACGGTGACTGAGATTAAGAGTTTTCTTGGACTAGCCGGATATTACAGACGCTTTGTCCAGGATTTCTCTAGGATTGCAGCCCCGTTGACCAAGCTCACCAGGAAAGGAGAGAAGTATTTATGGACAGAGGAGTGTACCGCAGCATTTGAGCAATTGAAGCAGAGGCTCATTTCAGCTCCAATCTTGAAGACTCCCTCAGGGAGAGGAGGGATGGTCATATTCAGTGATGCATCAGGAAAAGGCCTGGGATGTGTACTTATGCAACATGATCATGTTATAGCATATGCATCTAGGCAACTGAAGACTCATGAGCGGAATTACCCAACTCATGACTTGGAGCTAGCAGCTGTTATCTTTGCCTTGAAGATTTGGAGGCATTATCTTCTGGGAGATAAGGTGTTGATATATACAGATCACAAGAGCCTCAAGTATATTTTCTCACAGAAAGAGTTGAATATGAGGCAGAGGAGGTGGCTTGAATTGATGGCGGACTATGATATTGACTTGCAATATCATCCAGGCAAGGTCAATACAGTTCCAGATGCACTGAGGCAGGATGCCAGAGAATAGAGTGCTTGTCCAGCTTACTCAGCAGAAGGAGTTGATTCAAGACTTCATCAGATTGGACTTGATGTTAGTTCGAAGGACTGAGAAGGCAGGACAGTTCATGACTTTGCAGATTCAGCCAACATTGATAGATGAGATCAAGGAAGCTCAGAAGGAAGATCCCAGATTACAGAAATTCCGAGATCAGGTAGAGGCTGGATTGAGGACTGACATCTGTATTCATCCAGATGGTGCTCTATATTTTGGTAGCAGACTTTGTGTTCCCCAAGGAGAAGTCAGACAGAAGATTTTAGAGGAAGCACACAGTTCAGCATATTCCATACACCCGGGGGGAACCAAGATGTATCAGGACTTGAAGAAGCATTTTTGGTGGAATGCTATGAAGAGGGAGATAGCTCAGTTTGTCGCCAAGTGCCTGGTTTGCCAGCAGATCAAGATAGAGCATCAGAGGACAGCTGGACTTCTACAACCTTTACCGATACCTGAGTGGAAGTGGGAGCACATCACCATGGATTTTGTCACGGCATTGCCTCGCAGTCCTAAAGGTAATAATGCTGTGTGGGTAATCATTGATCGCCTCACCAAGTCAGCTCACTTCATACCATTCAGGGTGGGTCAGACAACAGAGGTTCTGGCAGACAAGTACATGAAGGAGATAGTTCGTCTGCATGGAGTTCCAGTCAGTATTGTATCAGACAGAGACACCAGATTCAGATCCCATTTCTGGGAAAGTCTCCAAGAAAGTCTGGGAACTCGTCTGAAGTTCAGTACTTCATATCATCCTCAGACAGACGGACAATCAGAGAGGAGTATCCAGATCCTTGAAGATATGCTAAGGGCCTGCATGATTGAGTTTAAGGGTTCCTGGGAAGACCATCTTCATCTAGCTGAGTTTTCTTACAATAACAGCTATCAGGCAAGTATTAAGATGGCACCTTTTGAGGCACTGTATGGAAGAAAGTGCAGATCACCGATTTGTTGGGATGAAGTCGGTGAGAGGAGACTATTGGGGCCAGAGATCCTGATTCAGACAACAGAGAAAGTCAGAATCATCAGAAATCATCTCAGGGCAGCTCAGAGTCGGCAGAAGAGTTGGGCAGATTCACAGAGAAGGCCATTGGAGTTCCAGGCAGGAGATCATGTGTTCTTGAGGATATCACCTACCAGAGGAGTGATCCGGTTCGGTATTCGTGGAAAGCTGTGTCCGAGATATATCGGCCCATTCGAGATTTTGGAGCGAGTGGGAGATGTGTCTTACAGATTGGCCTTACCTCCATCTTTGGACGGTGTGCACAATGTTTTCCACGTATCTCAGTTGAGGAAATATGTAAAGGATGATAGTCATATCCTGGATCATTCCGAACTAGAATTACAGCCAGATTTATCATATCAGGAGCAGCCGATGGCCATTCTGGATAGAAGTGTGAAGACACTAAAGAACAAAGCTATACCATTAGTGTTGGTATCTTGGAACAGACATACGCCAGGAGAGGCCACGTGGGAACGAGAGGACGTTATCCGTGAGCGTTACCCTCAACTCTTCACATCTTGATTGGTAAGACTCTTTCCTTCTATTCTTCTCTACCGTTATCTTCCATCTTATCCTTCTCTATCTGTTACTTTTCCTGTTACCTTACACCTTATGAAATTTCGAGGACGAAATTTTTGTAAGGTGGATGGATTGTAATACCCCGTTTCCAGAATACGTACTTAGTTGCGTATTCAGCTTTTCGATCGTATTTTTCGATTTACTTCCTGTATTTGACCGATTTCAATTTCAAATATCATTTTCCAATATATTAGATTTTATATGATTTTCTGGATTTTTCCTGAATTTAAATGTATTTCTTCCAAACCAGTGTCGACCAGTGTCGCTAATCGATTCCTGGAATTTTAATTCTCAAACAGTTAGGAATTTCAAGATGGTCCTTTAGACTTTATTTCTTAGAATCATATTCCCTACTTAAATACTTTTTCTGAGGATTTTATGAATTTATGAAAATTCCAACGGAGTCGGTAGATAACTGATTCCGGGATTTTTAGCTTTAAGACTATAAAGTATTTCTTCA
This sequence comes from Agave tequilana, assembly GCA_038442645.1. NCBI lineage: Eukaryota > Viridiplantae > Streptophyta > Magnoliopsida > Asparagales > Asparagaceae > Agave > Agave tequilana. Next base: position 115,762 of record JAVJIF010030299.1, read on the forward strand.
AACGGATTTCACTATTAGTCTTCATATATTATTATTGATTTTTGGTAAAATTTACGAGTCGTTCCGAGATACTTGAATTTCGGACGATTTCGGTATTTTCCGAAATGTTTTCCGCATCTTAGACTTAAACCCAGGAACCTGTGTTTCCGATATTTTCATTTTTGGAGATCAAGAAAATATCTTCATTTATCAAATTCTTTTCCTTTTTCCTTCTCTCTATTTTTCTTTCCTTCTTTCACAAGCCAAAGAATTTCCTAATTTCCAAAATTCCAACAATTCCAATTTTTCCACAAATATCCCAAGTTCCACACTCTTCTACCATTAATGCCCTCATTCTCTCTCTCTTCCATGGCCGGCCACCATTGGCCAAGGGAGACAACTCATCTCCCCTATTTTGCAATAAACCCCCTCTCAAATTCTTTATTTGCATCTCCTTTACAAATCCAAAACCTATATAATATTTTCCTTTACAATTCTTTTCTCTTTTCTTCACTTCACCAAGAGAATAGCCTTCACCATTTCCTTCTCCATCTCAAACCCTAACTCCAAAACACCTAAGTCTTCATCTCCTTCTCAAGCAACTACAACCCTTGGATTTGGATTGCATATCTCTTCATCGGAAGTATCGCCAAAGACCTAGTTGGTGATATTGTCGTCAACGATCCTTCGGAACTCGTATAAAGCTCCAAATAACCAATCCTAGTGAGTATATCTACTCACCAAGACTTGTAAACTCCTTTGTATACTTGTGTTGACAAATCATGTACACTTGTGCCATAAAAATCATATTTTTACCCCATCAAACAACCATCAGAAAATCTGTTCTGTCACTGTTTTTCCCACGATTAGTCGACTTAACCTAGGGACCAGTCGACTAACCCACCTTAGCTGAAACTTAACCTTTCCTGATTTCACAGTTTTAGTCGACTAAGCCATATTACCAGTCGACTAGACCCCCCTAGTCGACTACATTTTTAACCTAGTCAACTAATCTTTCCCTGGACCAGAAAACACCAACTCTCGGCTCCAGTCGACTTAGTCTATTTTATTGGTCGACTAGATACCCTTAGTCGACTACAACCTTGACCTTAGTCGACTACTTTTTCCTGAAACGAATCCCAACTTTCTGTATCACAGTTTTAGTCGACTTAGCCCCACTGTTAGTCGACTTAGGTATCTGTTAGTCGACTACACATTTCACCCTAGTCGACTAACTTTTCCTGAGACAGAAACCCAACTCTCTGTTTCCCAGTTTTAGTCGACTCATCCAGACTATTAGTCGACTTAAGACCCCTATTAGTCGACTAACCCTTCCACCTAGTCGACTAATTCTGACTGTTTGACTTAGTTAATTCTGTTCTGAATTTGGATCTTATTGTTGATACATGTGTGGCATATTATTCCTGTTCATGCTTCATAACTGGTATTACATGACATGTTACTTGATGGATCTCACCACTTGTTACTTCATGACTTGTTATTATATTCTCGCTCCATGACTTGTTAAATAGTGAACATCACCTCTTAATCATGCTATCTCTTAAACCAAGCATGATACACTTGACTTTTGTATAAAATGGACCAACTTACACATGGGTCGGGGGAAATATGCGGATATCGATATGTGTTCGTGTTTACAGTGGCATTAGGTATATTGTACAATCATATTTCCGGTCTGACCTGAGGGCCTCCAGGGGACCGAGGGGAGTGCTTGCTCCCTCTTCCTGAATACTGTCATGACAAGGGCATACATAAGTCCCTCCTGATAGGCCTTGCGGCTGGTTCCGTCATCAAGCAACGGAACACCCTTGACCGTGGTCCCGGGCATGCACGGGACCCACTGTAAACATAGTTCGTCGATACAACCGCTGTTTCCAATAACAACCTTGCTTTACTAGGATATGGATCTATGTGCTCTGGGACGCTGGGTCACATAGCTAGATATCACAGTAAGACAAGTAATAATAATAAGACGTCAACTGTAGATTTATTGTATTTAGGATTTTATCTCCTCATGCTTTTCATACTTGTTAGTTGATATTCCTTATAACTATTTCATCTTTCCTTATTCATGTCCCTTAGCCACTTGGCTATAGTTTGTTTATTGTTATATGTCTTGACTCCTTGGATTTGCACATTCAGATTCTGAAGCTTGGAACGAAGTGGAACCATCCACAGAGGACCAAGCTTACCTTAGTGAGCAGGCGGATTAGTTCCAGTCCCCTCGTGCCAGACTCCTCCTTTTTGACTCACGGGACCTCCATCCTACTCGTGAGCCTTTTTGTATACATATTGTATATTATTCTTTTGGACTTGATTATGATGTAATACACATGTAATGTGTAATACTTTATGATATCCTGTGATAACTTTGTATGTGTATATCTTGAGTTGGCATATGTATGATTACCACGCTTTGTCGTACTCTGATCTTTGTTGTACTTTTATGCTTAGCGTATATACGTAGGGGCAATTTATCACCTACGTATATACGTCGCAGTGACGTCCCCGTATCCGTGGAACCGGGGCGTTACAGTAAAGCTCTCTTGGTTAAACACAAGTATGTGCACACAATCAAACCAAGCATGTATATGATATGAACAATATGAACAATGTAAGAGAGAGAGAGAGAGTTAGAGATAGTGGATCAAACACAAACACCAAGATATGTTTCGAGGTTCGACCACCCAGCTCTACATCCCCGCCTTTACATAGAAGGATTTCCACTATAGCGTCCACACAGGACTTCCCACACAGGGAACCTCCACTGAGGATTTGGGCAAATACAACTTGGGAGTACACAACTCCTCTCTCAACAAATACAACCTCTCACTAGAGGCTAGGCACAAAGCCAAACAAGATCAACATCTCACTAGAGGAATACCAACAAACTCAACCATCTCTACACTTAGAGGGATGACACTTAGCCAAACAAACATCAACCTCACACTTTAGGGATAAGGCACAAAGCCACAACTCCAACAATCACCTCTACACTTAGGGCCTATTTGGTTGACGGTGGAAGTGAGGAAGTAAGGAAGTGAGGAATTGGTAATAGTTCCCTTTGGAACTTGGGAATTGGTTAGTAAGTTTTTCGGTGTTTGGATGTTGTTAGGAAGTGTGATTTAGAAAATGTTATGTCTTTTCCGGTGTTTGGATGGTAATGTGAAAGTGAAAGTGGAAAAGTTGACCACAAAGTTGACCGCAAAATAATATTAAAATAAAAATTAATTAAGAAAAATAAAAAATAGACTGTAATTAGAATGCAAGTGAGATTTACATGATCAAAAAATTAACTGTTTTGTGCTACAACTTATTATAAATGAGATTTACATGACCACAAAATTAACTGTAGCACTTTGGAAGCGAGGAAATGATTGTGTAAAAGAGAAAAGAGAGAAGGAAAAGGAGTTTTTTTATTTTCCTTTTCCGGTGTTTGGATAGATAGGGAAGTAAGCAATTATACTTCCTCATTTCCTTACTTCCGCCCACTTCCTTGCATCCAAACACCCCCTTAGAGGGATATCAATCACAACCTCCACAATCACCTCTACACAAGAGGGATACTCACAATCTCAAATAAAAGAGGTTTTCAACTTTAGGTGATCACAAAGACCACAAACCAATTCTTTCTCACAAAACAAGATCCTAATAGATAGAATAGATATGATAAGCTCAAGTGTGAGAAAATAAAGTGTTTAGAATAAAGAAAAATATTTGAAAAAAATCTCCAAATAGATATAGAAATTTAGATCAAAAATCAATTCCCAAGAGACTCAATTTTCTTTGAATTAAATAAAGAATGACCTTTTAAACCCAAAAACTCTTGAAAACTAGTTGTTAAACACTTGTAAAGGTGAGAAAAATTGCTCTCTAAAAATTTATTTAAAAACAGCTCAAAATGGGGTATATATAGCCCCATAAAATTCTGCCCGTTGACAGTCTGGCAAAGGACAGTTTTGCCCTTCCGGTCGACCAGCCAACAGTTATATTTATGACCGTTGAGCTACCGGTCGACCGCCCGGTCGATCGGCAGAGAGCTCTGCTCTCTGTTTCCAATTTCCGGTCGACCGGACCGGTCGACCGACTTCTGCCTCGGTCACCGGCAGACAGCCAGGTCAAACTATTTAGAGATTGAAAACTTAGGTTTTTGACTTCAATTAAATCCCATAAAATCACGTAAATTTCACAAAAATCAGTTCTTATTAGATCTTTGAAGTACAAATATGTGTGAGTAAAATTTAACACATATTACAAACTATTTGAACCATTTTTGTGTTCTTGAAGATTTACCTTAAACAAAAAACCGTATTTTCCAAAAACTAGGATTTTGAAATAGAAAACCGTTTTCTCCAAAACTAATTCAAATACAAAAATATGATATTTAAACAACTTTGAAGCATATTGTATATGGATAGAATCCAATATACATGCAAGATATTATATCTATGTTTTTGACATGAAATACAAAAATAAGTTTTGTTTAAATACAAAACTCCAACTCATGAAATAGACTATCAAAGTAAGTTTTTCTAAATAGATGAAGCATATATGTATATAGATCAAATTTAATATACATTAAAACTTGTAAACTTATTTTGATTCTATCTATTCATGAAAACCATATATATGAAAAACCAAAACCGGTTAAAACAAGTGTGTGTATGTGAACTTGATCATATCAACACTATCTAATCTTTACAATGATCTAAACAAAATCTTAAATTAAACAAATCGAGGTCTTCTTGTAGAACTCCGTCTCCAAGTAGACTCGATCCAAAACCGATCCAACGAGCTTGACTCTAACAGAGTGCTAGATGCGAACTTGATGTGCGAACTCTTGAATCACCATATGAAAGCTCCAAAACACCTTTGTTGAAGCTAATCACCTACTAATATCTTGATCAAATATCTGAAACTAAATATCACAAGATTATTAGTAAACTATAATTACATGAGTTAATCATCATCAAAACTAGAGTGAAGGGCCTCTGGGCCAACAATCTCCCCATTTTTGATGATGACAAAACTCATGGAGTTATACATGCATGGATTAAAGTTAAGCTTCATAGAAGCTCCCCTTAACTCATACATAGCAATAAACAATAAAGATATGTCGTGAATGCTCAACATAAATATGCATAAATATGATATTTGATACCAATGAAATAAACATGCTCTTGATACCAATGGTAAAAGGTAACAAATTAAACAAACATGCATATACAAAAACTCCAAATTTCTCTCCCCTTTTTATCAATTCATCAACAAAGGGGTACAAACACTAAAGGCATAAATAATATTTTTCTTCCTTTTTGCATAAATTAAAACAATAAAGGTGTATATGCTATATACATTCATGAAGAGAAGAGACGTGAAGTTAACTCCCTCTGCATACATGCATTTATATGAAAAGAGATGACTAAACCTAACCATATAAAGCATAATATGTAATGTATAAAGGGAGATGTGAAGCTTCTCTTACACACGTATAAGACATAGAGAAGAGCGATCAAACTCCTCAATATGAGATACACTCAACATGAATTTATATATAGAGAAGATGTTAAGCTCCCCTTGCATATAAGCAATACATATCAAAACTTTTGACACCAAATTATGATACCAATTGAAAATAAACAAAAATTTTAAGATACCAAAGGATACCAATTGAAATATCTTGTAAACTTTTGATACCAATGGAAAATGAAACATTGTATGTTTTTGATACCAATAGAAATATATATGTATTTTGTAAATCATGATACCAATTGTAAACATTTTATAATTTTGATACCAAATGAGAGTATTTTATAATTTTGATATCAATTGAAAGTGAAAGCCAAATATTTTTATGTAAACATAACTCATTTCAAATTAGATACCAATTTAAAATGAAATATGATACCAATTGGAAAACAAACCAACTATTTGGTTAAACAATTCATTTTGCAATAAAGATACCAAATTTTTAGAATAAAGCCAATTTAAGATTTTTGATACCAATATTGAAAATGTTAGCAAATTTCAAACTAAGATATTTTTCATTAAGAGCATAGAAAACCAATTGAAAAATAATATACCAAATCATATCATTTTTCATCATAAAGAGTGGGAGTAAGATACAATTGAAAATACAATCGATTTAAAACTAAAACATGAAGTTTTCTCCCCCTTTATAAAAGTTCAATGAAAATGATGCATAAGCTTGTATAAAATACCAATTTGAAAACTAATAGTCATTAAAGAGTAAATCAAGCTTAGCATAAACATAATTTGTACTTTAAGATGTAAAGATATAGTAAGCACAATCAAATCATATATATATGTATGAAAAAGTAAATACCAATAGAAATTGATACTTTTTGAAGTTTTGAAGCATACGTATATAAAAAATCAAAGATGAGTATACAACCATGAAAATATCAATTGGGATACCAATTGAAAAAAATGACGAGGATCAAGTGTATAACTCATACTACCTTCCTTTCATGCACATGTTTAAATAGATTTTCAATTTGAGCATACAAGGCATGGTCGTCCATCCAACCACTCTTAGATGGGTAGGGATTTTCAAAAATAAGTTTGAAAATAATTATAACACGTTTGAAAACTTTACCACATGAAGAATAACGCAACTAGTTTTATGATAAACTTGAAAACTAGTACGAAATCCTTCAAGTAAGGAATAAAATAATAACATATCCATGAAAATATGAAAATTACACAATCATCAACACTCAAAGTCCATATAGCACATATACTACTCATGAAAACAAAGTCATGAGAAAAACATTAAATAATGTGAGTGTACAAAGTCATGTAATCAACATCATGGAAATAAGACATTTAAGTTCAATATGAAATTCCTTTTCAACACCATGAAAATCATGAAAATTTAATTTTCTTCAAAACTATACTAACTTCAAGGCATATGTATGTTTAGTCTAAACTAGAAGTATACATACATATCCAAACACAATTGAGTCCATAATAGAATATTGCGTGAGAAACAAATGACTCAAGGTTATACATGTATACCTAATAGTTTTGGCAAAATTAACATATACATGAAGCTAAAACATATCATCATGAAAAACATGTCCAAAAATAGGGAATACAAGTCAAAATGCAAGAGTAATCAAAATTAGGGTATACTAGTACATCTAATGGGTACAAATGAGCAATTTAGCACAAACATATAAGAATCAATTTGTGGCTCACTAGTTGTACAAGTATATACGCAAGTGTTAATGAAGTTTACATCTAAACATGTAATCAAAACATGAAGCATAAAACGAAAAAAACATAAGCCAACATGATCATTATGTAAATACACATGTATTAGACTAGAATATACAACATAGCTAAACTAAAGTGAGAACACAAAAATATAAATCCATATAGAACATGGGTGTATCTCAAAATACTATGCATGTATGTCATAGGTCTAATTATCATAGCATTTAACATACTAATCATGAAAAACTAAAAACATGCTAAAAATCAATCATGAAAGCATGTAAACAGAATGGGAGTTTAGATATCGTTACTAAAACCATTAGGGCACATCTCTATATCTCCAAACCATGGTGGTCCTCCCACCAACCTTCCCTTGAAAGTGATGCATCCAAATAGTCACCATTAAGCTCGGAACGCATCCACCTCAAGGCACCAATACTCTCACGTCGAGTGAGAGCCCACACCTACATCAAATAAAATAGGAGTGGTCTTTGGTACCCATACTCTATTAGGTCCATGAAGGTTAGCACATTTCCTAAACCAAACAAATTTGTTTGCAAAATTTGAATCATGTATCCTATCATAACAAAATTTTACAAGGTGGCCCTTACGTCCACAATGTGTACAAGTGTACCATGAGCATACATTGTGTTATGTGTATGAACGTAGGAAACATGTGTATGCCGTGGTTTGTGTGTGCATAGGAGGAACATGTTTCTTTCGAAATATAGATTCTAAATGTGTGTGATTCAAGGCACATTGGCTCAAAGTAGAGCCCAAAAAATCAACACTTCTTTAACAAAGTTATATCATTTTCAATAATAGTAGAAGAAGTGGAGCATGCTATGGTTACACTAGATGGTGAAGGTATACTAACATGGCAAACATGTGAATCTAAATCATTTTTTAAAGATTTATTTTTCTTGGAAACCAAATCCAATTCCTTTGATAATTTTATTTTTAAAGAATAATTTTCTTTTAAAACAAAATCAAGTTTTGAAGATAGAACCTCATTTTCTTCAAAACAATTTCACAATCATTTTTATTTTTCAAAATTTTGTTTTCATTAAGGAGAAGTTCAAGTTGGGATTTCAAAGAGTCACGTTCATTTGAAATCTCAACCTTCTCTTGCAAAGCCAAATCAAATTTCGAATACAAATCCTTATTTTCTTTGTTAAGTCCAAAATTTTTCTTTTTCAAAGCTTTATATTTTTCTAGTAATTTTTCACAAACAATGGATAGTTCTTCATTGAAAGCATCGACATCAACTAAATCATCGCCGGAAGAACTAGCACAATCATCTAGATGAGTTTCCGAATTTACCTCAAGGGAGTCATTCCCTTGGACCATGTAGCATTGTTATTCGGATTCATCCTCACTAGATTCCTTCTCCATTATGTTAAGCGTTTGAAGTTTTGGAGAGGTCAAAGTGTTCCACACTGCAAAAGTAGAATCACAATGAGAAATCAAACACAAATATTCTTTGTTAAGCGTGCTTCTAAGTGCTATTAGGGCTTGTGCATTGGCTTCTATATGCTTGCTATTACCAAGATAGGATTTCTTGGTAGCGGTAAGGAAAACATGCATTCCTAGGGTTTTTAGGTACATGGACATCCTAGCTTTCCAAACATCAATGTTGAAAATATCATACATGGGAGAGGTCATAAAGTCCATGAGTGTGTGTAAACAAGATGTGCAAATGCAACACTAGATTAGTAACCAAGATCTCACTCCTAGGTGGTTAAACCTAATATCATGAGCGTAGGCTCTGATACCAATTGAAAGTACACCTAGAGGGGGGTGAATAGGTGTAAGGCTAATCTAATGTCAAATTATGCGGAATTAAAAACTAATTGCAATACACTTAGTGTAACCAAAGAGTGTAGCCGAATTCCCGGTGAAGGGCTCTGAACTATCTCCTCTAAATTCCTCTAAATAAGAGTTGAGGTGCTATGTAAAGCTCTCTTGATTAAACACAAGTATGGGCACACAATCAAACCAAGCATATATATGATATGAACAATATGAACAATGCACAATGTAAGAGAGAGACCTAGAGATAGTGGATCAAACGCAAACACCAAGATATGTTTTGAGGTTCGAGCACCCAGCTCTACGTCCCCGCCTTCACACAGAAGGATTTTCACTATAGCGTCCACACAGGACTTCCCATACAGGGAACCTCCACTGAGGATTTGGGCAAATATAACTTGGGAGTACACAACTCCTCTCTCAACAAATATAACCCTCACTAGAGGCTAGGCACAAAGCCAAACAAGATCAACATCTCACTAGAGGAATACCAACAAACTCAATCACCTCTACACTTAGAGGGATGATACTTAGCCAAACGAATATCAACCTCACACTTGAGGGATAAGACACAAAGCCACAACTCCATCAATCACCTCTACACTTAGAGGGATATCAATCACAACCTCCACAATCACCTCTACACAAGAGGAATACTCACAATATCAAATAAAAGAGGTTTTCAACTCTAGGTGATCACAAAGACACAAACCAATTCTTTCTTACAAAACAAGATCCTAATAGATAGGATATATATGACAAGCTCAACTGTGAGAAAATAAAGTGTTTAGAATAAAAAAATACTTGAAAAAATCTCCAAATAGATATAGAAATTTAGATCAAAAACCAATACCCAAAAGAATCAATTTTCTTTGAATTTCCAACACTTCAAACACAAATAAAGAATGACCTTTTAAACTCAAAAACTCTTGAAAACTAGCTGTTAAACACTTACAAAGGTGGGAAAAATTGCTCTCTAAAAACTTATTTAAAAACAGCTCAAGAATGGGGTATATATAGCCCCATAAAATTCTGCCCGTTGGCAGTCTGGCAAAGGGCAGTTTTGCCCTTCCGGTCAACCAGCCGGTCGCCCGAAAACTGAAAACAGAGAGCAGAGCTCTCTGCCGATCGACCGAGCGGTCGACTGGGGCCTATTCTAGAGAGCAGAAGCTCTCTGGCGATCGACCGACCCGGTCGACCGGCCTCCTAGCCTGGGCTGCGTGCACGTCTGTGCACGTCCGGTCGACCGGCAGACAGCCAGGTCAAACTATTTAGGGATTGAAAACTTGATTTTTTTGATTTCAATTAAATCTCATAAAATCACATAAATTTCACAAAAAAGTAGTTCTTATTAGATCTTTGAAATACAAATATGTGTGAATAAAATTCAACACATATTACAAACTATTTGAACCATTTTTGTGTTCTTGAAGATTTGCCTTAAACCAAAAACCATATTTTCCAAAAACTAAGATTTTGAAATAGAAAACCGTTTTCTTCAAAACTCATGCAAATATAAAAACATGATATTTAAACAACTTTGAAGCATATTGTATATGGATAGAATCCAATATACATGAAAGATATTATATCTATGTTTTTGACATGAAATACAAAAATAATTTTTGTTTAAATACAAAACTCCAACTCATATAATAGACTATCAAAGAAAGTTTTTCTAAATAGATGAAGCATAGATGTATAGAGATCAAATCTAATATAAATTAAAACTTGTAAGCTTATTTTGATTCTATCTATTCATGAAAACCATATATATGAAAAACCAAAGCCGGTTAAACCGAAAACACATGAAACTATAAAACAAGTGTGTGTATGTGAATTTGAGCATATCAACACTATCTAATCTTTACAACGATCTAAACAAAATCTTAAACTAAACAAATCGAGATCTTCTTGTAGAACTCCGTCTCCAAGTCGACTCGATCCAAAACCGATCCAACGAGCTTGACTCCAACCGAGTGCTAGATGCGAACTTGACGTGCGAGCTCTTAAATCACCATGTGAAAGCTCCAAAACACCTTTATTGAAGCTAATCACCTACTAATATCTTGATCAAATATCTGAAACTAAATATCACAAGATTATTAGTAAACTATAACTACATGAGTTAATCATCATCAAAACTAGAGTGAAGGGCCTCTGGGCCAACAAGTTGCACTTTGGCATCATTGCTAATGTGGCAAAATGGCATGAATGCTGGAATAGCCAATGGTGAGGCTATGTGTGGAAATAGGACCAGAGACACAGGGCATCTAATATGGAAAAACCAGGTGCCAACGCTTTATTTTCTGATGTTGTTGAGGTTTATAGATAATTGGACTTTGTATTAAGAAGAATGAAAGAAGGTTAAGGTGATTAGAGGTGCATCTACTATCATGAAGTCCCTTTTTCATCTACTCTCACCATGTCCCTTTTTCCAACATCATTGACTCAAAACAATATTATAATATCAAGATGATTGGTCTTGCCTCGCATTCTTAATTAACCAACATGCCATACATCCATTATTCAACAATGTTCTATCAAATTTGAGAATGTTTACCAAGTGAGCTTAGCTCATGTGGGTAAGTTGTGGGTTCTAATCTCCCCATTCACAATAAGCGATGAGATTTTTGAACTAAATGTATTGGTGCACTATTGCATGCATATTATGCAAGAACACAAGTTAACTGCACATGGAGGCTATTCAAAATTCATGGATTCACATTGGGATCTAGTTAAGAATGGGTTATCACATGGGAAAGTTGACTTGGTGGTTATTCAGCAATCGAACATGACAGGTTCCCTGTACAGTTCCAGTCAGCTAGGATCTTAACAGAATGGGGTTTTCTCATTTGCCCAAGTAGATTAAAACATTTGGCAGACTATAGATTCCACTATCAAGATAAAAGTATGAGTCAGGAAATAATAACTAGTGACAGGTTCCAATTTTATTTTAGATATTTATGAAATTGTTGCAAGCCTAAGGATGAAGGAAAATAAAATTATGGTTGTCAGAAATTAAGAATCTTGAGAGATAAGTTATGTTCTAAAGGTTTGGAGGCATATTCTTGTATGTTTTGAAGATAACTTGAATTTCTATCTTAACCAGTTATTTATCTAGTTATATCCTTTCCTACAATTTATTGCATGCCTATAATTTTATTGTTGCAAATAGTTTTCCCTTTCCCAGTTCTCTGCATATAATTTGTTAAATATTTTGCTAGACATATTAAGATATTTGAAAATAAATCACAACTCCACAACTCATGATTTTTAAATCGACTGTCTACATACGATGTCCTCTTTAGAGTAATAATAAGCAATCCTTGCTTGCTATCATTCTTCATTCACATATGAACTACTTGAATGTTCATTAAATCTGATAGAGTATCAGATCAGACATAGAAACACAAACATCAGAACTACAGTGTCAGATGCCTTGGTTCAATCTATAATTCATGATCTGTCATCTGCTTAAACCTCTCAATCCTCCATGATTCGTATTGGTAATTATTTACTTTTATTTTTTTTTGGAATAGGCTCGTTAGAAAGTTTGTTTAGATTTGAAGTCAAGTTTATCTGAGATAGAATTAGATGTTCTCTCCAAGTTGAATTAGTTAAGAAGTCTAGATAGATTTGAATCAGTTTCTTAGTGCTTTGGATGAAACCTACAACTTGGATTTCTATAAATATAGGAATTGGAGCGTTGAGTGGAGATGAATTGAATTATTTATTTCATTATTTGTTTCAATTATTTGCAATTTACTTTTCATCCTTGATTTTATCTTTCAATTATTCCCTCTATTTTTCTATGCGAGACTATATTCATTGCTTCCAAATATCTATTTCCCTGTTTGTTGTTGACTAGAGCTAGGAGCCTCAGGCAAGAAAAGGGAAATAACAGAATCTAATTAGTTCACGAAAAGCTTCAGATGTTAGATGAATCCCAAGTGTAAATTGTAAGGTGCAATTCCTTCCTTCCTGGAATAAGTGTCAAGTTGAAGATGGACTGGTGCTGGGTATGGGGAGTTAAGATTACTTTAAGGGTGGAGAGGGCAGAGGGGAGAGGAATTTGACTTTAGTGCAATACTACTCTGTTTAACAAATGTTGAATTTTTTTTTTTCCCTTCTCTTTTCTTCTTTTTGACCCTTTTAAGACCAGATCATTTCCTTCAGTAAGCTACTCCAAGTCCTAAGCATAAGACAGTACATTCCTCAATTCTAATCAAGATCCCATGTTTGAAGGCCACCTATCCCATAAAACGTAATCTTATAATTTCTTCAATTCTTGAAAGGGATTATGATAAATACAAATGATGGTCTTTGTCTTCCAATATTATATTGACTATACCCTCATTCAATTAAATAAACCTATATCATCCTGCCATCACAAATGTCTTTACACCACCAATAGTTCATAAATCAATCTGTCTAGAATTCAAATATCAAACCTTCCTACGATGCACTGACCCTAAGTAACTTGTACTAACCTATCCTCAGAAGGTGGGGTATCTTAAATAAAAATAACCAAAGGACACAGATTTGCGTTCCCACATTGAAAGAACTACACCAGTCTTCTCTTATTTTGCTATTCCTCCCTTTTCACATTCTCCAAAAGACGATAATCACTAATGTTGCAGAACTATGAAATTTCCTTGCTATCTTCTTCCAGAAAAGGTGGACTAACTAATCTCCCGATGCTTCATTAATAAGAGTAAATGAGTAATGAAACTCAAATCTCGAAAAGGGTACAACATGAAGTAAGACAAGCTATCACTCACAGAGGAGAATAAACAGGCTAGATGCACCAACATCTCATAAAAAAATGATAAACAAAAGGGATCAAACGGAGTCTATAAAAGGTGTTCCTGAAGGAACTAGAGATGACTCCCCTTCTATCTTCTTAGTTCTTACCAAAGTTTACATATGATTCTTCTGATTACATTCAGTTTATCTCCTCAGATAACTTCACTCCTTGGTTACCCAAAACCAAGCAACTAGCCACCCTCAAAAAGATTGGAAGGATGCAATTTAGAAATCAACAATCCAGGCTAGTCCTCCAGGTTCCAGTCAGAGGTAAAAGTCTTGTTCCAACTCTTAGGTCAGATATTGAGACTTTAAAGCATCAAGTTTAATCAGGTTACTTGTTTCTAAGTAGTTTGTTTGACGTGACTTTGAAGGATGTACATATACTTGGACTTGCATATGCATACAAGGAAAAAATTCATGTAACTACTTATCTTAACAAAGTGATTTTATTCTTCATAGTTTTGGAGGAAAAATTATTCATTGTTGGGGAAATAAAAGCGAAACAAGGTAAGAAGCATAAGGTACGCCTTCCTAGAGCCCTCAAAACATATTAATAATAATAATTGTACTATCTCAAGATGACAATAACTGCATAATTTCAATTATATAAATGTGACTTCAGTTGGAGAGGAGTATAAAGTTCACAACCCACTCACCTTGCATATGATATCTTTATATACAGAAAGTACAGCATCAACATTCTGGTGGTGAGTCTGCAATCGCAGCTTGACCTTGATGAATACAAAGCAAAGGTGCAATACATTAATGACAATGTTCAAGACATAATATCTATTTGGTCTATTATATGTGAAACGAAAGGTGACTGACCTGTGAAAAGAATAACATAGATTGAAAAATGTTGTAACAGGAAGCTCTGCGTATTTGTATGTGGAAGGGTCAATAGAAATACCTTCTCCTCAGTATCATCAAAGCGCTGGGTCAATCTTGCAGCAGTTTCTTCATTTTCAGGTGGAGCATACTTTAAATGGTATATTTTTCCGGTAACAGGATCAAGTCTCCTGCCAACCACTCTTTCAATGAGAATATCTTCAGAGACCTGCAGGGTAATTGCATGAATCCATATATGCATGAAACGGAACATGAACCTGAAAGGTGACATTTTTTTCTAGAAGAATTGCTTACATCCAAAAGAATGAAAAGGTCAGGTCTGATGTCAAGATCTTCCAAGGCTTTTGCCTGCGATAAGCTCCTCGGATACCCATCCAAAAGCCAACCATTTTCTTGAGCATCTGGTAGCAAGAGTCGCTCCTTTACCATCTAAAAAACCCCAGCCAAGTGAAATGACAGCTGTGAAAGTATAATGGGATAGTGTAATTCTTATACCATGACGACAATTTCATCAGGGACCAACATTCCCTTCTCCATGTACCCTTTGGCACGCTTCCCATTTTCACTCCCAGCAGCAACCTCTGCCCTTAGTAAATCTCCAGCAGCAATATGCACCAATCCATACTGCATTTACAAAATGCTTGATTCAATAATTCCTTTTTTTAATAATCCAGAGACAAGACATGAATCAAATGAGTCATTGAACTTTATAGACCACACTGATAACAAAATATATGAAAACTAAGGACAACAAGAAGGATGGGGCAAGTGCTACATCAGCAGATGCCAAACTATTTCAACCCACAATTTTTATTAAAATTACGAAATAAATAAAAACAGCAAAAATGGAGGAAAAGATCAGCAAAAAATGGAACGTTTTTACCAAACTCCCCCAGTTAGCTAGAAGATTATTGCATCAGCGCACACTCAAAAGAAATATGCCATTTTGCATCAGTACGCGGAGCTAATAAGTGAGAACAAATTGGACCTGAATCCTACCTTCTTGTGATGAGCCCACACTGCGTTCCCTTCCCGGATGCAGGAGCCCCAGATATCATAATCCTCAAACGCTCCGTCTTCATGGCTGCTGCAATCTGAATCAGAATTAACAACAATAAGCCCTTTTTTTTGGGGGGGATGCGTGTGTGGGGGGGTGCGGTGGGTGTTAGGGTTTAGTAAATCCAGAAACTACTTCTAATCAAACTCCAAGGCAATCGCAAAAGCAAAAGAAAGCCACGTCCCAAAATCACGGCTTTAAGAAAACACACAAATTATTTAGCGGAGAGGTGGGGCTTAGGGCACTAACCACAGCTGATCGAGCGGCAGGCGAAAGCTTTCCTCGAAATCGAGTGGTCAGGCGGCGACGGCGATGAAAATCGTCGATGAGATCAGCTTGGAGAAGCGATGGAGAAGGGTGAAGAGCCAAGAATGGTTTGTTTTGGGAATGAGAAAGAGAAGGAGAAGATTGGGGCTTTATTGCAGTTACTGATGAGTAGGAGGAAAAAGTCGCCATTAGAGCCACCTCTCTCCTCTGTCCGCGCGCGCGCGCTCTGTAGATTCTTCGAGACTTGGTCAAGAGAGATGCGGCGGGAGAGGGAGAGGGGACGAATGGCACGAGATGCGACTCACAGAACACGGCGGCATGAGGTGCGGCTATTCGCGCACACAGAATTGATTAACGCCCACAACAGATTACAGACCAGTGTACGTTGTAAATTAGCTACTATACTGTCGGTCAGAAATTGATCGGGTGGTCACGAGGAGGAGAAAGGCGTAGCCGGAGGAGGAGGAGGAGGAGGATGGGGGGGGGGGGGGGGGGGGGGGGGTGAGGAAAAAGAGAATTGAAGATAGATAAACAGGCTGACGAAATTTTCATTTGAGTCACGCGAAAACTTTCTTCGATCGGCTTTGATTAGTTTATAACTGTTGTAGATGGAAAATCGACTAATCTATCAGTAAGAAGATGAGAGGGAGAGAAAGAATGAGAAGGAAGAATGAGGGGGAGTTGAGAGAGCAAAAAAAAGAAAGAGGTCATCGCTGCTCTCTTTCTCGTGAATGAAGACAGACAAATGAACGGACAAAATTTCTATATGAGTTATGAGAGAAAATCTCCCTTTCGGTTAACTTTGACTAGTATAATGTCGCTGTCGATAGGAAACCGACCGATCAGTCGGGAGGAGGAGAGAGAGGGGAAGGGAAGAAGGAGAAAGAATGAGGGGAGCTGAGAGAGTAAGGAGGAGGAGGTTAATGCTTGATTAATATCCCATTTTGCAATAAAATATCGCTTCTAAACCGTGTTTTGGTCTCTTTTATAGATAATCAAGAGTTTAAGAACAAAATCGGAATAAGAGCCTAATTAAACCCAATTTCGAGTAATTAAATCACATTTATTAGAGACCAAGTTAGAGAGCTTTTAGAAGATACATTGGATCACAAATTGGGGACTAATCTGAAGAAATACAGGCCCAATTTACCCAAAACCAGAAATTCATAGAAGCTCCTGAAAGCGAAACGGACCAACTGGCAAAAGATCAGGGACTGGATCCATGATATTGTCACGTTTTCTCCAGGTTGTCGCGGCAAAGTCAGGGCCCCACGCGTCGAAAATTTGATTTTCGACGCATGGTTTCGTCTCGTCATCCAAAGTCTGTATTTGCCTATAAATACTGCATTTGAGGGCCAGAAATGATGTTAGAGAACTGTAGGCTAGCGTTTCTTCTTCTTTGTGTAGAGTAGTGCAGTGTTCTTCTTCTTTTCTTTTGTATTTTCTTTTTGTTTTAGATCATGTATTAGGGCAGAGTTGATTCAGAGAGAAAAAGAGATTAATGTAATAGAGAGTGACAGCTATGAAAACTTCCTCCTTTTCTTTTATGGTTTTTCTCTAACTTCTAACATGATCACTAGCTAACTTTTCTTCTCATGACAATCTAACTACTAATCACTAATCATCTAACCCCTTACTGATACTCTACATGAATCTAATTGTCTCTATAAGGCCTTGCTCTTGCAAGAGTCATTGATGACTCATGATGATGAATTCTAACTTCTAACTTGCAAAGTTTCTAACAAGCAAACTCTCTTATTTAATGCTTATTTCTAACGATTTTGATGATCTAAAGTTTGCATTAGTTTGCTCTTGATGTAAGTTTGAATGTGAAAAATCATCTTATGCATCATGCTTTGAAACATCTCTTGAAGAAGCCAAGAATTAGTGATGGCCAATATCCATATGAGACAACTATCACTAAGAGGTTAGCATGATTAGTGGAGCACTTAGTAATTAGTAGCAATGAGTTTTCTTCTCTTTTTACTTTGTTTTAAAAACTAATTTAAAAACCCTTTTATCATTTTATTATCGATGTTTTCATCACATTCTTAGCTCACCATTATTTTCATCTTCTTCACCACAAGTTCTTTTTTTTCATTTTCCAAATTCACTTTCCAAATCACTCACAAAGTTTTCCTTTCACCTTTCATGTTGTTTCTTTTCTTTCTTCACCAACACTTCTATTTTCTATTTATTTCCTTCACCAAAAATAACTTTTTGCTTCGTCGATTTCATCGCCTTCTCCACCTATCACTTCTAGTTTTTTTTTCCTTTTCTTTTCTCTTTCTTTAAAAAGAAGAACTGTTAACAACCAATGTGAACATATCGTTAATGCTTTTATCGCCTCCCGTCCCTATGGATTCGACCCGTATAGCCTATATGCTATAACAGAAGTATCGAGGAAGCCAAAGCACATATAATTCATTGATTTGTAAAATACACATTTTTATGCATGGTTCTCCTCTGATCAACATTGTTCTCTCTCGCAGATGAACATGTACAGACGGACGGACGGACAAAGTTTCTATATGAGTCACGGAAGAAAATCTCTCTTTGGTCGGTTTGAGTAGTATATCTTGACGGTGGGAAACTGAGCACACAGCGGCAAGAGAGGCAGCAACTGCGATGAGAAAGGAAGAGGAGGAGGCGGCTAAAGAGAGAAGGGCGGTGGAGGGAGGCTGGGAAAGAAGAAGGAGCTCTCTCTATTTCTCTCGCGCGGAATGAAGACGGACAGACAGACCGCCGAACGAACGACAAAGTTTGGAAGGAGTCACGGGAGAAAATCTCGCTATGCTCGGGTTTGATTAAGACAACACCTATTATGACTTAACTAGTATACCTTGGTAGTGGAAAACTGAGCAAAACAACCAGAGAGATGATGGCTGCGGCGACAGAAGAAGAGGAGGAAGTGGCTGGAGGGAGAGAGGCGGCTGGAGGAGACTAGAGGAAGAAGAAAGAGCACTTTCTCTATCTCTTACGCGAACGAAGACGGACGGACGAATGGACAAAGTTTGTGAAGTAGTAAGGGGAGAAAAAACTCACTTCGCTCGGTTTTGAACGTTCTTTGCATATTAATTCTTAAATTTTTGGCCTGATCCAAAATTAGCTCTTATTTCTTTAAAAATCTCAATCACTCTTTTTCCTCTTTATCTCCCTCTCACAGCCATCTTCTCCCTCTTTCTCGTAGCTATATTTCTCCCTCTCTCTTCCACCTCTCCAATTCATGATTTTTCTTGAATTTATTATAGATTTTTTTGATTTGGTTATTCATAAATTGTATCTAGGTTTAAATGGTTGTTAAATTGTACAAAGAACTCAAAAAAAAATAAATTTATATCAATCAAAATCGAAATTTTGAGTAATTTGACGAGTTGGGTTCGGAAGATGTTCGGCTAGTGTTAGTCGAACATTTGTATTTGTTCGACCAAATCTATCCGAAACAATACTGAATGTTCGGCCAACACTAGCTGAACAAAAAAATATAGTTCAGCCTGTTATGATCGAACAGTACAATTAAATTCCCTCTCTTGGGCTTCATTTTTTTGAAGATGGTTGTTAGTCTAGTGAAATAACAAATTGTTGTTGCTTGGCCTTTTCCATTATATTTTCTCTCTCAGTGGGTTTGTAAAGTTAATGGAGGTTTGCAAGTGGGAGGTATAAAGTGTTGGTTTAAGCTCTTATTTTCATTGTGAGCGCGAGTGTGAGTGCTTTCAAACTTTTGAGGGAAAGACAATGAAAGGATGACCACAACTTTAAGCCTGTTTAGGGTTTTTTTGTTTTTGTTACAATTTTGTGATGGTTATTTTGCAGCTTTGTAGTAGGATAGAAAGTCCATAGATTCCAAAAGTACATGACCTTTTAGAATTTTATTTACCCATTTGATGTTTTCCTGCTTTTCAAAATAGTTCTATAACAAAATTTCAATCATGAATAGTACCCTCTTCAATTGAAATTTCAAGCAACATCTTTGAAAAATAAGCAGGGTTTATGATGTAGAAGGTTATCTCAAAAAATACGTGTACATGAATGATTGTTCGGGCCGCTCAAACCAAACAAAAAAAAATTTGTTCAACCTGTATGAACCTGTATGATATAGAAGATTATCGCAAAAAAACGAGGTGTACAAGAATGATTGTTCGGCCTGATCAGAACGAACAAAAAAAATTTGTTCGGTCTAATCAGGTCGAACAAAAGCATAATATATGAATTACGTTTACCGAACAAAACCAGAACAAACAATGATTAAAAGTTTAGAAAAATGATTTTTTACACGGCAAAAACTAAAAAGAATTTAAATGGTAAAAAAATTTACTTCATCGTTGTTATCCTCCCAAGTAGTTCATTGCTTATCCATGTATTTGAATTTTAGGGTTTGGATGATCTGAAATTTTTTTAGGGTTTAGATGAAAGTGACAAATAAAAAGGATTATTTGTTGAGAAAAAAAGATTGTTGGGTGTATGTGATAATCAATAGTATATAATCAATAAGTGTGTATATTAATCAGTAAGTGTATTAATTAATGAGTGTATGCTTAATCAATATGAAGGCAAAAATTTGTAAGTTTATGTTAATAGAAAGTTATTTTAGTCTTTAATGAAGGGTTATAATAGTCTATTAGATTTTTTCAATTTTTGTGTATACCTTACTCAATCTGTGTGTGTGCCAATATCCAAGCATGGCGGAGTGTGGG
>JAVJIF010030300.1:0-172728 GCA_038442645.1 Agave tequilana
AAGAGCACTTTCTCTATCTCTTACGCGAACGAAGACGGACGGACGGAATGGACAAAGTTTGTGAAGTAGTAAGGGGAGAAAACTCACTTCGCTCGGTTTTGAACGTTCTTTGCATATTAATTCTTAAATTTTTGGCCTGATCCCAAAATTAGCTCTTATTTCTTTAAAAATCTCAATCACTCTTTTTTTCCTCTTTATCTCCCTCTCACAGCCATCTTCTCCCTCTTTCTCGTAGCTATATTTCTCCCTCTCTCTTCCACCTCTCCAATTCATGATTTTTCTTGAATTTATTATAGATTTTTTTGATTTGGTTTTTCATAAATTGTATCTAGGTTTAAATGGTTGTTAAATTGTACAAAGAACTAAAAAAAATAAATTTTATATCAATCAAAATCGAAATTTTGAGTAATTTTGACGAGTTGGGTTCGGAAGATGTTCGGCTAGTGTTAGTCGAACATTTGTATTTGTTCGACCAAATCTATCCGAACAAATACTGAATGTTCGGCCAACACTAGCCGAACAAAAAAATATAGTTCAGCCTGTTATGATCGAACAGTACAATTAAATCCTCTCTTGGGCTTCATTTTTTTGAAGATGGTTGTTAGTCTAGTGAAATGACAAATTGTTGTTGCTTGGCCTTTTCCATTATTTTTCTCTCTTAGTGGGTTTGTAAAGTTAATGGAGGTTTGCAAGTGGGAGGTATAAAGTGTTGGTTTAAGCTCTTATTTTCATGTGAGCGCGAGTGTGAGTGCTTTCAAACTTTTGAGGGAAAGACAATGAAAGGATGACCCACAACTTTAAGCCTTGTTTAGGGTTTTTTGTTTTTGTTACAATTTTGTGATGGTTATTTTGCAGCTTTGTAGTAGGATAGAAAGTCCATAGATTCCAAAAGTACATGACCTTTTAGAATTTATTTACCCATTTGATGTTTTTCCTGCTTTTTCAAAATAGTTCTATAACAAAATTTCAATCATGAATAGTACCCTCTTCAATTGAAATTTCAAGCAACATCTTTGAAAAATAAGCAGGGTTTATGATGTAGAAGGTTATCTCAAAAAATACGGTGTACATGAATGATTGTTCGGCCTGATCAGACCGAACAAAAAAAAATTTTGTTCAACCTGTATGAACCTGTATGATATAGAAGATTATCGCAAAAAAACGAGGTGTACAAGAATGATTGTTCGGCCTGATCAGACCGAACAAAAAAAATTTTGTTCGGTCTAATCAGGTCGAACAAAAGCATAATATATGAATTACGTTTACCGAACAAAACCAGAACCAACAATGATTAAAAGTTTAGAAAAATGATTTTACACAACAAAAACTAAAAAGAATTTAAATGGTAAAAATTTACTTTTTCATTGTTGTTATCCTCCCAAGTAGTTCATTGCTTATCCATGTATTTGAATTTTTAGGGTTTGGATAATCTGAAATTTTTTTAGGGTTTAGATGAAAGTGACAAATAAAAAGGATTATTGTGTTGAGAAAAAAAGATTGTTGGGTGTATGTGTTAATCAATCGGTATATTAATCAATAAGTGTGTATATTAATCAGTAAGTGTATTAATTAATGAGTGCATTAATCATATGAAGGCAAAATTTGTAAGTTTATGTTAATAGAAAGTTATTTTAGTCTTTTAATGAAGGGTTATAATAGTCTATTAGATTTTTTTCAATTTTTTGTGTATACCTTACTCAATTCTGTGTGTGTGCCAATATCCAAGCATGGCGGAGTGTGGGTAAGAGAGGGAGATTCGGCCCCCACTCAGAACCTCACAAACCGTGGATTCTAGCTGTTAAAAAGGGTTCACAAATTTCTAGATCCTGAGGGGGTTTTAACAAATTTACTCAGATTGGAGGTAGGGCTTGGAATTTTACCCGTTTATTGATTCCCAATCCGATCCTGAGCTAGACCAGACCGATCCAAAACTGGTCTCAAATATTTATGGGCAGGATATGGATTGAAATTCTTACCCAATAGAATTTTTGGGGCCGGTATGGACCAAACAAAATCGGCCCGATCCCAACCCATCCTTAACCTGAAAGTATAATGGGCTCGGTATGGATTTAAAAGAGCTAAACCCGACTAGGACCCGACCATGACCCACAATATAAATAAGTAAAATATAATTTTTAAAAATTTATATGGAAAATTTTGCTATATCCACCTACTTTGCTTCATAATTAGAAAAAAGAACTCAGCTTCATTTTTTTTGTTTGCTACAGCCCCATCCACGTCAGCATAAATTGGCTCCTCCCAACCACCACTTCTTTATAAATTTTTATTTCCTCTTTTATCCTTCCCATCACTCCCGATATTGCTTTCCCATCAACCTTGACCCGGACGCTGAGTTATTCACAATTTTTTTGGATTGACTTTTTGCAGATCTCGTTTGTTCGTGCTCGCAACGAGTTTTGTTTGTGTTTAGATCTGAAAAGCATGAGGGATCATTCGATGTCAGTGGATGGGGGTCTGTTGAAGATGGCGATGGTGATATGAGGATTGTGACTCATGATTGTGGGCTCTATAAGGACTCACTCAAAAATAAGACATTTTGTGAGGACTACAATCATGGTCGCAATCCTCATAAAAACTCAAAAATTGGACATTTGCAAGGACTATGATCATGGTCGCAGTCTAAATACTCAAATATAGAAAATTTTTGTGAATATTATGATCATGATCGCAATCCTAATAAAAAGGACTGCAATCATGATCGTAATCATATAAGAACTCAGAAACATGACATTTTTGTGAGGACTACTATCACGGTCGCGGTCTTCATAAATAGTGCATTTTGTGAGGACTGCGATTATCGCAGTCCTCAGAAATATGTCTGCGATTATTTTGTAAGGACTGTTAACCCAAAGGCCTTTCACTTTAGTTTTGATGATGACTAATTTATGAAGTTAAATTACTAATGATCTTGTGCTTATATAGTTTCAACTATTTATCAAGATCTTAGTAGGTCAGCTTCAACAAAGAATTCAAGGTCATGTTTGAAAGCTAACACGTGTTGATTCAAGAGCTCGCCCATCAAGATCGCATCTAGTACTCGCGATGGAGTCAAGCTCATTTGGATAAAATTTGGATCGAGTCGTCTTGAAGATAAAGATCGACGTTGTTTTAATTTAGATCTTGTGCAAGGATAGTTTAGTTTTGAATTGCTCAAGTTCACACACACACACGAGTTTAATATTTTTCGTTTCGGTTTAACTGCTTCATTTTTTTAGTTTTTGGATTTAATGTCAAAAACAAAAATTATATGTGTATTGGATTTTATCCATACACACTATGCTTAAAATGTGTTTCAAATATCTTGTTTTGGTATTTATACAAGTTTGAGAAAATATTGGCTTTCCATTTCAAAATTGATTTTTAGAAAATATTTTTTTTGTTTAAAACTTTAATTTCTTTACCTCAAAAATAGTTCAAATTGTTTGTAATATGTGTTGATTTTTGATCACATATTTGTACTTCAAATATTTACATGAACTTATTTTTGTGAATTTTATGAGATGTTATGTGAATTTTTAGATATTTTCAAGACCACATTTTCAAATTTATAATTCTGTTCTGGGCTGCTGGCGGTCGACCGACCGGTCGACAGAACCAGGGCTCAGTCGACCGATGTGCACAAGAACGTGCATAAGGCCTTAGCCTATAGGCCGGTCGACCACATGGTCGACCGACTTGATCAAACCCCACTCTCGAGTTTGGTCAGTCGACGGGCGGTCGACCGACGAGCTATTTACCTTTGGAGGCGGTCGAATGGGCGATCGACCGACGGCCTCAAATGGTCGAAAATTCGACCGTTGGTTAGTCGACCGGGAAGTCGACCGAGCATATTTTGACCCCAACGGCTATATTTTTAAACCCCATAAATATGGATTTTGAGGCATGTTTTCAACTAGATTTTCAAGAGCCAAAATTCCTATCTTCTCAAGAGTTTTTCAGCAAGTTTTTAAATAAATTTTAGAGCTTCAAAATCCTATCTTTATTTGTTTTCAGAGTTTTGAAAAATGAAAGAAAATCAAGCTTTGGAATTTTAGTTTTTTTTTCAATTTCATATCTATTAAGAAGTTTTTCCTAAGTGTTTCTTTATTTTTTCTTTTCAAATACTTTGATTTCTCACATACTTGAGCCACTCAATTCAAATCTATCCTATAGGATCTTCGTTTTGTAAGAAAATTGTTTGTGATCTCTTTAGATCACCAAATGTTGTTTATGATCATAAGATTACCAAGTTATAATCTTTCTTTACTTTGTGCCTACATCTTGTGTAGAGGTGTGAGAGTTGGAGTTGTGTACTCCAAGTTTGTATTATTTTAACTCCTCAGTGGAGCTCCCTTTGTGGAAAGTCCTGTGTGGACACAGTGAAAATCCTTCTGAGTGAAGGCGGGGACGTAGAGCAGTGGCTCGAATCTCGAAAAATATCTTAGTATTTGCATTTGAATTTCCTATCTCTCAACTCTCTTTTATATCTTGCATTGTTATTATTGCTCATTCATATACATGCTTGATACTATATTTATGCCCACACTTGTGTCTAATCAAGAGAGTTATTAAAGCACCTCAACTCATAATTCAGAGGAATCGTGAGGAGTAGTTTCAGAGCCCTTTACGGAGAATTTGTACTCATTCTTGATTATACATAGTGTGTGTTTTGTAGGATCTAAAAAACAATGTCAACACAAACACTAAAACAAAGATGAATATCGTTAAATAAAATACTTGCAAGAAAGGAAATAAATCTCAGAAAAATGCAAACGCAAACACGAGAGATTTTATCCTGGTTCGGTCCTCGTGACTTACGTCCAGTTCCCAAGCAACCAGCTTGAGATTTTTCTTATTCTAATTTTGTACACCCAAAATCAACTTCTTGTACACCACTTGACAAAACAACCTTTGTCAAATCTGTACAACTCTTCTCTACACCAAGAAGACAACTTTCTTGTACGACTCTTCTCTACACCAAGAAGATACTCTTGTACAACTCTACTCCTTGAAGGATTACAAAATATCCTATAAGCCTTGAAACTTGTATGTGATCGTGAACAAGATTTCATATAGGTGGACTCTCATAATTTTTCACAATAGAATAGGAATTGTGTGAAGAAATGAAAGTTGAAACTAGTTTTCTGAATAACAGAATTTTTCAACAGAGTTTGGACAGAAAACTAATCATATTGAATTGGTGTAAACATCCTAGGACAACATCCCTATTTATAGATGAAATCAATAGTCAATTAGGGAAGTTATCAGCTCAAATTTGAATATCAGAACGTTAGATAAACACCAGAATATGAATAACTGTTTAACTGACAGAAACTATCTATAGTCGACTACGGTATGAGATTGGTCGACTTATAGAACAAGTTTTGACTGGGTTAGTCGACTAGTGAAGAAGCAAGTCGACTATATCAAGACTGATACAGATGATAAGTTTCTGGAAATTATAATTAGTCAACCAGCAGAAAGGATTAGTCGACTACAACTTGAATTAGTCGACTAGCAGTGTAGGTAAGTCGATTAATACTGCTTACAGTCAAGAAATAGAAAGTTGAAATATATCTGTGAAAAGACTTAGTCGACTGCATAAAGGAGTAAGTCGACTAGAGGATATATTAGTTGACTAGACTTAGGTATAAGTCGACTACAAGACTATATTGTATGTGTGATCAAGGCTTTTAACATTCTATAAAAATACACAAAAATAGCCATCATCCTTGAGTAGTCTTTGAGCAATTAGAACTCAGCATTAGCTTTTGAGATAGAGCTCCAATGCATCCCCATCACAATTGTTATTATCAAAATCAAAGTTCCAACATTCTCCTCCTTTTTGATGATGACAAGTTGTGTGCATGAAAACTCTCCCTGCAGAGAACATGTTAAAAAAATTGTTCTCCCCTGCATAGAACAGGTTATAACAAATATAGAAAAAAGTGTTCTCTCTCTGCAAAAGATTATCAAGACATATATATATTGCATTATATGTTAGAAATAACATTTTTTAATCAAGTATTCACTTTTTTATAAGGTACCTATAAGATATATGTTTTGAATGGTACCCATTATAATATGATCAAAACATTAACCTTTAGGAACCCAAATCCAATTTGAATTTGGTTTTCATTTATTAGCATAAACATAATCACAAGAATTACATACATGATTTATATATGATGTAATATAAGCATTTTTATCCACAATACTTAAATTTTTAGGAATTCATATATATTTATTCTTAATTCTTTTTGAAATAATATCAGTATTTCTTTTCACAAAAGAATTATATGGATTATGATTCTTTTCATACACGTGTAGATTTTTCAAACTTATCTTTTGAAAATCCAAGACCAAAATGATTATTTAAAATCTTTTGATAAGATAATAAATCATTTAATTTTTTTCTTTATTAAATTTTGTCACATTTTTCAAAATTTCTTCATACTTAATTTTGAAACTTGACATTTCTTTATATAAAATTGAAATTTTAGAATTTATAGAAATAGTTTCTTTTTTAAGCAAAATATTCTCTTTTAAGAAATTCTCATTATCCTTTTTCAATGATGATATAACTTTTTCAAAGTCATCTTTTTGAGAATTTTCAGAAGAAGTTTGAGAAACATAAAATGAATTTTTTTGGTGAGTCTTTCATTTTCCTTGATTAAAACTTTATTTTTAATCTTTTCATTCTTAAGATCATCATATAATTCATGAAATACATCTAATAATTCAGTATATTATACCTCATTCTCTTCTTGAGCCATAAAACAAACACTGGCAGCTTCAGTGGCTTCTTCTTCTTTTGAGGAAGATGAATCACTATTCTCCCATGATGCTTAATAATCTTTCTTCTTTTTGTTGAACTTGTTGAACTTGGATTTCCCTTTATTTTTTAGCAATGGGTAATCCTTCTTCATATGACCTGATTTATTACAATTAAAACATGTAGGATTAAACTTACCTTACTTCAAGAACTTTCTAAATTTTCTTGAGAGCATTGCCATCTTTTCATCATCATCTGAATTTCCATATCTGAGGATGTATTGAAGGCAAATACTTTCTTCTTGGATAGAGGTTATTGTTCATCCTTTTTTCGCTCTTCAAGTTGTACTTCATATGCCATTAAATTACCAATAAGATTTTCTAATGAAATAGTAGAGAGATCATTTGCTTCTTCTATTGCAGTGGTCTTCTTCTCCCAATCTGATGTAAGTGCACGAAGAATCTTTTGACTTTTTCAACTTGAGTGTATTCCTTTTCAAGGGATACTAAGAAATTTGTAATGTCGGTGAACCTTGTAACAATTTCTGCTATGGTTTCGTTCTCCTTCATTTTAAAGAGTTCAAACCTGTGAACAAGAATAGAAATTTTAGATTCTTTAACTTTATTAGTACCTTCATGGGTTACATGTAGAATCTGCCATATTTGATTTGCAGATCTGGTCGTTGACACGTGATTGAATTCTTCTTTATTCAAGGCACAGAAAAACGCATTCATTGCTTTGGCATCAAGGTTTGCAAACTTCTTTTGTTCTTCACTCCATGCATTATAATTGGTGGTCGGCTTGTGATTGTTATACATATTTGCATATTTTACCACTTCCATACCATGCATATTGTAAATAAAAATGTGATTTTTAATCCTTTTCTCTCTATTTTTTGCAGGTCCACATTTGAAATGAGAAAAGGCCCAAAATTTCTTTAATTAGCAATAATTAAAAGAGATTAATTCAAAGCCCAAGGTTGAGCCCAGGATCTGGAGAATTCTACGCGCCAGCTCACGCTTCCAGAAGATCCACGTGGCTAACAACCTGTAACAAATCCGTAACAGAAAGATCCACTTGAACGGCCCTGATTTTGCCGCGCATTCCAGATTTGTGCCGCGTGTCCACGGCGGTTACAAGGCGGTTGGGGCCGAGATTTTCTCCAACAAACGGGATTCTGGAGCCTTCTCTCTGAGCCCTATAAATACAGTACCAAGGCCTGCACGAGAGAGGGAGAGAGAGAGATTAGGGTAAAAGCTTGTATTTTGTGAGAGAGTGTTGGTATTCTCTTAGGTTTTTAGCTCTCCCTCTTCTTCCTCCTAGAGATTTTGTTAAAGAGAGAAAAGAGAGTGTTTTGAGAGCTTGTAAGCAAGGAGGTGACATCACTTGTAAGCAAGGATTAATCAAGGCTTCATTCTTCTCTTTACAACCTCTAGTAATTTGCTTTACTTTCTTGCTTTATTTTTCTTGCTTTCATCATGAATTGTTGTTTAGTTTCTTTTGTAATGGATAGCTAAATTTCTTTTACATGGCTAGCTAACAACTCTCATTGCTAACTTCTAACTCTTTGGGTGATGGCTAAATTCTATACTTGCTTTGTTAAGTCTCTTTTGCTTCCCAATGAAGTAGAGTTGCTTTCACTTGGGAAATGCTTGTTCATACTCCATATGATTCATGTGTGCCTCATTTAGAGCCTTGTCTAGAACAAGTGCCTTGATGGAACATGGAGATGGATAACCAAACATATGCTATTTGTAGAACAACTTCTTTACTTCAAGCCAATTTGTTGTTATGCCTTGAATGACTAATGAATGTTGTATCTTCTTCCTTAGCATCCCTTGAGTGACACTCCTTGAAGTCCACCATAGAAAATCTATCTTGAGAGCCAATGAATCAATATGAGGCTACAAGCTAAGATCAAGAAGAACACTCATCTTCCAAGCGAGAAAATACTTGACCAAACAAACAAGTTATCTCTATTGCCAATGAATCAACATGAGGCAATCATGCATCACCCTTGAGTTTAGTAAGTTAGCAAAGTAGTAAAGTTAGCTAGCCATGGCCTTTCTCATCTAAAGTTTCCTAAACATTTTCTTTACTAGCTTTCTTTCTTAGCAATATAAATCTCCAAAGTTCTTTTGACTTTCTTTCCATCATGCACAAATCCACATATATTTCCATTTTCTTTTCCATGCTTTTTACATTTGTTTAAGAACAAAGAAGAATCTTCGTTTTCTTTTCTTCACTACGAACCATAAAGCTTCCATCGTGAGCTCTCCTCGAGGATCGACCCGGTATAGCCCATGCTATAACGGAGATTGGAAAGGATACATTAATCATTTGAAATACATTTGTGGAGTGATCAAGAACTAAGGTTGACTCTAAACCTCCCTCTTTTACATAATATTTGTGCAAATACTTCACACTATCTTTTCCTCATCAATTTTTGGCGCCGTTGCCGGGGAGAGCAACAGTTTTTGATTTCAAGTGAAGAACTAAACGAATCTTCTTCTCTGTTGCAGGTTACAGGTGAAGAAAACAGGAACATTTGTATTGCAGAAACATATAAGTGGCTCTGGGCCTCTGCTCTCGAAAGCAGAGACCAGTTGCCCTCTGAATTGCCGCGGAATATGGGCAAAAGCCGCAGTTCTGCGGCAAGGAGGAGTGAACTACTAACAAGATTTCTGCAGGGTTGCTTGCTCTGCAAAATACAGCTGCTGCAATACTTAAATTCTTGTATGCTTCACCTTATATCTGCTAATAATCAACAGTAAAAAATTGGTTGAAAAGTTAAAATTTGATTAGACATTTGCATTTCTAGGCACGTGTCTTTTCAATTCTTTTACTTTACTGTTGAAGAGTGCTGGATGCAAGGTACGTGTGCATTGCATATTGAATAGGACTCACTCCTTGTTTGATTTTAATAGCTTTGAGTGAACCTTGTTTGTTTATATCGTACACTTGCACCAAACTGATTTTAAGGGCACCACCCATAAATAAGATAAGGTGGGGGATTTCATCACCCTTTCCTTAGCCCGAAAATCATTTTTCAAGCACTCACAATCCCAAGCTTATAATAAAATTTGATAGACGTTGGCCCTAGGGACATCCGGACTCACTTAGGAGATTATCCTAAGGGGGAAAAGTGTTGGAAAGTGACTTTTGTAAAATCAGTGTTTAGGAAAGGGATTGAGGGCCCAAAGCCCGAAGGTTGCTGGTTACTTAATTAAGGAACGTCTCTGACGGAAAACCTCCACCAACTTTGCCCTTTCCTGGCTGATTCGCTTATAGTCAAAGTCTACACTAAACCTCCTGTGGACAATCTAAACAGTTAGGAGTCGTCTAGGTCCAGGGAACCTAGATAGCTTGGATTGATTTTTCTTTTTTTCTTGTTTGTTATTTTTCACTTTCTTTCGCTTGAGTGATTGGTGCACGTTGATTGTGTATGCAACAGTGGTTTCGGGATCCAGATTCTGCTAGGCTTGTGAGAATTTCTACACTAGCACATACACCACTTGACACAATCCCAGTCATGACCAACAACGTTTCGTTGCAAGACAAGTTCTACCCGATTCGCACCTCACTTCCCTCATGCATTCTTCTCCCAAACACCAATGGAAATAACTTTGAGCTAAAGCCACAGTTCATAAACACTCTTCCACGATTCCATGGCCTAGAATCTGAAGATGCATATTTCTTCATTCGAGAGTTTGAAGAAGTATGCTTGATGATGCGAATTTCCCAGTTGACCGAGGACGCTGTGAGACTTAGGTTTATACCTTTCGCACTTAAGGATATCGCTAAGAAGTGGCTTTATAATCTTCCCGTAAGTTCAATTTCTTCATGGGATGATTTCGTTAAGGTCTTTCTTAAAAGTTTTAGCCTATCCATAAGACAGCCCTCATGAGGAAAAATATAATGCAATTCAAGTAAGAAGCCAATGAACCATTCTGGAAGTACTTTGAGCGCTTCAAAGACCTAATAGCCCTGTGTCCCCATCACGGTATAGAAAAATGGCGTCAGTGCCAGATTATCTATGATGGACTCGATTATCAGACTAAGACACTCCTTGAAACCATGTGCCAAGTGAAAAGTCACCTAGAGGGGGGGTGAATAGGTGACAATGCTAATCTATGAACTAAATGCGAAATTTAAAAACTTAATGCAAATTACACTCAAGTGCTATCAACAAGTGATGCACACAACCAAGCCAAGCAATATGAATGCACAATATGAATAGTTGCAAGACACAAAGTAAAGAGAGAGATAGAGAGAGAGTCAATGAATCAAGCGCAAACAAAGAGATATGTTTCGAGGTTCGAGCACCCAGCTCTACATCCCCGCCTTCGACACACGAAGGATTTCTAATCCACTAGCTAGTCCACAAAGAACTCTCACAAGGAGTACCCAACTCCTCTCTTTACAAATACAACCTCCTTCTTGAGGCACTACTCCAAGCCAACAAACACAACCTTCTCCTTGAGGCAAACTCCAACAATCACAACCTCCTCCTTGAGGCAAACTCCCAACCAATACAACAAACTCCCAATCACCAACCAATACAAGGATCACCTCTCAACTAGAGGGATACAACCCAAAGCACAAAGCTTAGAAAAGATTGGGTCACAACTTGGTGGTCACAACAACAACCACAAACAACTTCTTCTTCCACACAAATAACCTATAGATATAGATAGTAGATTTTTGCTCAAGTGTGGAGAAAACCAAAGGAATGGAAATCAGAAATCACAAAGAAAATTCTTGGGAAAAAATCAAGAAAACAATATAGAGTAGTTCAATCACAAGCTTTTCCCAAACACCCTTTCTTTGATATTTCCAAACCCTAATCAAATACCAAAATAGATTGTTCAAATCAAGCACAAAAACTTCTTTTGATTGCTTTGAAAACACCAGAGAATCAGGAAAAATTCGCACAAAAAATCATAGAGAAAAACTCTTTCAAATGGGGTATTTATAGGCAATTTAGAAAACTAGCCGTTTACAGAATTTATGCCAGAAATAGCCTGCCGGTCGACCGGCCCGGTCGACCGCCCAACGTTCGAATTTTCGAACGTTACAGCTGCCGGTCGACCGGTCCGGTCGACCGAAAATTCCTGAGAGCAAACAGCTCTCCGTCGGTCGACCGCTTCGGTCGACCGGCCCATTGGGCTGCAGACGTGCACAGGTCTGTGCACGTCGGTCGACCGAACCGGTCGACCGGCCCTTGGTGCGGTCGACCGCTTCGGTCGACCGACCAGGCCTGTCAGCCTATAAATGGGTCAGAAAAACAGAAGTAAAAATATTCCAATAAATCCCACAAAATCTCTAAAATTTCACAAAAATAGTTTTATCATTTTATATTGAAATATAAACTTGTGTTAAAAATCCTAACACAAATTTTAAACATATTTGACTATTTTTGTGTCATAGAAATTTTGCCAAAAACCAAAAACCGTATTTTCTAAAACCTTGTATTTTGAATAGAAACTACACATTGTCTAAAACTCATCCATGATACAAAAATATGATATTTAAACACTATGAAGCATATTGTATATGAATAGAAATTCAATATACAAGAAACATATAGATATCATAATTTTTGTCATTAAGTCCAAAATAATGTTTTGATAAAAATACCAAAACATAAAACACATGAAATAGAATATCAAACTAAGTTTGTTTAAGCAATAGAAGCATGCATGTATATATAACAAATCATATATACACTAAACCAACTAAACCATGTAAACTTGTTTTGATATAAAATCTATTCATGAAAACCAAGATCGGTTAAACCAAAAACCGAAAAACAATATTCAAAACGTGAAACATGTTGTTGTGAACTTGAGCTTATCATACTATACTAATCTTCACAATTAAGATCTAAACCCAAACTAAAAACTATGGATACCTAAGTCTTCTTGTAGAGCGCAATCTCCAAGTTGACTCGATCCAAAAACTCCTCTGATTCACCGAGCAATTGCAATATATCATCTTTGATGCGCGGGCTCTTGAATCAACATGTGCAAGCTTCCAAATCATCTTGTTGAAGCTAAACACCAACTAATATCTTGATTAATGATCTGAGACTAAAACACAAGATTATTAGTACACATAACTACATGAGTTAGTCATCATCAAAACTAGAGTGGAAAGCCTTTGGGCCAACACCAAGGAGAATTTTTAAAGAAGGATGAAGATCAGGGTTGGGATCTTTTTGAAGCGTTAGCTGAAAAAACTATCCAGTGGGAGTCATGTTCTGAGAAACCCACACCCACAACTTTCAGAACCGGTTTACACTCCATAGAATCCTCGATAGCTGCAGAAGCTAAAATAACACAACTGATGAAGAGGATAGAATTGCTTGAGTCTAGGGAGAATTCTGCTGTTAATCAGGTCAACCCATCCCCTGTGGCCAGTCCATCACCAGTGGTCAACCCGGGTTGTACCTATTGCCATGATCTGAATCACGTGTTCGAAGAATGTCCGGTATACCACTCTCAGACTTTTCAGGAGAACTCGAATGCTGCATATACCAGACTAAACTACAACCCGTACTCCAAAACTTACAATCCGGGATGGCGAAACCATCCAAATTTTCTTGGAGTCAGTCTGGTCCTGAGCAGTCTAGGTCGTCATTTCCACATCATCCTCCTGCTCAGTCACATCAACCCAATTTCCACACATACCAGAATCCACAACAATCCAGCCCTAGTATCAGCATCATACACCACAATACCAGTCAAACTTCCAGCCCCAGTATCAGCATCATCCACCACAATACCAGTCAAACTTCCAGCCCCAGTATCAGCATCATCCACCACAAAATCCTTCAGACAAGAGAATTTCTGATTTGAAGAAAATGATAGAGACCTTATCTAAGACCCAAGCTTCAATGATGAACAATCAGCAGCAGGACATGAACAAATTGCAAATCCAGATAGGGCAATTGGCTAACTCTCTTAATGAACGACAAAAAGGAATGTTACCTAGCCAACCTGTACCCAATCCAAAAACTCATTTCCCCCTGCACGAAGTTGAAGACTTAGGCCCCAGCCAATGCCAAGCTATTCAAGTCCTTAGATCTGGGAAACATGTAGATAACAAGGTTTCAAATCCACCTACCAAATCTGTGTCAAAGCCAACATCCTCTGTTCCAGTCCAACCCATTCAAGATACTCCTTCTTCAAGTACACAACCATCCACTTCCCAGTCCAAAGGAAAAGAAAAGGTTGATGAGCAAACATACAAGCCTGTTGTTCCCTTTCCAAATAGGCTAGCAAGTCAAAAGATGAATGCTCACATGGAGAAGATAAGAGAAATGTTTAACCAAGTCCAAATCAATATCCCTCTTCTAGATGCCATTCAACAAGTTCCATCATATGCCAAATTTCTAAAAGAAATGTGCATAAAGAAGAGAAAAGCAAACGTTCCTAAAAAGGTCTTCCTTGCCTCAAACATTAGTGAGCTGCTCACTGGTCCTATCCCTGTGAAATACAAGGACCCAGGGAGCCCAACCATTTCTTGCATCATAGGACAGACCACTATTAATAGGGCTTTGCTTGACTTGGGCGCTAGCATTAATCTTCTCCCCTTTTCAGTGTATCAACAATTAGGGTTAGGCGACCTTCGTCCGACCCAAATGACGATACAGTTGGCAGATCGCTCTGTAAAGATTCCCAAGGGGGAGATTACAGATGTGTTAATACGGGTCGGGGAATTCATTTACCCCGTAGACTTCATTGTTCTTGAGACACAGCCCGTACATAATCACAGAGCACAGACACCTGTCATTCTTGGACGCCCTTTTCTAGCCACTGCCAATGCGATCATAAACTGTAGGAATGGCTCGATGCGTCTGATATTTGGAGATATGACAAAAGAGGTGAATATTTTCCACCTGGGAAAACAACCTCGGGATTTGGATAGTGATTCTTTTGAAATTAACTTGATAAAAGGTGTAACTAGTGAGCACGATGAGGAAGTTGAGTATGAATCCGAAGAGGAATTTGAGTTGGAGTCTGATGATTTCAACCTTGATCAGATTGTTGAGTCGACCGTGGAATGGGCCACTAATAGCACCCCTATTCTTCCTTTACACCAAGAACAGCCAGTGATAGATCCGATCCCTTCTTCTGAGCTTAAGGTTCTTCCTGACCATCTCAAGTACAAGTACTTGGATGAGAAAGAAACCTTTCCTGTAATCATTGCATCCCATCTAACTGAACAACAAGAAGAGGATCTTCTTACTGTGTTAAGGGAAAATAGAGAAGCCTTTGGTTGGACCATGGCTTACATCAAGGGGTTAGTCCTTCCATAGTTCAGCACCGGATTCATTTGACGGAAGATGCCAAGCCAAAACGAGACCCACAGCGTAGACTGAACCCAATCATGCAGGAAGCCGTTAGATCCGAGATCTTGAAACTATTTGATAACGGGATTATCTATCCCATATCCGATAGCCAGTGGGTAAGTCCAGTTCACGCTGTGCCCAAGAAAGCAGGGTTTACTATGGTAGAAAATGAGAAGAAAGAATTGATACAAACACGTCTTCCAACGAAGATTCGAGTTTGTATCGATTACAGAAAGTTGAACACTGCCACACGTAAAGACCACTTTCCTCTTCCGTTCATTGACCAAATGCTCGAGAGATTAGCGGGACATGAGTACTATTGTTTCCTGGATGGATATTCAGGATATAATCAAATCCCGATCGCTCCCGAGGATCAAGATAAAACCACCTTCACCTGTCCTTTTGGAACGTTTGCATATCGAAGGATGCCCTTCGGTCTTTGCAATGCTCCTGCAACGTTTCAACGCTGCATGTTGAGCCTTTTTTCAGACATGGTGGAGAAATTTCTGGAGATTTTTATGGATGATTTTTCCATTTATGGTGATTCCTTTGAACAATGCTTGTACCATTTGAAACTGGTTTTACAACGCTGTATGGAGAAAAACTTGACACTTAACTGGGAAAAGTGTCATTTTATGGTCAAGCAAGGAATCGTCCTAGGGCACAAAGTTTCACACAAGGGAATTGAGGTTGACAAGTCAAAAGTGGAAGTCATAACTAAGCTCCCTGAGCCAACATGCTTAAAAGACATTAGATCATTTTTAAGGCACGCCGGCTTCTATAGACGATTTATTCAAGGGTTTAGCAATATTGCAAGACCTTTGACAATTCTCTTAGGAAAGGATGTACCCTTTATATTTGATGAAGAATGTCAAAAATCTTGGAAAGAGTTTAAATGTAGACTTGTCTTAGCACTGATCATTTCGGCACCTGATTGGACCAAGCCTTTTGAGATTATATGTGATGCCTCGGACTTTGCTATCAGCGCTGTTTTAGGACAGCGTATTGATGGTAGGCAACACGTAATATATTATGCTAGCAGAACGCTGAATGAAGCCCAACTCAATTATACAACTACTGAAAAGGAATTTTTAGCGGTTGTCTTTGCGTTGGAGAAATTTCGCCAATATCTGCTGGGGTCCAGGACAATTATTTTCACTGATCACTCCGCCCTAAAGTTTTTAATGCAAAAGAAGGATGCTAAGGCAAGACTTATACGATGGATACTTCTTTTGCAAGAGTTTGATTTGGAGATAAAGGATAAAAAGGGTGTTGAGAATGTGGTAGCTGATCACTTGTCTAGAATCCCAAATGCACCAACGGAGAGAATACCAATTAATGATGATTTTCCTGACGAACATATCCACACAATGCATGGAGAGCCCTGGTATGCTGACATAGCAAATTACCTTGCTACCGAGCAAATACCTTCTAATTGGTCAGGTCAGGTCAAACACCGTTTTATGAGTCAAATGCGGTTCTTCTTTTGGATGAACCGTATTTATTCAAATATTGTCCTGACCAGATCATACGAAGGTGTATTCCTGAGGAGGAACATCAGAGTGTTTTGATATTTTGTCACAAACTAGCTTGTGGTGGACATTTTGGTCCACGGAAAACTGCTGAGAAAGTACTTCAGAGTGGATTTTACTGGCCCACTCTCTTTAAGGATGCATATCTCTTTTGCAAGCTATGTGATAGGTGTCAAATGACGGGTCGAATCACACAGAAAGACATGATGCCCCTTACACCCATCTTGGAAGTTGAAATTTTTGACTTGTGGGGCATCGACTTTATGGGACCCTTTCCTCTGTCCTATGGTAACCAATACATTTTGGTAGCCGTAGATTATGTTTCCAAATGGGCTGAAGCAATTCCAACAAGGACAAATGACAACCAAGTTGTCATTAAGTTTTTACGAGACCACATCATCTCTCGCTTCGGAGCCCCCCGTGCGATAATAAGCGATAATGGGAGTCATTTTTGCAATAGGGCTTTTGAAGCCCTGATGCGTAAATACTCTATTTCTCACAAATTATCCACGGCTTATCATCCTCAGACGAACGGGCAAGTAGAAGTTACGAATAGACAAATAAAACTCATTTTGGAGAAAACTGTTGGACAGAACCGTAAGGATTGGTCCATCAAACTCACTGATGCCTTATGGGCATACAGGACCGCTTACAAAACTGTCCTCGGTATGTCTCCATATCGAGTTGTATTTGGAAAACCTTGTCACTTGCCTGTGGAGTTAGAACACCGAGCTATGTGGGCTTTAAAGCAGCTGAATTTGGATTTGGATAAAGCCGGTGCTTTGAGGAAGTTGCAGATATCCGAGCTAGAGGAACTAAGAAATGAAGCATATGACAATGCTCGGATAACAAAACATAGAACCAAGCTCTTTCATGATAATTCCATTCACCGGAAAATTTTTGTCCCAGGACAAAAGGTTCTGTTGTACAACTCCAGACTCCATCTCTTTCCTGGTAATTGAGAACCAGGTGGTCAGGACCATTCATAGTGCATCAAGTCTTTTCCCACGGTGCTATAGAGATTCTTGATCCTAATAATGGCAACACATTTACTGTAAACGGTCAACGTTTAAAGCCATTCTTTACCACCGATGTCGTGTCACAAGAAGTTCATGAATTGGGTCTTTTTGACCCAGTTTATCTGTGACCATTTCATTTGTACAGTTTCCCGAGAATTTCCCTGCATATCATTTTGGGACCACTTTTGTAAATAACATTTTGTACATAAAAATAAAAAAAACGAAAAAGAAAAAAAATGAGGGACTTTTGTGCTTAACAGTTTCAAATTCCTAGGATTCTACTTTCCCTAGGATCCCATTCAAACTCCTTTTTCTAGGGTTGTAAATACACTTTTGACCTAGGGTTAATATTGGAAATCTCATTTTCTCTCCCTCCTATAAATACTCTCTTCACCTACCCTTCCTCCCTCAAACGCTCAACTCCTCTCAGATCTGAAATCCTTCTTCCCGAGCCGACCTCTGTAAATTTTCCCTTCCCCAGAGCTATCTGCACTGCCACATTTTCCCATAACCAGCCGCAGATCCGCCGCCCTCCGGTCACATCTGGAGCTCTGAAAACTTCTACCTGGCTGATTTCTATCTCTGGTGACAGATCCAGACCCAATCTTCCAGATTCTGTCCCGGGTGCCTTTTGCACACGTGCTTTTGGATTTCCCCCCACGATCTCCGGGGGTGGTTTGATCTTTCCTCTCTAAAATCCTTTGCTTTAATTCCATTATTATACATGGCCCCGAATTTGTTTGTGGAAAGGGATTTTTCCAAAATTTTGAATGATAATGGGGGGTATGGGCACATCTTTGTTGATAGATTACGTGCATGGAATTGGTATTCTTTGGTCTATGATAACAATGAGAACGATGCATATTACTGTCCTGAACTAGTTAATACATTTTATAATGCAATCGATCATGCATCTGTGAATTATGACACGCACCAATTCGTAGTTCATATGCCGTTAGGTGACATCTTTGTCACAATTCCACTCATTGCTGAAATCACTGATGTCCCAATTCACCCCCACCATAGCGACCCCTTGCCATTGATAGATTACATGACCATCATGGGGGTCCGCTGTACTGCACAGGACCGTGGGCTCAAAGCCAACACGACCTTTGGAAATGTGCATTGCATTGGACGCTGGGTCCAACGCAACATTTTTGGGCTTGATCATGCCATGTCCTTTAACAGACCCGTGTTACAAATAATCTATGATTTAATGACTCGAAACCACACGGTCTGTTTGAATAGGGCCATCTTCCATGCTATTCTTGACAATTCCTCCCGCATTCGGGGTGCCAAGCATTCCCATCCAATCTTAATCACACGTCTGTGTAAGAATTTCATATCAGACGCTGTTTTTAATACCTTCGACCGAATGTTTGTTACAGTAGAGAGGCCCACCAGCTCATATAATGGTTGCTTGCATGCACTCTGGACACCCAGTGCCCAGCCTGAGGATATACCTGTGGAGTCCTCTTCGGAGGAAAGCTTAGAGGAAATAGATGAGCCACAATTTTGGAGGCAGGACCCCCCAACGGAATCAAGAGCCTTCATGTCCACCATCTGGAAGGGCATGAAGAAGATCTTTAGGGGGCAGGTTCGTCTTAGGAAGAAGGTAGAGGAGCAATCCTCTCGGTTGGATAGTATGGAAGCAGCGTTGAGCCGTTCGCAGTCGGCTGGACCTAGCACCACCGCTGGTCCAAAGCGACAAAGGGGATGATCTTTATCCTTTACCTATTTCATGCATCATTTCATCTTGCATACATTGGGGACAATGCATGAGATAGGTATGGGGGGGTAGATTCTAACCTAGGATTTTTCATCTTCTTTTTATGCTTTTTATTTTTATTTTTAGGATTTCCATTTTCTTTTTAGATTTTATCTTTCTTAGTAGATTTTCTATTTTCTTTTAGATTTTACTTTTTCTTTTAGAGAAATATAAAAAAAAGAATAAATTAAAAAAAAAGGGAAATTTTTTATCCATGTTTAAAGAATCAAACTTAACTTTAGGGATTAAGGAAACTCTAAACTAAGATTTCTAATTATAAGTCGAAAAGAGGAGTTTTGTTAGATTTTTAGGTTAAGTAATAAAGGATTAGAAAAATTACTAGATTTTAATTCTTTCTTTAGGATATATACATTTAAACATATTGAAGGATTAATCAAAGACTTTGTGACTTTATTTACATATATATATAATAAAAAAACATAAAAAATGTGTAAATAAATAATAAATAATAAATACTTAGCCACTAATTAAGCTGGTTAGCTGTGCCTCAAGAAGCATGGCCAGTCACGCCTAAAGGTGGTTAAGTCCTTAAATTCCTTTGTGGCCTTTTTTACTCGAGTCATCGAACCTTAGGGATGTTTTCTCATCTGGTGCCCTAAGACCGTCTGGTTTGGGAGTCATCGGTAAGAGACTCGCTACAAGGGTAAACTAGAAAGCCTAAGGATGCTAAGGAAATGTAAATAAATAAATATTAAAAAAAATAAAAAAAAGAAAAAAAATGTTATATATATTAGTAAATAAATGAACTTAGTCTAAGAAAGATCCTTCATATTTATAGATGTATATATCCTAGGATTGATGCAAAATCCGGTTTTTGATCTTTTCCCTAAAAACTTAACCTAAATTGAAAACAAAACTCTAAATAGACACTTATAAGAGGAATGACAAGTTTAGGGTAACCTGAAACCTATAACTTAAGTGAGAATCTTTAAAACATGGATCAAAATTTTCACTAACCATTTTATTTTTTATGGATTTTGTGGGTGCAATCCGCTGAAAACCCTCAGGAGACAACACTCCTCCTCTAGGGTAACCTAGAGGTTTAACGGCTTGTTGCACGTGCTCAGTGCAATCGTGTCACCTACGAAAGTGGTGTAATAAACTAGTTAGGATTTTCTTTCTTTTTCTTTCTTTTTTGCTCGAGGACGAGCAAAAGCTAGGAATGGGGGTGTGATTGTTATACATATTTGCATATTTTACCACTTCCATACCATGCATATTGTAAATAAAAATGTGATTTTTAATCCTTTTCTCTCTATTTTTTGCAGGTCCACATTTGAAATGAGAAAAGGCCCAAATTTCTTTAATTAGCAATAATTAAAAGAGATTAATTTAAAGCCCAAGGTTGAGCCCAGGATCTGGAGAATTCTACGCGCCAGCTCACGCTTCCAGAAGATCCACGTGGCTAACAACCTGTAACAAATCCGTAACAGAAAGATCCACTTGAACGGCCCTGATTTTGCCGCGCATTCCAGATTTGTGCCGCGTGTCC
This sequence comes from Agave tequilana, assembly GCA_038442645.1. Classification (NCBI taxonomy): domain Eukaryota; kingdom Viridiplantae; phylum Streptophyta; class Magnoliopsida; order Asparagales; family Asparagaceae; genus Agave; species Agave tequilana. The sequence continues at coordinate 20,964 of JAVJIF010030300.1, forward strand.
ACGGCGGTTACAAGGCCGTTGGGGCCGAGATTTTCTCCAACAAACGGGATTCTGGAGTCTTCTCTCTGAGCCCTATAAATACAGTACCAAGGCCTGCACGAGAGAGGGAGAGAGAGAGAGATTAGGGTAAAAGCTTGTATTTTGTGAGAGAGTGTTGGTCTTCTCTTAGGTTTTTAGCTCTCCCTCTTCTTCCTCCTAGAGATTTTGTTAAAGAGAGAAAAGAGAGTGTTTTTGAGATCTTGTAAGTAAGGAGGTGACATCACTTGTAAGTAAGGATTAATCAAGGCTTCATTCTTCTCTTTACAACCTCTAGTAATTTGCTTTACTTTCTTGCTTTATTTTTCTTGCTTTCATCATGAATTGTTGTTTAGTTTCTTTTGTAATGGATAGCTAAATTTCTTTTACATGGCTAGCTAACAACTCTCATTGCTAACTTCTAACTCTTTGGGTGATGGCTAAATTCTATACTTGCTTTGTTAAGTCTCTTTTGCTTCCCAATGAAGTAGAGTTGCTTTCACTTGGGAAATGCTTGTTCATACTCCATATGATTCATGTGTGCCTTATTTAGAGCCTTGTCCAGAACAAGTGCCTTGATGAAACATGGAGATGGATAACCAAACATATGCTATTTGTAGAACAACTTCTTTACTTCAAGCCAATTTGTTGTTATGCCTTGAATGACTAATGAATGTTGTATCTTCTTCCTTAGCATCCCTTGAGTGACACTCCTTGAAGTCCACCATAGAAAATCTATCTTGAGAGCCAATGAATCAATATGAGGCTACAAGCTAAGATCAAGAAGAACACTCATCTTCCAAGCGGGAAAATACTTGACCAAACAAACAAGTTATCTCTATTGCCAATGAATCAACATGAGGCAATCATGCATCACCCTTGAGTTTAGTAAGTTAGCAAAGTAGTAAAGTTAGCTAGCCATGGCCTTTCTCATCTAAAGTTTCCTAAACATTTTCTTTACTAGCTTTCTTTCTTAGCAATATAAATCTCCAAAGTTCTTTTGACTTTCTTTCCATCATGCACAAATCCACATATATTTCCATTTTCTTTTCCATGCTTTTTACATTTGTTTAAGAACAAAGAAGAATCTTCGTTTTCTTTTCTTCACTACGAACCGTAAAGCTTCCATCGTGAGCTCTCCTCGAGGATCGACCCGGTATAGCCCATGCTATAACGGAGATTAGAAAGGATACATTAATCATTTGAAATACATTTGTGGAGTGATCAAGAACTAAGGTTGACTCTAAACCTTCCCTCTTTTACATAATATCTGTGCAAATACTTCACACTATCTTTTCCTCATCAGCTTGGTATATGTTTCTTCTACTATGTTCCAGAGTTCATAGTTGAGTGATTGCAAGTAGATCTTCATTTTACATTTCTAGTAGTTGTAATTTGATCCATCAAATAATAGTGGACATTGTATAGAATGCCCTTCTTTGAATTGCAATGAAGGAAACTCAGTTGCCATCCTTGTATGTAGGGTGTTGACCGGGTATGCAGGGCTCTGATATCAAATGTAGGATCTAATAAATAATGTCAACACAAATATTAAAATAAAGATGAATAGTGTTAAATAAAATACTTGCAAGAAAAGAAATAAATCTCAGAAAATTCAAACATAAACACGAGATATTTTATTCTGGTTTGGTCCTCGTGACCTACGTCCAGTTCCCAAGAAACTCGCTTGAAATTTTTCTTATCCTGATTTTGTACACCTAAAATCAACTCCTTATACACCACTTAACAAATCAATTTTTACCAAATCTGTACATCTCTTCTCTACACTAAGAATACAACTTTCTTATACAACTCTTCTCTACACCAAGAAGATACTCTTGTACAACTTCTCTTTGAATGATTACAAAATATCCTACAAGTCTTAAAACTTGTATGTGACGTGAACAAGGTTTCTTATAGGTGGACTCTCAGAATTCCTCACAATAGAATAGGAATCGTGTGAAGAAATGAAAGTTGAAACTAGTTTTCTAGAAACAGAATTTTTCAACAGAGTTTGGACAGAAAATTAATCATATTGATTGGTGTAAACATCCTAGGACAACATCCCTATTTATAAGTAAAATCAATAATCAGTTAGGGAAGTTATTAACTCAAATTTGAATATCAGAACGTTGGATAAACACCAGAATATCAATAACTGTTTAACAAACAGAAACTGTCTATAGTCGACTAGGGTATGAGATTGGTCGATTAATAGAACAGTTTTTAACTGGGTTAATGGACTAGTCAAGGAAGCAAGTCGACTATATCAAGACTGATACAGATGATAAGTTTCTGAAAACTATAATTAGTCGATCAACAGAAAGGATTAGTTGACTACAACTTGGATTAGTCGACTACCAGTGTAGGTAAGTCGACTAATACTGCTTACAGTCAAGAAACAGAAAGTTGATATATATATCTATAGAAAGACTTAGTCGACTACATAAAGGAGAGTAAGTCGACTAGAGGATATATTAGTCGACTAGACTTGGATATAAGTCGACACAAGACTATATAGTGTGTGATCAAGACTTTTAACATTCTATAAAAAATACACAAAAATAGACAATATCCTTGAGTAGTCTTTGAGCAATTAGAACTCAACATTAGCTTTCGAGATAGAGCTCTAATGCATCCACATCACAATTTTTATCATCAAAATCAAAGTTTCAACATGTTTAGCATTTAGTTTTTAATTCTGCATTATTTGTCTTAGATTAGCACTACACCTATTCACCCCCATCTAAGTGTACTTTTTATTGGAATCAGAGCTAGCGCTCATGATATTCGGTTTAACCACCTAGGACTGAGATCCTCATTTACTTATCTAGTATTTGCTTTGCACACCTACCTTTACACTAATGAATTTTCTTGTTCCGCCCATGTATGATGTTTCTAATATCGATATGTGAAAGTTTAAGATGAGTGCATACCTTAAAGTCTTAGGATTGCATGTTTATCTTGCCACTACCAATTAATAATATTTTAGTAATGACAAGTATATAGAGGCTAATGCATATGCCATGGAGGCACTAAAGCACACATTAAGTAAAGAACATCTTTCTTTAATTTCTCATTGTAATTCCGCTTTGCAGTGTGGAACATTTTGACCTTTCCCAAGGAACAAGCTCAACATAGTTTGGAGAGAGAACAAAGAAGAAATGAGTTTGACCAAGCTTGCTTTATGGTCTAAGGGAATGACTCCCTTGAGGTAAAATCGGATACTCATCTAGATGATTATAATAGCTCTTTCATTGATGATAATGCTATGGATGCCCATGCTTTAAATGAAGAGCTTTCAATGTTTTGTGAAAACTTGCTTTCAAAATACAAACTTTTGAAAAAAAAGAGTTTTGAATTAAAAGAAGAAAAGAAGAATTTATTTTTAAAACTTAATACGGTTTTACAAGAGAAGGCTGAGGTTTCAAATGAAAGAGATTCATTAAAATCCAACTTGTCCTTGTCTTAAAAGAAAATGAAATTTTGAAAAATAAAAATGATTTTGATGTTGATTTGAAGAAGAATAGTGTTTTATCTTCAAAACTTGACTTTGTTTTAAAAGAGAACGATTCTTTGAAAAATAAAATTGCTTTGATTTCAAAAGAATTGGATTTCGTTTCAAAAGAAAACGTTTCTTTTGAAAAATGATTTTGCTTCTCATTATTGTCATACTTCTAATATCTTATCTTCTAGTGAGAAGAATATTTTTTCTCATACATGCTCCACTTCTTCTTCCACTGTTAATAATGATATTCATGCTTTGAAGAAGAGTGTAGATTGTTTAGGCTCAACTTTGAGCCAATGTGCTATGAACCGCAATAGGTTGGAATTCATGTTTCGCAAGAAACATGCTCCGCATATGCATGCACACCCTCCACCGTATACAAATGCTCATCATGCTCACACACATGATTCCATGTATGCTAGAGTGTATACTTGTACACATTGTGGTCGAACGGGCCACCTTGCAAAAATTTGTTATGACAGGTTAAATGATTTAAATTTTGCAAATAAATATAATTGGGTTAGGAAATATGCTAACCCCCATGGATTCAAGAAATTTTGGGTACCAAAAATCACTCATATTTCTTTTGATATAGGTGTGGGCTCTCACAAGAAGTGAGAGTTTTTGTGCCTTATTGGTGGATGTGCTTAAGCTCAATGGACATGACTTGAGATGCATCACTATCAAGAAAGTTTTGATGGGAGGACCACCATTTAGAGATATAGAGACTAGTTTACTTGATTTGGTAACTATCTCTAACTCCTTGTTTATATTTACATACTTCTAGTTGTTGATTTTTAGCATATTTTGATTTTTCATGTTCATTATGGTTAAATACAAATAATTAAGTGCAATAATGAAGTAATAAGGAAACCAATGATGAAGTGCAAACAAGAGATAGCACAAGATAGAAATATAAAGCAATGATAAAGCAATAAGGAAACCAATCGCAAACACAAGGAATTTGTTTCGAGGTTCGAGCCACTGCTCTACGTCCCCGCCTCCACCACCGTGAAGGATTTCCACTAAATCCGCAAAGAGAATTTTCACACCGGAACCTTTACACCCAAGGGGATTACAATAGGTCTACACAAGACCAGAGTACCGAACTCCCACCAATCCAACCTCTACACAAGAGGGATCTCAACACAAAGAAAAAGCAATTAACAAGGTGATCAAAAAGACTATACACTTCTGTTTTACAACTCCTTATAGAATGGAAATGATTTTTGGCTCAAGAAGTGATGTGAGAAAATTCAGTTGTAAAGAAAGTAAAGAAAGCTTGAAAACCACTGAAAAACTTAAACCAAGAATGCACTTAGGAAGTGAGAGCTTTGAAAACTTTTCTTTTCTTTTGAAACTCAAAACAATAAGGATTTTTCTTGAATTTAACAAGGGACCAATGCCATTTATTTATAGGGATTAGAAGAGATCTTTTCATCATTAAAACTAGGTTAATAGGTCAGGAAATAGCTCCAAGAAATTCAGAGATAGCTGAAAGAAGCATCAAAATCAAATCCAGAAAATAGTTTTCAAGAAACTAGCCGTTGGGGGTTGCTGGCGGCTGTCGGTCGACCGGCCCGGTCGACCGGCAGTCTATCTGGCAAACTAGCCGTTGGACTCGGTCGACCGGTTGGTCGACTGGAGGCTAAACAAAAAATAAATCTTTGTTCTGTCGGTCGACTGGCCCGATCGACCGACAAAACCCGAGAGCAAGGGTCAGTCAGTCGGTCGACCGGCCCGATCGACCGGCAGACGTGCACAAACGTGCACGCCAAAGCCACAAGGCCTCGTCGACCGGTGTGGTTGACTGATCAGGCCTGAAATAGATCCGGTAGACCGCCCGGTCGACCTTGGGCCTGAAACAGTATTTTTTTATGGGAAAAATTTTGAACTTTGAAGAATTTTTAAAATAATTTGAAATGGCTAGATGATTAAGTAGCATGCTATAAGGGATGGTATACATGATATAAACTAGATGTAAAAATATAAAATATTTTGAGTCATGTATATCAATCAAGACATGCACCTAACTCAACTAACCAAAACAAAAACCGTATTTTGAAAAATGAAAGTGTGTGTGTGTTTTCTTGAGCCAACTTATCATGGCCTCATTTTTTAACAAACTAATTCTTACAAAGGTTCTAGGTGATTACAAGATCTTCAAATTAGGGCTTTTCAATATGCAATGTTGAAAGCTTGAATCCTTGATCCCGAATTGAGTCAACTTGAGTCAAAAATACCTTCCTTTAGGGAAGAAAACATCTTGAATTCATAGAACCCTGAAACACACTTAAACACTAAAATATGATTAGTACAAATAACTATATATATTTTGTAATAATTAAAACTCAAAAACCTGGTGATTGTAACCTTAAGCCAACAACATCCACTGCCCCCCTCACTGTGTGCGCGCCCCTCCACCGCAATCCTCTGTCTTCAAGCATCCATGCCCTCCCCCATATCCTTGCGTGAGCAAGTCCGGAGCCCCAAGGCCGCCACCTGCTGCTCCATTTCCCTTGCGTGAGCAGATCACCATATCTGCCGCCCCTGTCTTCTCCTCCACGCGCGACAGAACATCAAGGTCAGGCCTCCTACAAGCTGCAACAACGAAGACATACAACACAATATCAGATCCAGAACAAGGATAGTGCAAGTCAACAATACATGATCTGCAATATATACCCGTGGACGTAGCTTCTCAGCAGGTAATTTCTATTTACAGTAAATCAGAATATTTGTTGAGTTACACCACTTATTTTATCTCTAGTATGTTATGATGGTTTCTCTGTTGTCCACACATATTGGTGAGCGTGTGTGATTATGCATACCTTTGTATCTTACTATTCTGATATTGCAAGTAGGATTTTCTTGATTTGCTAAGTGCTGACGTATGGTTTGTGACGATTAGAACTTTCTACATTGCGAATACCATATTTTTGTCAAAATCCATCTTTCCATATAATTAGTTTTAAGTTTATTCCTACTAAAAATCGTAACTTGTAGTGAAACTAGTGAATAACGTTATCACTTATTTCTGACATAACTTGCATCCAATTTCACATCATTTGGTATCAGGGCACGGTTTACGTAGGAAAATTTGCATCAGTATATAGTTAGAAATCTCATTTATTTTTGCATATATTTAATTATAAAATTTTTTGCATCTAGATTCTATTTGTATTTATTTAGGTCTTGTTTAGTGCATGCCCTCCCGTAGTGGATACCCATACTTGCTAGGAGAGTCTAATAAGTCGGGCGATACAATTATGGATTCTCAACAGCTCGCTAACGCAATCGCTCTCATGCCAGCCCAGCTTGCCAACCCGACCCACACCATGAACTAAACTGGAGAGAGATTAGGTAGAGTTGAAACACATCTTCAAAACCACAACAATCAAGAAGAAGAACATGATCAGATGGTACCATACCAAGGACGCGGTGAATGAGACCCTGCTAGTCAATTCTTGAAAAGTATCAAGATCGATGTCCCAACATTTGATGGATGTCATGATCCACAATTTTTTCTTGATTAGACTCAAGAACTTGACAAGTATTTCACGTGGTACGATCTCAATAAACCCAGAAAAGTCAAGTTTGCCGCGATGAACTTGACTGGTCAAGCAAGCCAGTATTGGACTAACTTGACGAACATGCATGCTGCTCATGATCAATAACCGATCGATACCTGGCGAAGAATGAAAGATGAACTTAAAGGAAAATATGTGCTGCCATCGTTTAATGCCCATCTCATGGACAAATGGCATCGATACACAGGGCAACAAATCGACACAGGAGTATGTGGAGAAGTTTGATGAATTCCTCATCAGATGCAACACCCTCAACACTGAAGGACAATCTCAAATCTTGTCTAGGTTTAGAGCCAGACTTAGGGACGACTTGCGAATCGAACTTTTAGCTTGTGAAATCACTGAGCTCGAGAAGGCCTACGCGTTAGTTCAAGACTTAGATGCGGTCAAGTCTAGTCTCGTCTCCAAGAGTCACACAATCAGCCAAGCCCAACTCGAGTTCGTACCCCAATTGCTTTCAAATTCAAACTTCTACCAATAGGGCGGATACTAAACGCAAGAGTGTCGAGAACAAAGGCAGAGACACTGACAGAGAGTTCTCTAAGCTGACTCTCATAATTAAGTGTTATAAGTGCCAAGGCTATGGACATGTGGCTGCTAATTGTTCTAGCCAAATCAAGATTGCCTTAGTCAACGGAGTGCCCGAGGTAGTATCCGAGTCGGATTCAGACGATTTCATTTTTCGAGGAGAAGACGGAGATTCAAACATTGACGACGAGATGGCGTTGGACTTAACTGCATTAGGCCAACAACATCGATTCACTTATCCGTCATTAGGTGAGCCTTGTCCCAGCCAAATGAGAATGATGACTGGAGACTAACCACCATGTTCCATATCATCACGAGGATAGGTGGTAAGAGCTGCAAGATTATTGCAGCCAATGGAAGCTGCATTAACACAGTGTCATCTACAATAATTACAAAATTTGGCTTGAAAGCCATACCACATCCTCATCTCTATCGAGTGACGTGGATAAACTCATCAGCGCTGGAAGTTTAGTAGACATGCTTTGTTCCATTTGACTTCAGTCTCTATAAAGACAATTTGGTGTGGTGTCGTGACTATGAACGTGGGTCACGTTATTCTTGGATGACCTTGATTGTACGATAGAGATGTTACCATCTAAGGTTGGTCGAACATGTGTCAGTTTGAACATGAAGGGAAAAAGATCAAGCTACTGCCTCGTGAGCCCAAGTCTGGCCCGTCTGAACCCAAGCCTGCGCAGTGAAGAAAATCAACAATATCAGCTTGATTACTGCGAAGGTTTTTGGTCAAGATTTGGAAAAAACGGCTCCCTTTGTGATCCTCACAACCAAAAAAGTTACCAAGGAGACCAACACTCTGATCCCTCTCGAGGTCACTCCAGTGATTGCATAATTCGCTGACGTATTCCCTGAAGACTTTCCGGACAAACTTCCCTCGATGCGTGACATCCAACACGCTATTGACCTAGTTCTAAGAGCTAGTATTCCAAACTTTGCCCCACTATAGGATGAACCCCACCAAGCTTGTCGAACACTCGAACTCAAGAGGCAAGTTAATGATTGATGAGAAATGGCTTCATCCAAGAGAGCATGAGTACTTGCGCGACCCTATCTTATTGATGCCCAAGAAAGATGGATCTTGGCGTATGTGCGTAGATAGCCGTGCCATCAACAAGATAACGGTTAAATACCATTTTCTCATTCTTAGACTGGATAATATGTTGGATAAAATATCTGGTGCCACTATATCCTCCAAGATTGACCTCAAAAGTGGTTATCATCAAATCCGCATCCGTAGCAGAGATGAATGGAAGACCGCCTTCAAAACGAAGGATAGGTTGTATGAGTGGATGGTCATGTCTTTTAGATTGACCAATGCTCCGAGTTTTTTCATGAGAGTGATGACGCAAGTACGTCTTTTTATGGGCACATTCTTGGCAGTGTACTTTGACGACATCCTCATTTACAACCAATCTCGTGAGCAACACCTTGACCATATAGTCAAGTTTGTTTTGTATTGAGAAAGGAAGAGCTGTACACTAATTTTAAGAAGTGAACATTTCTCTTTACATAAATTCAATTCCTCAGATTTGTAGTATCTGCTGATGGAGTTTCTGCGGATCCCGAGAAAATCAGAGCCATTGAGGAATGGCCCGAGCCTAAGAATATTCGTAATGTGAGAAGTTTTCATGGGCTCGCTACATTCTATTGTCGGTTCAACAAAGGATTTAGCACCGTCATAGCTCCAATCATCGACTACTTGAAGAAGAGAGAATTCAACTGGTCTCATGCTGTCACGAAACATTTGTTGAGATCAAGAAGAGAATGGTCAGTGATCCTTCATGCGTCTCCTTGATTTTTCTAAAGTCTTTGAAGTGGAGTGTGACGCATCAGGAATTGGAATAGGCGGAGTCCTCATTTAAGAAGGTCATCTACTTCAGTGAGAAGCTGAATGATGTCCGACAATGATACTTCACCTACGATAAGGAATTCTACAAGGTGATTTAGGCACTTCGCTATTGGCGACATTACCTTTTGCCACATAAGTTCGTTCTCTTTCCTTATCGTGAAGCCCTGAAGTATATCTACTCTCAAAAGAAGCTAAACACGCTTCATGGGCGATGGATTGAGTTCCTTCAAGACTACACATTCACTTTACGCCACAAAGCGGGAGTAGAAAATAAAGCCACTGATGCCCTCAGCCGCTGTATTTTCGTCTTGACCAAAATGTCTATAGTGGTAAACGACTTCGAGAAAATAAAAACTGAATACGAGTCGTGTCCCAATTTTTGCGACAAATACACCATATTAGTAGATGGATTGACTTGAGAAGTGGATGGTTATACCCTGCATGATGGGTATCTTTTTCTAGGCCGAAAGTTATGCATCCCAAAACCCTCCCTTGGAGAATTTCTTGTGTGGCAATTGCATGTTGGTGGTCTAGCTGACCATTTTGGGAATTAAACGATCATAGAAGACGTTGAGTATCAGTTCTATTGTCCATGATTGAAACGTGACGTTGCCAAACATGTTGGAAGGTGTCACACTTGCCAACTCGCAAAGCAACAGAAACAGAATACCGGTTTGTACACTCCATTATCGGTCCTATATTGTTCATGGTAGGATGTTAGAATGAAATTCGTGTTAGGACTTCTGAAAACTCTTAGAAAGCATTATTCAGTCCTAGTCGTCGTGGACCGCTTTTCTACAATGACCCATTTCTTGCCTTGTTCTCTAGAGTAGCCAAGATCTTTTTCAATGGTCTCAATAAGTTGCACAGTCTGCCTAAGACCATTGTGTTCGACAGAGATGTTAAGTTCACTAGCTATTTCTGGAAAACTCTATGGCACATGTTAACACAAACTTAAATTCTTCATTGCTTTCGACCCTCAGACTGATGGTCAAAACGAGGTTGTTAATACAAATCTGGGAAACTTATTGCGTACCCTCATTGGTGAACATATTGGAAGTTACGATTTGAAGTTGTTTATTGCGGAGTTTGCATATAATTCATCAGTTAATAAGACAATAAGTAAGAGTCCGCATGAACTAGTGTATGGCTTTAGGCTTAGGCAGCCCATTGACCTCATTTCTATGGTTAATCACTATAGAGTCTCTGAGTCTGCATCTTCTTTTACCACACACATGCATGAGTTGCACAAAGTCATCAGTGATAAACTTAAACAAAGCATTCTTCAGTACAAACTACAAGCTGATGTTAGGAAGAAATTTAAAACTTTTGATGTTGGCGACCTTGTGATAGTCCGGATTCGTCCGGAACGGTCTCCTACGGGGATTGTCAAAAAATTACATGCTCGTAGTGCTGGACCGTTTAAAATCTTAACAAAACTAAATGACAATGCATATGTTATTGATCTTTCTAAAGTTTTTGGAATTAATCCCACTTTCAATATTAAGGATCTAGTAGAATACAAGTCTTAATTTTAACCCCAACAATCCATTGGTTGATGAGCCTCCCCTAAGCTATTTTCTGAGACCCTCACTCCCCAACTCCCAGATATCAGTCCTAATACAATATAAAAGATTGATAAAATTCTAGATGATGGAATTATCTCTATTATAGATGGTGGAACCCGATTGTATCTGCTACACTGGGAAGGGAAGTCACCTGTTAAGGATACGACTGGATCGCCGTGAGTTGCAGCTACACCTGACTAGACGGAGTCGAGTTCTCTACCACCTGGAGAGAGTGATGAGGACATGTCATCAGACACGTCCGAAGAGGAGGTACGATCACATGTATGTTAGCGAATGAGGCGTCGAGCTGTAGTTACTTGGATTTAGCCACAGTCTTATGTTTTACTGGAGTCAGTCTGTACTTTTCTCTTTGCAGTAGTGTTTATTTCTTTACATTTTTTTTCTTTACAATGTTTATTTTAGTACCACATCGGTTGTCTGGAAAATCTTCAGTAGTCTGTAAGCCTATTTAATTGGCTTACTAGAAATAAATGAATAATGCATTTCTGATGATAAAATATTTTGTTGATTTTTTAAATATAAAGTTAATCCTCTTTGAATTTGGAGTGTGAAATTTCAATTCGATTGGTGCGGGTGTGAAATCCAATCCATCTATCCACTTCACATTCAAATTTTGAAACCCAATTACAAATCCCTCATTTCATCCCCAAAATCCCATTTAATTACAAAATCACACCATCTTCTATCCACAAACCACAATTAGCTTCAAATTTTAAACCCCTACAATCCCCTATTTCCTCTCCCTGCTCTCCCAGTCAAGCGGCAAGCACAAAAAGGAAAAAACCCATAGAAAGAATTCTGTCGCCTAGCATCCACCCCCCTCTCACTGTGTGCGCGCCCCTCCACCTCAAGCCTCTGTCTTCAAGCATCCACTGGCCTCCACCATCTCCTTGCGTTAGCAAGTCCGTAGCCCCAAGGCCGCCACTTGCTGCTTCTTTTCCCTTGCGTGAGCAGATCACCACATCTGCTGCCCTCTCTTTCCCTCCACGCGTGACAGGACATTGAGGTCAGGTCTCCTACAAGCTGCAACAATGAAGACATACAACACAACATCAGATCCAGAACAAGGATAATGCAAGTCAACAATACAAGATCTGCATATACCCGAGGATATAGCTTCTTGGCAGGTAATTTTTAATTACAACAAATCAAAATATTTGTTGAGTTACACCGCTTATTTTTTCTCTAGTTTATTATGATGGTTTCTCTGTTGTCCACACATATTGGTGAGCGTGTGCGATTCTGTTGTAACACCCCATCCTCAGTATACGTGCACAGTTACGTATCCTGATTTTTGGTGCATTTTATTATTATTATTTTATTTTATTTTATTTTCTGCTATTTGAATACTTACTCATATAGCAGTACTGCATGATTTGATCTGTTTGGTATTCAGATTTGACTAATTTTAGTTTCAAATATTATTTTTTAATATTCTAGATTTTTCATGATTTTCTGGAATTTTTCGGAATTAAATTGTAAATCTTCAAAACTGGTGTCGGCCAGTATCACTGGTTCATTCCAAGAATTTTAATTCACAATTGGAATCAAATTTCCAGATTCTGCTTTCACATTCCTTCTTAGAATTATGTTTTCTTCCTTTGGGCATTTTCTGGGAATTTTCAGATTTTATCGAAAATTCAGCCTACCCGGTGTAGACACCGATCCCAGTATATTCCAGGATTTTTATTTTAAAAATGGAATTGAATTTCTGAAAATCGATTTCACCAAAAATCTTTATATAATATTTATTATTTTTGAGAATTTTTGGAGAGCTTTCCGAGACACTTTAATTTTTGGACCTTTCCGGAGTCCTCGGTATTTTCCCAGATACCGGGAAATCATTCAACTACTTCACTCTTCTCTTTTTCCATTTTTCTCTCTCCTTCCTCAAACGCGAGTTTTGGCCAACTGGATCCATCATTAATGCGGAGACCCTTCCCTTGCTGCATTTAATGCTTATGGGCCAATCCAACTCAAGTCCAATCACCCATGTCCTTTTGTCTTTTCTTTGAAACGCACTTCTGCGTTTTCTACTGGACGCAGCCATTGAATCCCGCGTTTGGCTCCTTTTTGCCTAGACGCAGCTTTGAGAACGCACCATTCTTTGGGGGAAAGTGAGAGTGGCTCATATTATATTATTTTCCCCCTTCTATATATATGCACTCCCATCTTCTCTCTCATTATTTTCCTTCATCTCTTTTGTTTCCAGCAAGCTCCAACAGCCAACTCAACCACCAAGCTCCCTTGGCCGGCCATCACCACCACCCACCCAAATCCATTTTCTCCACCACAAATTCCTCTACTTCATCCTCCTCCATTTCCAACCACAAACACCATCTTCTTCAACCTCTTTCACCAAGAGACACCAAAAGAACCCATCACCTCCACAAAACTTCATCACCATCTCCACCACCACCTGCACCACCGTAGCCACCACCAAGCATACCATCATCACCTCCTCGACGACCTCTTTCCGACGGACTATAGATTCGTCCCCCGCAACAACGTTTGCAAAATCCCGATTTGACATGGTGAACTAGACTTGCACCTCCATCTTCTCCAAACTACCACAACCCTCTCCATCAACTTGTGAGGACCGGTACCCTCCTTTGGATTGGGACCGAGTTTCTCTGCGTCGGACGCATTTTAGGCGAGTAATTCTACTCGCCAAGACTTTGATATTATTTCATATTTGTTAACAAACGCACCACTTTCCTGAAACGCACCACTTTCTTGAAACGCACCACTTTCCTGAAACGCACCACTTTCTTGAAACGCACCACTTTCCTGAAACGCACCACTTTCCTGAAACGCACCACTTTCCTGAAACGCACCACTTTCTTGAGACGCACCACTTTCTTGAAACGCGCCACTTTTTGAGACGCGACCCAACCAAACGCAGCCTCCTTAAGTCGATTTGACCCTTTACTATAGTCGACTAACTCCTTCTCTAAGTCGACTAATTTCTCTCCCTAGTCGACTAATTTCTCTCCCTAGTCGACTAATCTTGATTAATTGTTATGGTTAATTTAATCTTGATTAATTGTTATGGTTAATTACTTCTTTGATTATGAACATTATCTTTGGGTCATTTATTATATTGCTATTTGCAAGACTTGTCACTTGATGAATATCACCTCTTATCATGCTATCTATTAACATAAGGCATGATACACCTGACTCCTATAATTATCATTATAACGGGAATGATAACCGGACTTCATGATTTACAAACTTGATTACTTGATAGTACGAACTAGTACTCCTGATATACCTGTACTCCTGACATGTTCCTGCTCATTCCCGAAATCTGATAATTATTTAATATACCATAAAATGAGACAACTTACATTGGGTCGGGGGAAACATGCGGCTATCAATATGTGTTCGTGTTTACAGTGGCATTAGGTATGTTGTGCAACTGAACTTCCGGTCTGACCTGTGGGCCTCCAGGCGACCGAGGGGAGTGCTGGCTCCCTCCTTCCTGGTACCATCATGAAAAGGGCATACATAAGTCCCTCCTGTTTGCCTTGCGGCGGGTTCCGTTACCAAGCAACGGAACAATCCTGGGCCGTGGTCCCGGGTATGCACGGGACCCACTGTAAACATAGTTCGTTGATACCCCCGCTGGTTTCCAATAACAACCTTGCTTTACTTGGATATGGATCTATGTGTGCTGGGACGCTAGTTCACATAGCTAGATATCAGGGTAAGACGAGCAATAATAATAATAATAATAATAAAAGACGTTAACTGTGGTTGTTGTATGCGCTTGGATTACGGTGACATGAGATGAAGGTATATAGATGAGGGTTTTCTTGTTTGGATTATCCCCTCGAAGTACTGGTCTCATGAGGCCGTACCTTAAGCATATACAATGCCCTTTCGTTTATGACATGCTATGCTCCTTTTACTTGTTGGATGATTATTCTTGATATTGTACCAACTCTCATATTCTTATTCTTATGCCACTCGGCTGTAACATGATCACTTGTTTGGGAGGTCCTGACTCCCTTGAATTTGTATGTTCAGGTTCCGAACCTTGGATCGAGGTGGAGCCTTCTGTGGAAGATCAAGCTTTCCTTGCCGAGCAAGTTGACTAGTCTCGGTTTCTGTTGTACCTGACCTTCCTTTTGAGCTCGCGGGATCCCCTTTCAACTCGTGAGCATATTGTAATTATATTGTAAATCGTACTTTTGTGCTTGGCTGTGATATATGATGCATATGATATGTAAGAGTATGTCACAACTTGTGATAACCTTGTATAATTGTATTTCTTGTGTTGGCATATGAATGGGCACTACGCTTGTCGTACTCTGATTCTTGCTTGTACTGATGCTTAGCGTATATACGTGAGGGTATTTCCGACCTGCGTATGTACGTTGCAGTGACGTCCCCGTACCCGTGGGATCGGGGCGTTACATCTGTATACATTTGTATCTTACTATTCTGATATTGCAAGTAGGATTTTCCTGATTAGCTAAGTGTTGACGTATGGTTTGTGACGATTAGAACTTTCTACATTGCGAGTATCATATTTTTGTCAAAACCCATCTTGTCATATAATTAGTTTTAAGTTTATTCTTACCGAAGATCGTAACTTGTAGTGAAACTAGTGAGTTTAACGTTATCACTTATTTCTGACATCACTTGCATCCAGTTTCACATCAGTTACGTGGAGCCCGAAAATGAATCCACATTGTCGCAAAATCAAAGAAATGCATTGCAAGCTTCAAAGAAGAAAGATCAAATGGCTCTCTCCTTCATCCACCAGGCCCTGGATAAACAAACGTTCGAGAAGATCACCAACGCCACCACCTAGAAGCAAGCTTGGGAGATTTTACAAAATTCCTACAAGGAAATTGAGAAAGCCAAAAGAGTCCGCCTCCAAAAGTTAAGAGGTGACTTATACATGAAAGAAAATGAATCAATTTTTGATTATTTTTTTAGAGTTTTGGCCATTATAAATCACTTAAAAAGAGATGGAGAAGTCTTGAAAGATTCTCGGGTCGTGGTAAAAATTCTTCGATCCTTGGATGCAAAGTTTCATTATATTGCAGTGGCCATTGAAGAAGGAAATGGCAGACTCCATGAGCATTGATGAACTCATGAGATCCTTGGAGGCACATAAAGAAAGGCGAAAGAAGAAGCAAGAGCCACTGAAGCAGCACTCCAAACAAAACTCTTCATCAAAGATGATGCCAGAAGACACAAAGCAAGTTACAGAGGTCGAGGAAGATCAGATCGAGGTTGAGGCCGAGGTCGAGGAGGAAGAGGTGGACAACACAGAAAGAAAGTCATTCCAGCCAACAAGAGGACGAGGAGCCATTTCAAATAGTTCAAGATACGGGAGACCAGTTCAATGTTTCAATTATAAAAAGTATGATCATTTTGCTTTCAATTATAGATATCGTGCTACTAATTATGTCGAGGAGGATGCCAATTTTGTAGAAACAACAGACGAAGATGTGGAGTCCACTATCTTATTAGCCTACAAAGGCGAAAATAAGGCGAATACAACTTCTTGTTATCTTGATATCGGTGCTAACAATCATATGTGCGGACAAACGAGCATGGTCGTGGAGCCTGATCAATGAGTTGACGACCATGTTACTTTCGGTAACTCCAAAATTTCGGTGAAAAGGAGAGGTAAAATCTTAATCCGTCGGAGAATAGAAATCATCAATTTATTTCTAATGCTTACTATGTGCCAAAGATGAATAATGTATAAAGCTTGGGGCAACTCTTAGAGAAAGGCTATGATATTCATATGCAAAATTATAGTCTTTCAATAAAAGACCAGAGAAGCAATTTAATTTCTAAAGTGGAGATATCAAACAACAAAATGTTTCTATTGAACATTCAAAATGATGTAGTGAAGTTCTTAAAACTGGCTTAAAATACACTTCATGGCTATGGCACTTGAGATTCGGGCATCTTAATTTTGGCAGCTTAAAGCTATTATCTCAAAAGGAGATGGTGAAAGGACTCTCATCAATTGATCATCCAGTGCAATTATGTGAAGGGTGCTTGCTTGGAAAGCAACATAGAAGGATTTTTTTCAAAGGAGGCGTCATCGCGAGCATCGAAACCACTCCAACTTGTTCGCACTGATGTCTGCGGGCCAATTATTCCTACCTCTTTTGATAAGAATAAGTATTTTTTCATTTTTGTGGATTGTTTTGGTAGAAAGACTTGGATATATTTCTTCAAAGAAAAATCTGAAGTATTCTCTGCTTTCAAAAAGTTCAAGGTGTTTGTAGAAACCAAGTGGATATCAAATCAAGGCCGTACGATCTGATCGCGAAGGAGAATTCTTGTCCAAGGAGTTCGAAAGCTATTGCGAAGAACAAGGCATCCATCGACCACTAACGACCACTAATGACTATATTCTCCCCAACAAAATGGCGTAGTAGAGAGAAGAAATCGTGCCATTCTCAACATGGCCCTAAGCATGCTAAAGAGCAAGAATATGCCCAAGGAATTTTGGGCTGAAGCAGCAGAGTTTGCCGTCTACATCCTGAATCGATGCCCCATAATAAGCATTTGGAACATGACACCTCAAGAAGTTTGGATCGGGAGAAAGCCTAGTGGCTCACTTGCGAGTATTCGAAAGCATTGCTCACGCGCATGTACCGGATCAAAGGAGACGAAGCTCGATGACAAAAGTGCAAAGTTCATCTTCATCGGCTACAACGCCTGCACAAAAGGTTACAAGTTATATGATCCAAGTAACAAGAAGATTCACATAAGCAGAGATGTTGAATTTGATGAAGGTGCATGGAATTGGAGCACAAATAAAGAAGAGTATACAACACATTCTAACCGGTGCTTGAAAACCATGAGCCAGAACAAGTCTAAGAGCCTCCTAGTCCTACTTCAGCACCTCTAAGCTCAAGTGAAGGACCACCGAAAATGAGGAGTTTGCAAGAAATCTCTGAGGTAACCGAAAATACTAATGATCTCACATTATTTTGTCTCTTTGCTGCTTGTGAGCCAATAAATTTTAAAGAAGCTGTACGAGACAAAAGATGAAAAGCGGCAATGGATAAGAAAATTAAAGCCATAGAGAAAAATGCTACATGGAAGCTTACAACTTTGCCGAAGGGACATAAGGCGATTGGAGTAAAATGAGTGTACGAAGAAAAAAAGAACGCCAAAGGAGAAGTTAGAAGGTAAAGAGTAAGATTGGTGGCCAAAGGGTACAAACAAAGAGCCGGCATCGACTATGATGAGGTATTTGCTCCCGTTGCTCGCTTGGAGACTATTAGATTAATTATTTCATTGCCTGCTCAGTATAAATGGAAGATATTTCAAATGAATATTAAATCGACTTTTCTAAATGGTTACCTTGAAGAAGAGGTGTATGTTGAACAACCTCTGGGTTATATCAGAAAGGGACATGAGGAAAAAATCTTTAAATTAAAGAAGGCTCTATTGGATTAAAACAAGCACCTCGAGTATGGAATAGTAGAATTGATGATATTTTCAAAGTCATGGATATCTTAAATGTCCAGATGAGCACACTTTTTACGTTAAAATGAATAAAAATGGAGATATATTGCTCGTCTGCTTGTATGTGGATGATATGATCTTCACAGTAAATAATCCAAGCATGTTCAAGGAGTTGAAGGAGACAATGGCTCGAGAGTTTGAAATGATGTATGTTGGGCCCATGGCATAGTTCCTTGGCATCGAAGTGAAGCAAGTAGGTAATGGAATTCTTTATCTCGCAAGAAAGATATGCAAAAGAAATTCTCAAGAAATTCAAGATGGAAAATTGCCAGCCTATCAGCGCACCGGTGGATTGCGACATCAAATTGTCCAAGAATGATAGTGGATGCTCGGTGGATCCAACATTGTTTAAAAGCTTTGTTGAAAGTCTTTGATACTTGACATGCACAAGGCCGGAGTTGGACTCATTAGCATATATATGGAGGATCCATAATCATCACACTTCAAAGCAACTAAAAGGATTCTTCACCACATCAAAGATACATGTTCCATAATCATCACACTTCAAAGCAACCAAAAGGATTCTTCACCACATCAAAGATACATGCAGCCATGGTTTATTTTATTCATCATCTAACAAGTTTCAACTTGTAGGCTACTCTGATAACGATTGGGGAGGCGACTTGGATGATAGAAAGAGCACCACTGGATTTGCATTCTTTATGGGAGACACTGCTTTCACATGGTCATCAAAGAAACAATCGGTCGTCAGTCTCTCCATTTGTAAAGCTAAGTACATTGCTGCATCATCAGCTGTTTGTCATGCGCTATGGCTGAGAAATCTACTTAATGATATCTATATGGTGCAAAAAGGACCAACAAAGATTCATATCGATGACAAGTCTGGTAATGCCTTAGCAAAGAATCCAGTTTTTCATGATCGGAGTAAACATATCGACACTCGATTTCATTTTATCCAGGAGCATGTGAAGAACAAGGAGATCGAGCTAAACTTTGTGAAGTCTCGAGATCAAGTTGCCGACATCTTCACCAAGCCTCTCAAGACTGAGCCTCTTAAGACTGAAAGTTTCAACAAGCTGAAGACACTTCTCGGGATGACTAATCCAGAAAAATTAAGTTTAAGGGGGATGTTAAAAATTAAACTTAATTTTAAAGAACCTTGTATAAATGATTAGACGAGAAAGGTGTCGTATTATGGAGTATAAATGAGCACAAATATATGTATTCAATTAAGGATATAAGGTTTAGAAACAACCTCAAGTGCTTAGATCACTCCACAAATGTATGAAAGATGATTAATATACCCTTTCTTATCTCCGTTATAGCATAGGGCTATACCGAGTCGATTCTCAGGGAGAGCTCGCGATGGAAGCTTTACGATAGGTAGTGAAGATATAAAACGAAGATTCTTCTTTGCTTTAAAAGAATAAAAGAATCATGAAAAAAAGAATGAAAGAATTGGTGGATATATTCATGATGGAAATAATCGGAAAAGAAATCAAGAAGAGATTTGCTTTGGAACTAAAACTAAAAGAATGAAAACTTTAGAATGAAAAAGTCATGACTAGCTAACCTTACTACCTTGCCAAAACTTACTAAACTCCGTGATAGTGAATGCGTGCCTCATGTTGATTCATCGGCATAGATTCGTCTTGCGTGTTGATCTAATTACTTTCTCACTTGAATGACGGGGGGTTTAACCCATCGGAGAAGAGAAGACCATCCAACTTGCAAGATTAAAGATAGCAATCACCCATGAGTTAGTAGTTAGTAAGGTTAGTGGTTAACTAGTACATGTAGAAAAGTTAGCTACAAGCCATAAGGAAAGTAAAACAAAGCATGAACTAAATTGCAAGAAAGTAAAGCAAGAAATAAAGAAAGCAAGTAAACTAGAAAATGCAAGAGTAGAGAGAAGAGAATGGATGAATCCTTGCTTCACAAGTTGTCACTCCTTGGTGTACACAAACTTTCTCTCTCTTACAAACTCTCTCTTTACAAAATTTCTAGGGAAGAAGAAGAGGGTCTAAAGAACTAAAACCTAGAGAAAAACCTATAAAAATTACAAGCATCTAATAATTTCTCCTCTCTTCTCCATTCAGTTAATATGCATGGGGATTATGTGGTAAAATATGCAATATTGTGTATCAATCAATAAAATGTCATAGCATGACAATAATGTGGAAATGTCTAGAAGAGTCAAAGTCTTTAGTCTTAGTCAAAGTCCATGGTCTCATGGTTAAGAATTCTAAATGACTCTAAGAAAGATGTGGTAAAAGACTCTTAGAGATATGTGTATCGAACTACGTAGAAAGTTTGGAGGTCTCCTTTGATACTTATAAATAGTTATGGAACCTTTGAGTTGTCATCAAGCAATTGAGAAAGAAAGATATACAATAAAAGTTTTAGCCTCTCCTCTACATAAATAATTCCTCATTCAATTCCTCTTCCTCGCAAAATTATTTGGCCCATCACAATATAAAGGACATGAAATACATGAAATTTGAAGGTCCGAAAGGTGGTCCAAACAACATTGTCTAGCTTTTCTCATCCATTCAAATAAATGGTTAGATAGCAGTCCCGTAACCATTCATCAAGAGTGTTAAATGAGTTTATATTTCCTCCGGAGACTACTATCTTCCTTTATAATGGGAAATTGTGAACTCTACTTTGGGAGAAACAGAGACAAAGGATTTTTTTAATGTATTTGACATGAAAGGCAATATTAAGTATCTACAATATTACAAGTTTTGGATACAGATCCAAAAATCTGCAGTTGCTCACGACCATTCTGATTGTTTTAATCAATTAAATATAAACTTGCAAATAAAGAAAATCAAATCTCAGAAATTGACAAACGCAAACAAAGAGATTTATCCTGGTTCGGTTCTTGTGACCTACATCCAGTCCCCAAGCCACCCCCTTGAGATTTTCCTTTAACCTGATTTTGTACACCCAAAATCAATACACCATGCACACCACTTGACAAATCCCCTTTGCCAAATGTGTACACCTTCTCTTCAACCAAGAGAACACCTTCTCTTCCACCAAGAGAATACCTTTCACCTTGTACAACTGCCTCTACACCAAGAAGCTACCCGTGTACAATGCTTTGCTTTGAGAATTACAATACTTTTCCTATAAGCCTTGGTACTGAATGTGTATGTGGACAAGGTCTAGTATAGGAGACAGAAACTTCACAGGACTTCACAATGGAAATTGACTTTTGGTGAAGAACTGAAGTTGGAAAATCAGTTTCAGGTTGGCAGAATTTTGGCTTTGAAAAACTGAAGATTAGGATGCTTGTTTGGCCTTTGGACTAACTTCCCTATTTATAGCTGAAGACTAGGGTTAGTTAGGGTAGTTATAGGTGCAATTCAGACAAGTGAAATGTTGGAATTCGTTACATAAAAGACCAGATAACGAAAACTGTCCAACAGTCAGAAACTGCCTATAGTCGACTTGCCTATGGAGTTAGTCGACTATACTAGGCAAAATTCCTTCTATTAGTCGACTAGGTTTAGCTATTAGTCGACTAGGGAAGATACGTTGGAGAGACAGTTTTCTGTTTAACTGATTCAAGTCGACTGCAACTAACTGTTAGTCGACTGGACCAATGATTAGTCGACTAGGAGCAAGGGATTAGTCGACTACAAGTTGTATTAGTCGACTATAGTTGACTGTCAAGTCGACTAATACACAAACAGAGAGTTGGGCTATTTTGACACACTGAATTAGTCGACTTGGGGTTCTGGTTAGTCGACTACACATGGGAGTAGTCGACTATAGTAGACTGTAAGTCGACTAACAGGACAATGAAATGTGTGTTTGTATCATGGCTTTTTACATGCTACTTGTCAATTACAAATCACACCATATCAACTCTCCTTGGGGCATCTTGATCATGTAGGACTCTTGATTCGTCATGTGTTAGAGCTCCAAATGACATGCGTCACATAAGTCTTCATCAAAACAAGTTCCAACATTCTCCCCCTTTTTGATGATGACGCTTTATGTGCACAAGTGCTCCCCCCTGCAGAAAATATGTTATATTTTCCTCCCCCTATAGAAATTGGGTTATAACAAATATAAAAAGACTTTGTTCTCCCCCTACAACAAATATATTAGTACATATCTATATATATTTGTTCTTATTAACTTTTATATGGTACCTGCAAGATAAACGTTAGATGGTACCAAACATAAAAGAATATATTAACCTTTAGGAGTCCAAATCTATTTAGAATTTGGTTTCCACCTATTAGTATACACATAGTTGCAAGAATCACATATATCATGAATGTATGAAGCAATATATGTATTTTTATCATGAAAACTTAAATTCTTAGGAATCCATATAAACTTTATCTTAATTCTTTTTGAAACAAGATTAGACTTTCTTGTCACATATGGATTATTAACATATGAAGACTTTTCATTATATCCAATACCATAATGATTATCATGTGACAACTTCTGAAAAGATAATAAATCATTCAATTTTTCTTTTCCTTTATTGAACTTAGTCACATTTTGCAAAAGATCTTCATATTTCTTTTTGAAAACTGAAATATCTTTATCTAAAATAGAAATCCTTTTATTCAAAGATTCAATTTCCTTTTTCAGAAAAATGTTCTCTTTTATAAACTTCTCATTTTCATTTTTCAAAGATGATATGACTTTTTCAAACTCATCTTGTTGAGAATTTATAGAAGATACTTGTAAAGCATAACATGAATTTTCCTTTAAAAGTTTTTCATTTTCTTTTGATAAAACTTTATTTTTCAATTTTTCATTTTTCAAATCAATAAACAATTCATGAAATGCATCAGAAAGTTCAGAAAATGATACCTCATCATCTTCAAGTGCCATGTAACATAGGTTGACACGTTCAGTGGTTTCTTCTTCATCAGAGGAAGAGGAATCACTGTATTCTGATGATGCTTCGTAGTTTTTCTTCCTTCTGAACTTTTTGCTCTTGTATTTATCCTTCTTTTTGAGCAAAGGGCAATCCATCTTCATATGGTCTGGTTTATCACAATTAAAGCATTTGAATTTACCTTGCTTTAAGAATCGCCTGAATTTCTTTGAAAGCATTGCCATCTCCTCTTCATCGTCATTGGAATCGTCCGTGTCGGAGGATGCATGGAAGGCGAGTTCTTTCTTCTTTAAGTGGTGTTGTCGTTCCTTCTTTCTTTCTTCCAATTGCACTTCATATGCCATTAGATTACCGATTAGGTTTTCTAACGACAAAGTTGAGAGATCATTCGCCTCTACAATGGCGGTTGTCTTCTTCTCCCATTCTGGTGTGAGTGCACGAAGGATCTTACGAACTCTTTCAACTTGAGTGTAGTCCTTTCCAAGAGATGCTAAGGAATTAGTGATGTCGGTGAATCTTGTAACCATTTCGGATATGGTTTCATTCTCTTCCATTTTGAATAATTCAAACCTGTGGATAAGAACAAATATCTTAGATTCCTTAACTTTACTTGTGCCTTCGTGTGTTACCTGAAGAGTATGCCATATTTGATGTGCAGAAGTGGCTGTTGACACTCTGTTGAACTCTTCTTTGGTTAAGGCACAGAACAAGGCATTCATTGCTTTGACGTCAAGGTTCGCGTTCTTCTTTTGATCTTCACTCCAAGCGTTGTAGTTGGTTGTTGGCTTGGTGTACGATGCTTCTACAATGTTCCAAAGGTCGTAGTTGAGCGATTGCAAGTAGATCTTCATTCTACACTTCCAATAGTTGTAGTTGGTTCCGTCAAATAGCGGTGGACGTTGTGTAGAATGTCCTTCTTTGAATTGGGATGATGAGAACTCCGTTGCCATCTTTGTTGTTGACTTGTACCCGCTCTGATACCAATTGTTGGTCCCGAGATAATGACAAATGCGGAACTATCTCTGTTGGCAACTATAAATCTAAACAAACACAAGTCAACACAAAACTAAACAAGAAGGATTATAGTTAATCAATTAAATATAAACTTGCAATAAAGGAAATCAAATCTCAGAAATTGACAAACGCAAACAAAGAGATTTATCCTGGTTCGGTCCTTGTGACCTACATCCAGTCCCCAAGCCACCCGCTTGAGATTTTCCTTTAACCTGATTTTGTACACGCAAAATCAATACACCATGCACACCACTTGACAAATCCCCTTTGCTAAATGTGTACACCTTCTCTTCAACCAAGAGAACACCTTCTCTTCCACCAAGAGAATACCTTTCACCTTGTACAACTGCCTCTACACCAAGAAGCTACCCGTGTACAATGCTTTGCTTTGAGAATTACAATACTTTTCCTATAAGCCTTGGTACTGAATGTGTATGTGGACAAGGTCTAGTATAGGAGACAGAAACTTCACAGGACTTCACAATGGAAATTGACTTTTGGTGAAGAACTGAAGTTGGAAAATCAGTTTTCAGGTTGGCAGAATTTTGACTTTGGAAAACTGAAGATTAGGATGCTTGTTTGGCCTTTGGACTAACTTCCCTATTTATAGTTGAAGACTAGGGTTAGTTAGGGTAGTTATAGGTGCAATTCAGACAAGTGAAACGTTGGAATTCGTTGCATAAAAGACCAGATAACGAAAACTGTCCAACAGTCAGAAACTGCCTATAGTCGACTTGCCTATGGAGTTAGTCGACTATACTAGGCAAAATTCCTTCTATTAGTCGACTAGGTTTAGCTATTAGTCGACTAGGGAAGATACGTTGGAGAGACAGTTTTCTGTTTAACTGATTCAAGTCGACTGCAACTAACTGTTAGTCGACTGGACCAATGATTAGTCGACTAGGAGCAAGGGATTAGTCGACTACAAGTTGTATTAGTCGACTATAGTTGACTGTCAAGTCGATTAATACACAAACAGAGAGTTAGGCTGTTTTGACACACTGAATTAGCCGACTTGGGGTTCTGGTTAGTCGACTACACATGGGAGTAGTCGACTATAGTAGACTGTAAGTTGACTAACAAGACAATGAAATGTGTGTTTGTGTCAAGGCTTTTTACATGCTACTTGTCAATTACAAACCACACCATATCAACTCTCCTTGGGGCATCTTGATCATGTAGGACTCTTGATTCGTCATGTGTTAGAACTCCAAATGACATTCATCACATAAGTCTTCATCTAAACAAGTTCCAACATTTTCCACTTATTCAACCGGTCAATTGTCATGAACAGTATACCTTGCCATCTTGCCTATTTTCTAAGTTCTTTCACCTGGATGCTACACTTAAACTGCTTATCATAACTAGATATAAGATCCCAACAATTTGATTGACTGAGCTATATTTTTGCTGAAAAGAACTGTGTGCATACAATAATGGTTATGACGTGACATGGTACAATTTTCTACATGACAATTCCAGAACAGCAATTGGCCATCCTATATAGGGGTGCCATCGGATCGGATACCGATCGGATATTACCTCTACCATATCCATATCCGCACCCAACCTTCGGATACGGATACGGATACGGATATTGGCGGATGTGAAAAAATGATATCCGTATCCGCCAAAATCAGATATCAGATATAAATCGGATATTAGCGGATCGGATGCGGATACTAATCGGATATGTTAAAAATGGATATGGTTAAAGATAAATTAAACAGAAATACTTATATTACTTTTTATCTCATCTACTACAATATTAAATGTGATACATACTATGATATTATTGTGTACATATCAATACATTTATCGTATTCATTATCATTTGACTTCTATAACAATAGATTACACGTCCTCCGGTGCTAAATGCCGATTCGGATGACATGGTTGATGTCGAAATACTCAAAATATCATGTGGTGCTCTTGCAAGAATCGAAAACTTTTCACTATTACTTTTTCACCAACTCAAAATATCAAAATTTAATACCTTATTTCATTGAAGAATAGTCTTCTCCATACCGATATCATTATGAAGCACGCAACATTCGGATATCGGATCGGATACGAATAAGATATTACTTTTACCATATCCATATCCGCACCTACCTTTCGGATACGGATACGGATACGAATATTGACAGATGTGAAAAAATGATACCGTATTCGGATTGGAGACAGATTCGGATGCGGATATCCGCGGATAATCTGTATCCGGTGGCACCCCTAATCCTATACCATTCGTCATGATCTTTTCACACCCTAAAGTGGTAGACAATGAAACACAATTTAAATGTTTCTCGCCGTTGCGTCTAGTGATAAGAGAATTGAATTTCAATTATGCAATATTAGACGACTCGATTGATGGCTTACAAGTCTCCAAACCACGTGAAAATTTTTATCCATTTTAGGGCATGGATGTCATGGATCACATCTGTTCGGATGGTCCACAGGTGTTTTTGAAGCATGGTGCACAATTCGCTGCCATTTTCATGACATACATTACTCTCTCTCTCTCCTCATGGTACAAAATTCGCTGCCATTTTCTTGACATATACATTACACACACACACACTCTCTCTCTCTCTCTCTCTCTCTCTCTCTCTCTCACACACACACACACGCACGCACGCACGCACGCATCACACACACCTACAGTTTGACCTTTGATTCATTGTTTATCAATATATTGCAAGTGATGCATGCTCAGTTAACTTTTGAACATGGTTTGAAGAATTGACTGACACTGAGATAGAATCGGTGGTTTAGAATCAGAATTGGCCGATTCCATTTTGATTTGGCCGATTCCAACACAACTATTGTCAAACTATAGCAAATTCAGCAATATCTTCCTGATTTTACAACATAAAAATATGATTAATTGATAATAGTGACCTGCACTGTTGTTGGATTTCATTGGTCTCTTAATATGGATTCTGACACCACAATCAGTGGTATCAAATCTTATTTTACTTTCGGTGCATTATGGGTACAATAATTATTCTTGAGCCGAGAAAATTCTATGCTTACTCTTGCTAAAAGTTATAAATACTCTTTTCCTTTGCCAACAATCCCCAAAATAGAAAAATTTGAGAAAAAACTGAAATTAGTAACTAATGAGAGGAATAATTTGTTAGATTAATTGTTTTCTAAAACTTGATTTATTTAAAATGGTTAAAAGTGTGTAATAATTTGTTGACTTCGATATAAGTAATTAATTTATTTAAGAAATGTTAGAAAAATGGTTGTTATGTATATTATTTACTAAAATATAATTAGTTTGTTAGATTAATTATACATTAGTTTGTTAGATTAATTGTTTAAATTTACTTTGTTTGAAAAATCATCACAAAATGGTTGCCATGAATATAATTTACTATTAATTTTAGGAATGATAGAAAATATTAGAAAATAGTTGTCATGAGTATAATTAAATAGAATATAATTAGTTTGTTAGATTAATTGTACTGTAATGTCTTTATAAATATTATATTAATTTTTTATAAATATTTATTATTTATGTCTTTGCACCAACTGCTTTGTATTGTAATATTTTGTTCAAATGTGATTCAAATTTCATCAATTATTCTAAAAAATGTGTCAAAATGCTACTAATTATCTAAACAATTTTTAAAACATTTTAATTAATTTTTTAATTTTTTTGACCGATTCTAATTTCACCGAGACGAAATGGCCAATATACCCGATATGACCGATTTCCGATTCCGATCTCGAGATTTCAAACAATGCTTTTTGAAAAAAAAAAAAATTCTGTTGCATGTTGTTTCTAAGATTATCTTTAAGAATTATTAGCTATTCAATTCCAATTTATCTGTACAGTTCTGTGTTGGAGAAATGTTTTATTTTTGGACAACTAGACCACTGTTTTACTGGTTGTTTCGGCACATAGAATAATATTTGAATATAGATACTGCTGTCCTTCAATAGTGGTTTTCATATTTATGCTGCTGTGGATTGTTTTCATTCAGTCGTTCAATCTTTTCCATGGGCATTCGATCCATTAGTTATCCTGCAATAGATGATCCCTGGGATAGAAAATCATTTGAAGGCAGCAAAACTTTTGCTTTCAGAAACTGCTGATCTAATTTTGTATTCAATACATAGTTTCAGTTTTAGAGGGGTTTAATTATGAAATTGGAATTTCCTATCTTTCAGAAGAAATTGGGTTTTTTTTTAATTGGAATGTCAAAAGAAATCCTTTTTGTATTAGCTTTGAATCAACCAAAAAGAATCAAACCAGTTAATTGATGTAGCCAGTTTTGAGTTGTGGGCTTCACCCCCGGGTGGGAGATGCATGTGGAATAGAAGGAAATATGCGGTATGGCAGAACAGTTTATCAACATGTCACCGGGCAGAAGATTTCATTTTCTGAAATAGACTTATGTCAATTCTCTTAACCTATAAAAAGTTGGCTGAAACAATGAAACTAATCAGCTTGCATTTGCTCCATTTGGTTGGCACCAGAGGCAACTTTTCTTTGGGTTTTTGTTATTGAAATTGCTAAAAGGAAATCAAGGTGACTTCAACCAAGTCAGCTCTTCTGCTGCTCTGACCTTATCTAAACTTGCTTAGACCTTTGCTGCTTCTATCTCCAGCAATTTTTTTTATTAAAAGTTAAAAAAGGCTGAAATTTTCTTTTCCTGAAAAAACTACATGATCATTACACCCTGCTTAATTCCTTTGAGGAACAACAGAATTAAATTGTATGTTTTATATGTGTTTTATTTGTAATCTGCTTTTCTTGAATCACACATTCATTCTTGAGATTTAATCAGTATTTTTTTCTCTGTCAGTAATGGTGTTCATTAGGTAGTCAATTAGGAGCTGTTGTGGCACGTCTTATCCATTTGTTTGATGTAATTGGTATCGGTTTTAGTAATATTTTTTGTGCACCTGTCCTTATATTATAATTGTTGACAGCACCACTGAAACTTGAATTCAGGTTATATGATCAAATTGACCTCCTTTTTTGAGATGATTAAGTTGAACACCATTAGAGTGTGATATTTTCTGATGGTATATTGAAGTTGTTATACATTATACAATGACAATTGAATTGTATATTTGTTACATATATCCAGTTAACCTTACTATGGGAGATAGGTAAGAAGTTCACTGATAATTATTTGTGCTTGGTCAGATCCTTCGCAACTTTATCGAGTATATGCATTTCATATTGAAATCTGGGACATACTTGCAGCCTAGTAGCACTTGTCTTGTGTAATATTGTATTGATTGTTTTGCTTCTCATCTGGCTAGTGTGGATTGTCACTCAGTAGTACTATCATTTGAATACCTTTATTGCAGCATAAGATTATCCATGTCCTATAAAATTGTTGTAATCTCTTCATGTGATTGCGCGCTTGCTTGTGCATGTTGATGGCTGATGATTGAGATTCTTATCCAACTAAAATTATGTAGCGATTAGTTTTTCTCATTACCCCACTATTACTGTAAAGCACTTTCATGAAGCAATGTGTGTGTTTTAAGTTTGGCTTTAACCACTGAACTGTTTTCTACAATTTACGTTTACAGGGCCGACTCTGTGGCTCAGCAATTGCCTAAAAACTGATATCTCTAGGACCCAAAATGGAGATGGGCTTAAACTGAAGCAAACGATGGAGCATTCTATTTATTTGTGGTTCTGCTTACTCAAGTGTCAACTTTGTTCTGGTTTCATTCTCGCAGGGGTTCTGTGGTTTACGTGTTTGCAATCTTGATAGGCTAGTTTAATAGTTCATTAGCATTATTCGGAGGCTGTCTGTAACATAAACTAATGTGTTACGGCAGAGGGGTTTGTTTTTGATCGTTTGTGACAAGTATTGGAAGACATTGGTGTGGACAGCGTCACTTATATGTTTATTGTTAGAATTTAATCTTATTGTACTGACATATTATTAGTTTGACGTGAACTAATTTGTTCTTGTTCATTGATCTTTGTTGTTGAATTAATTAGCCGGCACTTCTATGTTCCTGTGCTTGGCTTGCTGAAACAGTATGGAAAACGTTGTTTATGCACTAGATTGGAAGTATTAGCTGAATATCGTGTGTCAAGTGTTATATGATGGTGGCATATGATAATAGAGAAGTCTAGAAGCCAGTGTACCCTGTATCATGTTTCAGTGCTGTTCAGCTCTCATTTCTTTAAGGGATCAACTGTGATTACCTGATTACTTATCAATTTTACATATTATTTATCATATGTTTACATTTATTTTTAATAAGATATTGTTATGTAATTTTATTTTTGCTTAGTGGTGTCAGGTTTTCATAATAAAGAAGAGAAGAAAGAAGCACAAAACTCAAAAGCCAATAAAAATTCTGAGACAAAGTCAATCCTAATTGAAAATAACGAGGAAAATTAAGATAAATTTGAAATTGTTAATTACTTGTTCTCCAAGTTAAGGATAGAAGAATATTCTCAGTATATTTACAATTTAAATAAAGATTCTGAGAATATATCTATTGATGAACGAATGAGATGAAATCACACAAAAAAATGTAGCCTCAACGGAGAATAAATTGCCGCGGCCCCTTCTTTATTGTTGCGGAAATGCGGCATTTCCTAGGCTATTGGATGAGCGTCTTCGTGGGAAGCTACGCGCCGTTGGATCACTAGAATTTCTACTATAAATACAGACGCAGAACAAAGGAAAAAATCCATCTCAGAGATCAAAGATTAGGGTTTTCTTTAGTTTTTTTCTCTCTTCTGAATTTTAGTCTTTACTTTCTAGGTTTTAGATCATGAGTGATTTTGTAAGAAAGGAGCGTTTGTACTTGAAAGATGACAATTCAATATTAAGGTTCAACTTTTCTCTCAATTCTTTTGTTTTTATTTACTTGCTCATATACTTTATGCAATTTTTTCTCTTAATAAATATGCTTTGTTTAATCTCAAGCATGAGTAACTAATTCTTTTTCATTGCTTTCTAATCTACCACTACCATTAATATCTAATATTTAATAGATAAACCCGATTGAATCATTTGTATGCTTACTCTAAGCCTTGCGAAAGTAAGTATTCTTGAAGGCACACGAGGATGAGAAACTAAGTCAATTATTTGCTAATACTTTTCAATTATTTTTTCTTAGCCTATGCTTGATTAAATATCTTGATAGTTTAATGCTAAACTTTGGCTGGCGATATTTCAAATAGGATTTTTTTACCGTCTTATCTGTCTTACTTGACTATTGTGTAAACTCTATGGTAGAATTCTGTTTAAAATTCGAAGTGAAGAATTATCTATTGAATATTGGTATGTTAGTGGTGGTATATGATTAGCAGGCTGTGAACCTTTCTTATAATCTACAAAACACCAAAACAAATCTCTTTAAACAAATATTTTTTAGTTTTTTTCTTTTAAGTTTCTCAAACAGAGAAGACTGTACTGAAAAGCTTCCATCGCATTTCTCTCCGAGGATTCAATCTGTATAGCTCTTGCTATTACGGTTACATTGCGAGAAATTAGAGAACACCATACTCTCAGAGAACACTTTCCTTAAAATCTGTTTTTCTCCAACCAAATTTTGGCGCCGTTGTTGGGGAGCGAACGGTACATTGTTATTCTAATAGATTATCTATTTGTGTGTGCAAGTATATTTTTCAGAAAACAAAGGGAGCAGAACCTAGATTGCTTGCCTGTGCCTCTGCTCAAGAAAGCAGAGCACAGGATCTCACAACCTAACCACGCAAACGCGACCAGTGCCGCGCAAACGCGGCCAGGTGGTGGATCCACTTGTTGAGTGTTCTTCAGGTGCTTTCTACTTGCAAAATTAGGTCTAACTTTAATTCAGTTTTCTTGAATACTGTAATTGCACATTGTTTCTGATAACAACAGTAATCAATTGACTGTATTGTATAAAAAATGGATAGACTTGCATCATAGGCATGTGTCTAATTTCGCTTCTTTTAAATTACTGCTGAAGAGTGTTAGAGGCAAGGTAAGTATGCATTACATCTAAATTAGGAAATACTTTTGGGTGATTTAATATTTGTTTTGAGTGTTTCTTATTTATTTACTTGCACACTTTTGCACGAAATTGAATTAAGGACAAACCTAAAAACAAGATAAGGTGGGAAAGTCATTATCCTCCCTTGGCCCCATTTTCATTACACTCACAGCCTAAACCTAATTTAAAATTTAAATAGACGTTAGCCTTAGGACAACTCGGACTCGTTAGGAGATCAATCTAAGGAGAAAGTTGTTAGAATTTGACTCTTATCAAATCGGTGTCTAAGATAGGGATTGAGAGGCAAAACCACGAAGATCAGTGATTTGGCTTAATTAGTCCATTGCTCATGCACAAATACCTCCTACTGATCTTACCACCTACATGGCCGATTAACTTATTGTCAGATTATTGCAATATACTTCCCGTGGACAATCTACAGTTAGGAGTCTTTTAGGTCTAAGTCTACCTTGGTTGATTTTTTTTCTTTTAATTAGTGATATTGTTTTTATTGATTTGCATGCAAGTGTGGTCGAGAGACCCAGTTACATCTAGGTTAACCAAAAACAATTCATCACAAAAAAAATTATAAAAAAATTTCCTTTTCCCATGGCCTATCCACATTCATTTGGTTACGATCCATTCTATAGGCCAGACCCTTCTTTTCATCCACCGATATCTCTTTCAAGTTTTCATGATTACACCCAATCCACTATCCCATCTTTTATGTCTTACCCTCCCATTTGGTGCTATCATTGTCATAACTTATCTGATCCTTCATGTAATACCCCGTTCCCGGAATACGTACTTAATTGCGTATTCAGTTTTTCGATCGTATTTTTCGATTTACTTTCCGTATTTGACCGATTTAAATTTTAAATATCATTTTCCAATATAATATATTTTATATGATTTTCTGGAATTTTCCGGAATTAAAAGGAATTTCTTCAAAACCGGTGTCGACCAGTGCCGCTGATCGATTCCCGAATTTTTATCTTGCAAACTGTTTAGAATTTCTAGAGGATTCTTTAGACATTTCTTCTTAGAATTATGTTTAATACTTAAATACTTTTTCTGAAGATTTTACGAATTTATGGATATCCCACCGGAGTCGGTAGAAGACTGATTCCAGTATTTTTAATTCACAAACTGTTAGGACTTTCTAGAAAGGCCTTTAGGCATTATCTCTTAGAATCATATTTTCTACCTACATTCTTTTTCTGAGAATTTTATGATTTTATGAAAATTCTTTCGGAGTCGGTAGGTAACTGATTCCGGGATTTTTAACTTAAAACTATAAAGTATTTCTTCAAATGGATTTCACTATAGGTCTTCATGTATTATTATTGATTTTTGGTGAAATTTACGAGTCGTTCCGAGATACTTGAATTTCGGACGATTTCGGTATTTTCCGAAATGTTTTCCGTATCTTAGACTTAACCCAGGAACCTGTGTTTCCGATATTTTCATTTTTGGAGATCAAGAAAATATCTTCTCATTTCATTTCTTTTTCCTTTTTCCTTTCTCTATTTTCCTTTC
Organism: Agave tequilana; assembly: GCA_038442645.1. NCBI lineage: Eukaryota > Viridiplantae > Streptophyta > Magnoliopsida > Asparagales > Asparagaceae > Agave > Agave tequilana. The sequence goes on from JAVJIF010030300.1 coordinate 54,946, forward strand.
CTTCATCTCTAAGCCAAAGGATTTTCCAATTTCCAAAAATTCCAACAATTCAAATTTTCCAACAAATATCTCAAATTCCACACTCTTCCTCATTAATGCCCTCTTTCTCTCTCTCTCTCTCCATGGCCGGCCATCATTGGCCAAGGGAGACACCTCACTCCCCCTTTTTACACAAAAACCCCTCTCAATTTCTTTATTTGCATTCCCTTTACAAAAATCAAATCCTATATAAACATCTCCTTTACACTTTTATCTCTTTTCTTCACTTCCAAAAAGAATTAGCCTTCACACTACCTCCTCCATCTCAAACCCTAATTCCAAAGAACACCTCAAGGTCTTCCCTCCTTCTCAAGCAACCACAACTCTTAGATTTGGGATCGTATCGTACATCGCCAAAGATCAAGTTGGTGATATCGTCGACTACGACCTTTCGGAACTCGTATAAAGCTTCACATAACCATTCCTTGTGAGTATATCTACTCACCAAGACTAGACAACTTCCTTGTTTACTTGTGTTGATCTTTCATGTACACTTGTGCCATAAAAATCGTATTTTTAGCCCATCAAACAACCATCAGAAAATCTGTTCTGTTACTGTTTTTCCCACGATTAGTCGACTTAACCTAGGGGCCAGTCGACTAACCCACCTTAGCTGAAACTTAACCCTTTTCTGATTTCACAGTTTTAGTCGACTAAGCCATATTACCAGTCGACTAGACCACCCTAGTCGACTACATTTTTAATCTAGTCGACTAATTTTCCCTGGACCAGAAAATACCAACTCTCGGTTCCAGTCGACTCATCCAAAATAATAGTCGACTTAGGACCCCTAGTCGACTACCCATTTCCCCATAGTCGACTCCTGTATCCCTGATATAAATCCCAACTTTCTGTATCACAGTTTTAGTCGACTTAGCCCCCCTATTAGTCGACTTAGGTATCTGTTAGTCGACTACACATCTCACCCTAGTGGACTAACTTTTCCTGAAACAGAAACCCAACTCTCTGTTTCTCACTTTTAGTCGACTCATCTAGGCTATTAGTCGACTTAAGACCCCTATTAGTCGACTAACCCTTCCACCTAGTCGACTAATTCTGACTGTTTGACGTAGTTGATTTCTTTTCTGCATATGATCTTATCATTGATACATGTGTGACATATTATTCCTATTCATGCTTCATAACTGGTATTACATGACATGTTACTTGATGGATCTCACCACTTGTTATTTCATGACTTGTTATTACATGTTCTTACTTCATAACATGTTATTATATGTATTCTCACTCCTTGACTTGTTACTTGATATACATCACTCCTCGCCATGCCATTACTTCATGCATGTCAATTACATGTTACCGATTCATATCTGATTATATCACATGACTATTATCCATCACTTGTATGACTTGTTGCTTGCTAATATCATCACCTTGTCATGCTATCTTTTAAAACCAAGCATGATATACTTGACCTTGAGATTATTATGTTTACGGGAATCCTGACTTGTTTATGGAACTTAGTGCCACACCATACGGTGGGGGCCACCTCTAGAATCCATTCCCTCAGAACAAAGTGCCACATGGAACAAAGTGCCACACCACACTATACGGTGGGGGCCACCTCTTGAATCTGTGGGGGCCACCTCTTGAATCTGTTGGGCTATTACTGTTATGTTTATTCTTACCCGTAATCTGATAATTCTTATTAAGCTACAACTTGTATGGGGAATGGGAGGGAGTGATGGATGCCGGAATGATACCTTGCTTATAGTGATGGATTAAAAGTATATATATATAAATATATATATATACTGGCGGTAGTGAATCTGTTTACTGACTCGGGGGACTTTGGGCCTCCAAAGCTGGTTCCAGGTGTATGGAAACCACTATAAGGAGTGATATCAGTTCTCCATCTACTTCCGGTAACGACCCTCGACTCTCCAATATATGGATGTATGTGAGTCGGGATATATACCGAGACACATACCTAGATATATGGGTCAGACGAGTAATAATAATAATTAGATGCCCGTTGTATTTAAATCATGATTCCAGTGATGATTCCGGTTATGTCTTAGTTATGTTTCCTGTTATAGTTCCGTTATGTGTACCTATTATGATTCCTGTCTTAGTTCCTGTTATGTCTCATATTATAGACCCTGATTATTGTTGTTATGCATTCCCGTTTGACTATCGTATGATTTGCAACTCTGATTCTATACGCTTGGATTTATGTGGCATGAGACAAAAGTATATATATGAGGGTTTCCTTGTTTGGATTATTCCTTCGATGTACTAGTCTCATGTGACCGTGACTTAAGCGTATACAATCAATCTTGCTTATAATCAACTTTACTTGGGAGTTCCTGATTTATGACTATGTTATACACGCCCTTATATACCATATTTGTGTTCTAAACCACTACTTTTATATCATTGCCACTTGGCAGTAGTTCATTATTGTTTTATGTCTTGATTCCTTGGATTTGCATATTCAGATTCCGAAGCTGGATCGAAGTGGAGTTGTCCTCCGTAGATCGAGCTTCCCTTAGCGGGCAGACATCCTAGTCCCAATTCCTCGTGCCATACTCTTCTTTTGGACTCACGGGATCTTCTTTCTACTCGTGAGCTTTTTGTATACATATTTGTAGATTTCACTTTTGGACTTGGTTATGATGTAATACACATGTAATGTGTAATACTTTATAATATCCTGTGATGACTTTGTATATGTACCTTTTATGTTGGCATATGAAAGAATACCACGCTTTGTGTTGTACTCTGATTCCTTGCTTGTACTTTTATGCTTAGCGTATATACGTGGGGCTTCTTCTGACCTACGTATATACGTCGCAGTGACGTCCCCGTATCCGTGGAATCGGGGCGTTACAGGTTGGTATCAGAGCCTAGGCTCTCACACCTAAAGTACAATCAAGCAGCAAATTCCAGTAATTTGCTAATGCCAACTACAATATACAAAGTTATCTAGTCTTTCTTGAATTCCTTCCTTGATTAATTCTTTCGTGTCCTAAACTCCTTCCATTTGTTTCCAATTCCAGTTATTCTATTCCAATTCGGTATGGAGAGACGATCGGGTCGTAACAATATCGGGCAAGTACCGAATGGACCTGTAGGAGGAGAGAATGCCGATGTCCTGAGAGTTATTCAGGCCATGATGGAGAACCAGCAGCAGCAGACTGAACTCCTCAGGCAGGAATTAGCAGCCCCGAAGGAGCAGAGACCGGGAAACATTTCAGATTTCCGACGGCTGCAACCAGCAATTTTCACAGGAGGAGAGAAGCCATTGGATGCTGAGCAATGGCTGACGGACACCACTGATTTGCTGAATGCAGCCCGTGTCCCGAAGGAGAACCAAGTAGAGGTTGCTAAGATTCAGCTGAAAGACATAGCTAGAACTTGGTGGTTAGCTGAGGAGGCCAGATTGGAGAGACCTGTCACTTGGGACACTTTCTCCAAGAGCTTCTACAGTAGGTTCTTCCCTGTCACAGCTCAGAAGGACATGGAGGAACAGTTCATCAGACTTCGGCAAGGAATAAGTCCGTGGACGAGTATGCCGCGGAATTTCTCAGACTTAGTCGCTTTGCTCCTTACATGGTAACTGATGAGGAGAAGCGAGCAAGTAGATTTCAGCAGGGCTTACAGATGGATATCCAAGTTTTCTTGATGCCCCAACAGCTGAAGACTTATTCGGAAGTTCTCACCATAGCTCGAGAAGTGGAGCGTGGATTAGAGAAGAAAGAGAACCTGATAAGGAACCAGGCTAAGAAGAGGCCTTTTCAGTTCTTGGATGAGGATGATGAAGTTAGGGTAACCCAAGGCCCGATGATCAGGGGACCATTCCAACCTCCTCTGTCTCAGATTGTATGCAATTATTGCCACAGACCCGGGCATTATAAGAGAGATTGTCGAGTAGCCAAGAGATTATGTTTGGTATGTGGGTCAGGGGGACATATGCTAAGGGATTGCCCACACAGAAAGTTTATACCCGTAGCTCCAATCAGACCAGCTCTTCCAGCTCCAGCTCATCCAGCCCCAGCACTTCCAGCTCCGCCACTAAGGAGGAATCCAGAACCTGTTGATCGGAGAGTTCCATTTCCACCTCAGCAGTATGATTATCAGCAGAGGGGAATGAGAACAAGAGCAGATCAAGGTAGAGGTCAAGGTTACATCATGGCGGCAGAGGCATTAGATGATGCAGCAGAACGTGAAGACCAGCATCCAGATCAGGAGCCTTAGGATATCATGGTAACCACTACCCCAGATCTTGTATTTGAGTTGGTTATCATTCTAAATATTTTCCCTTATCATTCTTTCATTGTTCATTCTGGTCCTTCATGTGTTTATCTTATATTCTGTTTTGGTTTTATGAGACCTTTATTCCAGCCATGTCTCCTTGTGTTCAATTTGCCCCTTAACGAAATTGCGAGGACACAATTTTTGTAAGGTGGGTGGATTGTAATACCCCATTCCCGGAATACGTACTTAATTGCGTATTCAGTTTTTCGATCGTATTTTTCGATTTACTTTCCGTATTTGACCGATTTAAATTTTAAATATCATTTTCCAATATAATATATTTTATATGATTTTCTGGAATTTTCCGGAATTAAAAGGAATTTCTTCAAAACCGGTGTCGACCAGTGCCGCTGATCGATTCCCGAATTTTTATCTTGCAAACTGTTTAGAATTTCTAGAGGATTCTTTAGACATTTCTTCTTAGAATTATGTTTAATACTTAAATACTTTTTCTGAAGATTTTACGAATTTATGGATATCCCACCGGAGTCGGTAGAAGACTGATTCCAGTATTTTTAATTCACAAACTGTTAGGACTTTCTAGAAAGGCCTTTAGGCATTATCTCTTAGAATCATATTTTCTACCTACATTCTTTTTCTGAGAATTTTATGATTTTATGAAAATTCTTTCGGAGTCGGTAGGTAACTGATTCCGGGACTTTTAACTTAAAAACTATAAAGTATTTCTTCAAATGGATTTCACTATAGGTCTTCATGTATTATTATTGATTTTTGGTGAAATTTACGAGTCGTTCCGAGATACTTGAATTTCGGACGATTTCGGTATTTTCCGAAATGTTTTCCGTATCTTAGACTTAAACCCAGGAACCTGTGTTTCCGATATTTTCATTTTTGGAGATCAAGAAATATCTTCTCATTTCATTTCTTTTTCCTTTTTCCTTTCTCTATTTTCCTTTCCTTCATCTCTAAGCCAAAGGATTTTCCAATTTCCAAAATTCCAACAATTCAAATTTTCCAACAAATATCTCAAATTCCACACTCTTCCTCATTAATGCCCTCTTTCTCTCTCTCTCTCTCTCTCCATGGCCGGCCATCATTGGCCAGGGAGACACCTCACTCCCCCTTTTTACACAAAAACCCCTCTCAATTTCTTTATTTGCATTCCCTTTACAAAAATCAAATCCTATATAAACATCTCCTTTACACTTTTATCTCTTTTCTTCACTTCCAAAAAGAATTAGCCTTCACACTACCTCCTCCATCTCAAACCCTAATTCCAAAGAACACCTCAAGGTCTTCCCCTCCTTCTCAAGCAACCACAACTCTTAGATTTGGGATCGTATCGTACATCGCCAAAGATCAAGTTGGTGATATCGTCGACTACGACCTTTCGGAACTCGTATAAAGCTTCACATAACCATTCCTTGTGAGTATATCTACTCACCAAGACTAGACAACTTCCTTGTTTACTTGTGTTGATCTTTCATGTACACTTGTGCCATAAAAATCGTATTTTTAGCCCATCAAACAACCATCAGAAAATCTGTTCTGTTACTGTTTTTCCCACGATTAGTCGACTTAACCTAGGGGCCAGTCGACTAACCCACCTTAGCTGAAACTTAACCCTTTTCTGATTTCACAGTTTTAGTCGACTAAGCCATATTACCAGTCGACTAGACCACCCTAGTCGACTACATTTTTAATCTAGTCGACTAATTTTCCCTGGACCAGAAAATACCAACTCTCGGTTCCAGTCGACTCATCCAAAATAATAGTCGACTTAGGACCCCTAGTCGACTACCCATTTCCCCATAGTCGACTCCTGTATCCCTGACATAAATCCCAACTTTCTGTATCACAGTTTTAGTCGACTTAGCCCCCCTATTAGTCGACTTAGGTATCTGTTAGTCGACTACACATCTCACCCTAGTCGACTAACTTTTCCTGAAACAGAAACCCAACTCTCTGTTTCCCACTTTTAGTCGACTCATCTAGGCTATTAGTCGACTTAAGACCCCTATTAGTCGACTAACCCTTCCACCTAGTCGACTAATTCTGACTGTTTGACGTAGTTAATTTCTTTTCTGCATATGATCTTATCATTGATACATGTGTGACATATTATTCCTATTCATGCTTCATAACTGGTATTACATGACATGTTACTTGATGGATCTCACCACTTGTTATTTCATGACTTGTTATTACATGTTCTTACTTCATAACATGTTATTATATGTATTCTCACTCCTTGACTTGTTACTTGATATACATCACTCCTCGCCATGCCATTACTTCATGCATGTCAATTACATGTTACCGATTCATATCTGATTATATCACATGACTATTATCCATCACTTGTATGACTTGTTGCTTGCTAATATCATCACCTTGTCATGCTATCTTTTAAAACCAAGCATGATATACTTGACCTTGAGATTATTATGTTTACGGGAATCCTGACTTGTTTATGGAACTTAGTGCCACACCATACGGTGGGGGCCACCTCTAGAATCCATTCCCTCAGAACAAAGTGCCACATGGAACAAAGTGCCACACCACACTATACGGTGGGGGCCACCTCTTGAATCTGTGGGGCCACCTCTTGAATCTGTTGGGCTATTACTGTTATGTTTATTCTTACCCGTAATCTGATAATTCTTATTAAGCTACAACTTGTATGGGGAATGGGAGGGAGTGATGGATGCCGGAATGATACTTTGCTTATAGTGATGGATTAAAAGTATATATATATAAATATATATATATACTGGCGGTAGTGAATCTGTTTACTGACTCGGGGGACTTTGGGCCTCCAAAGCTGGTTCCAGGTGTATGGAAACCACTATAAGGAGTGATATCAGTTCTCCATCTACTTTCGGTAACGACCCTCGACTCTCCAATATATGGATGTATGTGAGTCGGGATATATACCGAGACACATACCTAGATATATGGGTCAGACGAGTAATAATAATAATTAGATGCCCGTTGTATTTAAATCATGATTCCAGTGATGATTCCGGTTATGTCTTAGTTATGTTTCCTGTTATAGTTTCCGTTATGTGTACCTATTATGATTCCTGTCTTAGTTCCTGTTATGTCTCATATTATAGACCCTGATTATTGTTGTTATGCATTCCCGTTTGACTATCGTATGATTTGCAACTCTGATTCTATACGCTTGGATTTATGTGGCATGAGACAAAAGTATATATACGAGGGTTTCCTTGTTTGGATTATTCCTTCGATGTACTAGTCTCATGTGACCGTGACTTAAGCGTATACAATCAATCTTGCTTATAATCAACTTTACTTGGGAGTTCCTGATTTATGACTATGTTATACACGCCCTTATATACCATATTTGTGTTCTAAACCACTACTTTTATATCATTGCCACTTGGCAGTAGTTCATTATTGTTTTATGTCTTGATTCCTTGGATTTGCATATTCAGATTCCGAAGCTGGATCGAAGTGGAGTTGTCCTCCGTAGATCGAGCTTCCCTTAGCGGGCAGACATCCTAGTCCCAATTCCTCGTGCCATACTCTTCTTTTGGACTCACGGGATCTTCTTTCTACTCGTGAGCTTTTTGTATACATATTTGTAGATTTCACTTTTGGACTTGGTTATGATGTAATACACATGTAATGTGTAATACTTTATAATATCCTGTGATGACTTTGTATATGTACCTTTTATGTTGGCATATGAAAGAATACCACGCTTTGTGTTGTACTCTGATTCCTTGCTTGTACTTTTATGCTTAGCGTATATACGTGGGGGCTTCTTCTGACCTACGTATATACGTCGCAGTGACGTCCCCGTATCCGTGGAATCGGGGCGTTACACTTCAGAACATTGTCCTTCGATAGGGTATTTGTTAGGACTAGGTCCAAATCAATTCCACACATCAAGGACCTACGAGCGAACCCTATCCATCAAATTTCAAATTGAGGTGTTGGAATTATTCAGATTCTCATAGGACCAATCACATACTAATTCTCAATTCAATTGGTCTCCCATGGATCATCACCCACACAATTTGAATTCAATAGTAACTATGAGGACACACATGTAACACAAAAGGTAACTTTTGAAAACTTCATGCAATCTTCACAACAAATGCTCAGTGACAATATTCAACACTTGGCTCATTTAGATATGATAGCAAACGAGGTAGCTAGTGGGCAAGCGAAGGATTCCTTTTTCACTCAATCTGTTCCTAGGCCAAAATCTTCAATTTTAGAGCACATTCATTTTCATGAAGCGAACAAATTCAACCTTTGAAATCCGACGAGCAAATCGATGATCACATTGACATATCTATTCATTCCATTGAGACTCCCTTCGAGTCCACTCTATTGTTTCACTTGAATCAAATTGAAGAGCTTGAATATAAGAAGCCTGTTGAAGAAGTTATACATGTGCATGAAGTGTGCATACTTGATAACTATTCTCAGTATCTGAAAAAGGTGATTAAAGATTGTTTGGCCACATGTGCACATTATGTGGAGTAAGTCGAATCTTATTGTGAGGATGAAGGAGATGACGATGAACTTTTGCTTCAAGAAAAATATGAGGATGAATTTTCTAAGTTTTGAGAAAAGACAAGGATTGAGAAGGAAAATTTTTTCAGATCAAGTTGAGAAAATGGAGCACAATTGTGAGAATGCATGCATGGATGATGAGCCATTGTTTCTTGATGAATTATTTAAGGATGAGTGTGATTATAATGATGAGAAGACATATGTTGAAGATCTTAAGTTTTGAGTTCTCTTTGAAAAAAAGAATCTTAAGTTGAGTATCTTCACTTTTGATGAGCCAACTAATGATCAATCACTTGAAAATATAATTCAATAATCTCTGATTGACCAAAACTTTGAAAACCTGCGAAGATAAACTTATGTGTTTGGATGAATCAATTAAAGATGCTTTGGTTAGTTACTCACCTCTCGAGGAAATAGATGATCCAAGGTTTCAGGTGATGTTCGAAGATAAGCGCAAATTTCTAGGTATTCTTGTTGTAGACGCTCTAATTGAGATATGAGACGATGATCAATTTGTGAGGAGCAGAAGTGCGAAGAAGGGTAGGAGGAGGTTAAGGAAAGTGATGAACAAATTGGAGAGGATGAAATAAAAGATAACAAAAAGATTAACCTCTCCAAATTCACCAATGAAGAGAACCCATTGGAATGATGAGAAGCGATCTTGAGGAAATAGACCTAAAAAGATCTAGGTATGAGAGAGAGGTGGAGTTGTACATATTTGTTGTATTTTCTTTTAGTTTGTGCATCTTTTTTCTTATAGCTAATCAAGTCAGCTATAGTGAGTTTTTTTACGTACCTATTTTATATTTTATTTCATGTATATATGCATTCATTCATACTTGAGGACAATGCATGAGATAGGTATGAGAGAGGGTTTACTAACATACTAACATAGGTGTTTACTAACATAAAAATAAAAAAACTAAAAAACAATAGCCATAATGTGAGAACAATATTTTGACTTATTTCTGTAAAAAAAATTAAGTTAATTTTAAGAATTAGGGAATCATAATTAAGATTTCTTATACTTAGTTATAAGATTATTTGTTTGATTTCTAAGGTTAGGAAAAAATTAAAAAAGTAATTTAGTCTTAATTTTTACCTTGATGAAATATGCATACTTTTTACACACTTAGGGTTCAAAAATAAAGATTCTTATACCTTACTAAAAAAAAAATATTATATATATATATATATATATATATATATATATATATATATATATTATATATAATCCTCTGATTAAGCTGGGTAGTGCCTCTTAAAGCATAAGTATTCAAATCTAAAAGTGATTTAAATATCAAAAAAATTCTTAGTTTTGTGACGTTGTTTGCTTAAGTTTTAAAGTCACAGGAGTGTTTTCTCACCCGGTGCCCTAGACAGTTCGGTTTGAGAGTCACCGACTAAGACTCATTACATTGGCGAATTAGAAAGCCTAATTGAACTAAAGAATATCACCACACACACACACACACACATAGAATAAGGCAGAAGAGTTGGAGTTGAATAATTCCGAACAGTTGAATAATTCCGAACAAAAATTTCACAGTCACAAGGTACATATGACTTACGATAAAATAACAGACTAGATAAGAAACATAGTTTTAATCCTTACTTTTAATGATTACAAATTTTTGAATAGAGACTATGTTTAGGAATGAACAATTTGGTGAACCTATGACTTATAAATTACTTAAGTTTTTGCAAAAGTTTGTCAAATATTTTTTCTCTCTTAAAAAGGAAATTTCAAAAAATACTAACATTTCTTAGATTCTTTTATGGATTTTGTCGGTGTAATCCTCTTAAAACCCCTCATGAGATAAAACACGTCCTCTAGGGATAACATAGAGATTTAACAACTTGTTGCACATGCTAAGTGCAACCGTGATTTCTACGAAAGTGAGTTAGATTAGGTAGTTTAGTTTTTCTTTTCATTTATTTTACTCGAGGGCGAGCAAAAGATAGGTGCGGGGTTGTGATTACTCATCAATTTTGCATATTATTTCTCACATTTATTTTTAATATAACATTGCTATGAAATTTTATTTTTATTTAGTGATGTGCATGCCTCTATAATAAAAGAATAGAAGAAAGAAACCCAAAAGAAGCCCTAAAGGCCAAAAAGCCAATAAAAATTCTGAGATAAAGTCAATCCAAATTGGAGATATGGAGGAAAATTAAGATAAATTTGGAATTGTTAATTACTTGTTCTCCAAGTTAAGAATAAAAGAATATACTCAGAATATTCACAGTTTAAATAAAGATTCTGAGAATATAGCTATTGATGCACGGACGAGATGGAGTCACAAAAAAAACTCAGCCTCAACTGAAGATAAATTGCCTCGCCCCTCTCCTTTATTGCCGCGGAAACGCGGTATTTTCTAGGCCGTTGGATGAGTGTCTTTATAGGAAGTTGCGCGTCGTTGGATCACTGGGATTTCTTCTATAAATACAGATGCAGGGCAGAGGAAAAAAATTCATCTCAAAGATCAAAGATTAGATTTTTTTAATTTTCTCTCTCTTTTGAATTTTAGTTTTTGCTTTTTAGATTTTAGATCAAGAGTCATTTTGTGAGGAAGAAAGAGGGATTGCATTTGAAAGGTGACAATTCAATACAAAGGTTCAACTTTTCTCTCAATTATCTTGTTTTTATTTACTTGCTCATTTACTGTATGCAATTTTTTCTTTTAATAAATATGTTTTGTTTAATCTCAAGCATGAGTAACTAATTCTTTTTCATTGCTTGCTAATCTATCACTACATTAATATCTAATATTTAATAGATAAACCCAATTGAATAATTTGCATGCCTACTCTAAGCCTTGCGAAAGCAAGAAATCTTAAAGGCACATGAGGATGTGAAAGTTAATTATTTGCTATTATTTTTTAATTGTTTTTCTTATCCTATGCTTGATTAAATATCTTGATAGTTTAATGTTTAACTTTGACTAGTGTTACTTCAAATAGGACTTTGTTACCGTCTTATCTGTCTTACTTGACTATTGTGTAAACTTCAAGGTAGATTATTCTGTTTAAGATTCAAAGTGAAGAATTATCTATTGAATATTGACATGTTAGTGATGGTAGATGATTAACAGGCTGTGAATCTTTCTTATAATTTATAAAAGACCAAAACAAATCTCTTTTCTTAAAGTCAAACAAACATTTTCTAGTTATTTTCTTTTAAGTTTCTCAAACAGAGAAGATCGTACCGGAAAAGCTTCCATCGGATCTCTCCCAGAGTATTCGACCCGTATAACCCTTATTACTACGCTAACATTGCGAGAAATCAGAGAACGCCGCATTCTAAGATAACACTTTCCTTGAACTTTGTTTTTCTTCAAACATTACCCAACCAACTACAGGTCAACTTGTGCATGAGCAAAGTGATGGTTGTTTGCGTGAGAGTAATGAATAGCCTACAAATGAGCTGATCTTCGTCAAATCGCCTTCGTGAACTGCAGCTAGCAAAGAGGCAAAAAGAACAGAACACAAGCATTTATGGATCAGATTATTGGTGGGAAGTGAATGGTTCTCCTCCCAGCAATTTCTGCTTATAAATGCCTCCAGCTGTCCACCGTCAAAGCGAGAACAACTGTAGATACGGAGCTTGTTTTTCCTTCAACCCTCGCATGTGCAGTTGCAACCCAGTACAAGCCCATTATCTGCCATCTGAAGTTTCTGGCCTTTAATAGTTGTGTTTCATTGGTGTCAGGACTCGTTATAAACGTTGCAGCTCTCTCTTTTAACCCCAAACAATGAAGCAGGATGTTAGTTTAGAAAGAAATATGATTGTACATAGTGATTGTATTTGCAATTAGCTTTTGCAGCAAACCCCTTGAGAAAGTACGGGGGTTAAGTTAAAATGAAACCGTGGTTTGTAACCATACCAGCCTCAGTTTTTGAAAACAGGGGTTTCATCAATTTTAATGAGTGTTTAATAACCATATTAAAGATAGGGAGTTGACGCTGCTCTCTCTTTCTCTCTCGCGGCTGAAGACGGACAATTAAAGTTTTTTATGAGTCACGGGAAATTAGTCCCGGTTTCAAAAAATTTGGAAGCCTCCGAATCCCAGTTTCACTGACTCCACTATCAAACAAAGTCTACTTTAAATAATTCCATTTTGAGCCCAAAACTTTATCGGATTTTAGCTTGGAAAAACTAAAGATTGTTCCCAAACGCAGCCTAATTAGGCAAGAAACTCTAATACGGCCTCTCTGTGATCCCAAAGAACAACATGAGGGTTTTCTTCCGAAACGAGCACAATGAGTAACATTTGAGACATAATTGTACATTATGGTCATAATAATCTGCTTTAGATTTTGCTTTGACATTGCCATACATCTGAGGATTCTGAAATATGTAGCGGAGATGGGGAACCGCTTTTAGTCCCATCTCTTCTCATTCCAGAATCTCACGAAGTATGGACATCAGACCTCATTTTTCAAACTGGTTTGATGAAGAGTCTCATCTCTTTATGCTGGGACACTGAACAATAAAGAGGGGCAGTTGGGCAGCATACTAACCTCATTTACTACTTACCCATGCTCTTATATCTCCCCTTCCTCCCCCCTCACACATCACTCTCACCTCTCACCCTCTGACAGGCTTCCCCATTTCTTCTTTCAGCCTCTCAAAAACACTTCATTTTGCAACATTGCATTCTTTTCTTCTCTCATGGATCGTTTCAGGGACTTGTTGTTTCTGGGAGGAACTGTACTACTACTATCGGTGCTAGCAACGGTGCTGAAAGCAAGCGCTGATTCAATGGTGACCGGCAGCGTCTTCTGCGACCAGTGCAAGGACGGAGAGCACAGCATCTTAGACTACCCTCTTTATGGTGACTCCCTACATCAAAATTTCAGATAGCTGACACTGAAGCTTAATTTTACTAATGAAACAATCACAATTCAATGCAGGAGCAAGGGTGGCCGTGGCCTGCGTGGGAGCCGATGGGGCGATGGCAGCGTACAAGGAGGAGAGCACCAATTGGATGGGCGGGTACTCAATGCGGTTCCCGGGGAGCCCGGACCTGAGCCGGTGCTACGCCCGGGTGATCGGCGGCCCGTCAGGGTGCGAGGCAGCAGCAGGGCCTGCACAGGGGCTCAACCTCATGTTCAGCATGTTGGGTATGCAAATGTACACGGTCGACCCGCTGCTCGCGCAGCCCCTGCAGCCAATGCCGTATTGCCCGAGATCTTCTCCGCCTCCTTCTCCTCCACAGTTGCCACCACCGAGCCCGGTGGTGCCGATTCTGCCACCCCCGCCGCCGACTGGGCCACGTGATCCGCACCCTTCACCGATTCCTTTCTTACAGGCGTCAGCTTGCTCATATGAGTATGTTTCACCTCCTCACTTTATGTTTTTAGGTTGGAAATAAGAAATGCATGATATGTTCTGTTTTAGGAGCAGAGAGAAATTAAGGAACATTGGAGTTAAAGTTGTTCACGGTTTGATGAGCCCTGCTTTACGTTCAAATAGAGGGTCGGTGTCTGGGGCTCAACGGCTAGGAAAAATTTGAAAGGTTCTGATATAAATGCATGTTCCAATTTAATCCACCTCCAAATTTATGCAGTGGGGTTAATTTTGTTGTCGGTTAGGTTAACTAGATCCAACAAAACTTGAGACACATGTTAAGGGACTCGAGTTACTTTTGTGTGAATGGATTAATTCAGGGGTAAGCCCATTAAAGCAAAATAAAACTCAGGATGAATAAGTAAAGGCACTGCAACATTAGTGTGAAAATTAGTTTACTGTCTAGAACATGGGAAAACAAATACAGATCTCACTGAATTCTTCAAAACAGGGAGTCTATTATGAAGCCGTTGCGGCTTTGTCGTCGCTATTTAGAATTGTTGCATGTTAGCGTGTTATGTTGTGTAGTATCGGTATGCATGCTTCATAGGAGTCTAAATTATCCCTCGTTGATTCTCTGAATGGTGAGCCAAAGAGAGGGGGAAGTGATTGTTGGAGGAGAGAGTACAGTAGAGGAGGTGAATTCATGCCAGGTGCTGTTGAAGATTGCCAAGGAGTCTACGACGAAAGGCAAAGGAACAGCGGGAAGGAAAAAGCAGCAGCAGGCAGAAAAAGACAGAGGTCGGTCGACCGGTCCGGTCGACCGACGTGCACAACGTGCACATGATTTGAGCGGTCGACCGCCGGTCGACCGCAACACTCTGTCTGCAGAAGACAGAGCTCTCGGGTTGTTTCGGTCGACCGGACCGGTCGACCGGAGAGGCTTTCTGCAGGAACCCAACTCTCGGGTTGTTTCGGTCGACCGGTCCGGTCGACCGTAAGAGGGAGTCGGTCGACCGGACCGGTCGACCGACAGTCGGGTCTAGGCTGAAAACTGCTGTTTCGGGAAGTTATGTATTTAAGCCCTAATTGTAATTTCTAGGGTGGTGTGCCTAGAGAAAAATAAGCTGCGAACTCTCTTGTGTTCATAGAGATCCAGAGCTATTGTAATCATCTTCCTAATTGAAACTCTCTCCGTAGATTGCCCCGAGGACGTAGGCATTCAGGCCGAACCTCGTTAAATCGTGTGTTTTGTGATTGTGCGTTCTTCTCTTGTGATTTCTGTGACTTTGAGTGTTCTTTGTGTTTGTGGAGATAGTGTGATTCTCTGTTGGTTGTTGTCGGTGCGCACAACAAGTGGTATCAGAGCTTCAGGCTACGTTTGGGATTCTGAGGATTCGAAGGGCTCCAGATCTGATCAGGTGGAGATCGTGTGTCGATCTCAGGTCAGAGGTATTGGTGTTCGAGGAGATCGTGTGCCGATCTCAGGAGGACGCAAGGAGGGCTTGTTGAATCAGTGTTTGGAGTAGATCCGGTGAGAAACTCGATCTAGGGTTTCAAGAGGCAGGTAAAAATCTCATTTTTATCTGAGTAGAGATCTATCTTCAATTTGGTTATTCTTCCGCATAAATAGAGAATCAAAGGTAGATCTCAATGGCAGAAGAAACTACTTCCGTTAAAACAATGAATCACTCAAGGATTGAAGTTGTTAAGTTCAATGGAACTAATAATTTCGGGATGTGGAGGTGTGAGGTTATGGATGCATTGAATGCACAGAACCTCGAGGACTCGCTCCTATTAGAGAAGAAGAAGACCACTACCACTGATGAAGAGTGGGCGAAGATGAACAGGTCGGCATGTGGGTTGATACGTTCATGCTTGTCACAAGACATCAAATATCTTGTACAATATGAGACGTCAGCTAAGAAACTGTGGAATACTCTTGAGAAGAAGTACCTGATAAAGAGTGTGGAGTCTAGGTTGCAGCTGAAGAGTAAACTGTATCAGTTCAGGATGCAGAAGGGAAGCACAGTAAACGAGCACATCAACCGATATACGAAGCTTCTTACAGACTTGCTGAATGTGGATGTCACTGTAAGTGAGGAAGACAAGTCAGTCATTCTCCTGAACTCACTCCCACCGGAGGAGTATGAGACATTCACTATGACATTCATAAATGGAAGGCAAACCTTAGTTTATGATGAAATATCGTCTGCACTGATGAGTTATGAGACAAGGAAGAATGAGAGACATTCTGGTCAGTCAAGTTCATCAGCGGAGGCTTTGGAAGTAAGAGGCATGAGTTCATCAAGGAAAGGCAAGGAGGTGAGAGGAAGATCAAGTCTAGGTCGGGCTTCAGGGATCTTAAGAAAAACCAGTGCATGTACTGCAAAGAGATTGGGCACTGGAAGGTTGACTGTCCAAAGTACAAGGGGAAGAAGAAGGAATCAAAGTCTGAGGCAAATCTGGCAAGAGTGACAAAGGCTACAAGCGGTAAATCACAGGCAGATGGAGCAGATTCAGATTCTTCAGTGTTCTCTTTTTCAGTGACTACTCCTGTTGTAGGTTACTCGGGGGATAACGAGTGGATCCTGGACACAGGTGCTACATATCATGTATGCCCTAATCGAGATTGGTTTACCAGTCTTGAGAAGTTGGAGGGGTGTTCGGTCGTCATGGGCGATGATCATCCGTGCATCATGGAGGGTGTAGGCACTATTCCGATCAGGATGTTTGACGGGATGGTGAGGGAGCTGAAAGAAGTAAGATATGTACCTCAGCTGAAGAGGAACTTAATCTCAGTAGGAGCTTTGGAATCATTGGGCCTAGGAGTGACTATTAAGGAGGGAGTCCTTAAAATGACAAAGGGTTCGATGGTGGTGTTGAAGGCTGATCGCCGGAGTAACCTGTATTACTTGAGGGGTAGTACAGTGACAGGACAGGTGGCAGCTTCTACCAGTCAGAAGGAAGATCTAACCCGACTATGGCACATGAGGCTGGGACATGCAGGGAGAAATCGATGCAAGCTCTTGTGAGGAAAGGGCTGCTGAAGGGTGCAGAGACCTGCAAGTTGGATCTATGTGAACATTGCATCATCGGCAAGAAGACGAAGGTGAAGTTTGGCACAGCTTCACATTGCACCGAAGGTATTCTTGACTATGTTCACACGTTTGTATGGGGACCTTCCAAGACTGCATCAATTGGAGGTAACCACTATTTTGTGTCGTTCATTGATGACTATTCTAGGCGATGTTGGGTGTACACCATGCGACACAAAAGTGAAGTCCTAGAAGTGTTTGTGAAGTGGAGGGCTAATCAGGAGAGAAGCACGGGAAGGAAGGTCAAGGTCCTCCGTTCTGACAACGGAGGAGAGTACAAATCAGATCCTTTCCTACAGCTATGTCTAGATGAGGGCATAAAGAGACACTTCACAGTAAGGGAAACTCCGCAACAGAATGGGGTGGCTGAAAGAATGAACCGGACTTTGCTAGAGAAGGTTCGGTGCATGTTGTCAAATGCAGGATTGCCAAAGAAGTTTTGGGCTGAAGCTTTGGGATATGCATGCCATCTTGTGAACAGGTTGCCGTCGTCTGCAATAGGGGGGAAGACTCCTCTTGAAGCTTGGTCAGGAAAAGCTGCTATGGACTATGATTTGCTACGGGTCTTCGGATGTCCAGCCTACTACCATGTCAAAGAAGACAAGTTGGATCCAAGAGCAAAGAAAGGGTGTTCGTTGGCTTCAAGCGAGGAACTAGGGGGTTCAAGATTTGGGATCAACAGGACAACAAGTTCATACTCAGCAGGGATGTCACATTTGATGAGGCTTCGTTGATGAAGCCTACGGTCTCTCAGCAGGTGGAGACCAACAAGACCAAGGAGCTATTGCAGCAGGTGGAGAGTGATGCAAATCCACCATGTCTAGAGGATTTAATGTCAGTGAGGATCATTCCTGAGGTGACACAGGGAGGTGATCAAGTTGCAGAAGAAGATGCTGAAGTTGTTGAAGAGGATCAGGAGCAGGTCATGGGTACTGTTCCAGATCCTACTGCAGTTGAAAGACCACGGAGGAATACTAGGAGACCAGGCTGGCTCACCACCGATATGGTTATTTCATATGCACTTCCAGTTGTTGAAGAGGCTATTCCATCTACCTTCAGAGAAGCTGAGATCAGTTCAGAAGCAGTATGTGGAAGGAGGCCATGAATGAAGAGATGCAATCTCTTTATAAGAACAACACATGGGAACTTACTAAGTTGCCCAAGGGGAAGAAGGCCATAGGGTGCAAGTGGGTATTTGCTAAGAAGCAAGGATCTCTTCAAGAAGATACAGTGCGCTACAAGGCAAGGTTGGTGGCTAAGGGCTACGCTCAGAGAGAAGGAATCGACTACAACGAGGTGTTCTCCCCAGTAGTTAAACACTCGTCTATTCGGATTCTATTGGCCTTGGTGGCGCAGAATGAGTTGGATCTTGACCAACTTGATGTGAAGACCGCCTTTCTCCACGGCGATCTTGAGGAGGAGATCTATATGACACAGCCCACAGGTTACAAAGCTGCAGGGAAGGAAGAGTTGGTATGCAAGCTGAAGAAATCGCTGTACGGTTTGAAGCAGTCTCCTAGACAGTGGTACAAGCGATTTGACAGCTTCATCAGGAAGAAGAAGTACACAAGAAGCCATTTCGATCCATGTGTGTACTACAACAAACTACCATCAGGTGAATATATCTATCTACTTCTTTATGTAGATGATATGTTGATTGCTTCTAGGTCAAGATCTGCTATTGATTCTCTGAAGAAGATGTTGTCGTCAGAGTTTGAGATGAAGGACCTGGGGGAAGTAAGGAAAGTATTGGGCATGGAGATCACAAGAGACAGAAAAGCTGGCAGAATAAGTTTGACTCAGAAGGGCTATCTGGAGAAGGTACTGCAGAGGTTTAATATCGGGAAAGATACTAAGACTGTTAGTACACCAATGGCGCCACACTTCAAATTGTCAGCGAAGATGTCTCCAAAGAGTGTTCAAGAGCGTGAACATATGTCTCATGTTCCATATGCCAATGCGGTGGGTAGCTTGATGTATGCAATGGTGTGTACGAAGCCAGATATTTCACAGGCAATCTCCATGGTGAGTAGATACATGCATGATCCTGGACAGGGTCATTGGGAAGCTGTGAAATGGATTCTGAGGTACATCAAGGGAACTGTTGATGTAGGCCTAGTGTTTGAGAAGGACGACACCGGAAAGCAAGAGTGCATAGGGTATGTGGATTCAGACTATGCAGGTGACCTTGACAAACGCCGGTCGACGACGGGATATGTCTTCACATTCTCGCAGGCACCGGTGAGTTGGCGCTCCACACTTCAGTCTACCGTCGCTTTGTCGACCACAGAGGCTGAATATATGGCTATGACAGAGGCCATGAAGGAGGCAATTTGGCTTCAGGGGTTGCTCGATGACTTGGGAGTGGAACAGGAGATCTTGAAGATAAACTGTGACAGCATGAGTGCCATTTATTTGGCAAGGAACCAAGTCTACCATGCAAGGACGAAGCACATCGATGTCAGGTATCACTTTGTTCGGGAGATTCTGGAAGAAGGTGACATTGACTTGTTGAAGATTCACACTTCGGAGAATCCGGCCGATATGCTTACAAAGTGGTGTCGGGAGTAAAGTTTGCTCACTGCAAAGACTTGCTCCAGATCCTTCAGGTGAATTGAGCTTACTGAAGCTCATGAAGATGAACTATGGATGGCTTGATCCCTTGGGCAAGGGGTACGTAGGCAACCAGATTGGTGCAGCCGCTGTCGAGTCGATGTTCGGCTCAGATTTGGAAATCTTCACCGAGGTGGAGAATTGTTGGATGAGAGAGTACAGTAGAGGAGGTGAATTCATGCCAGGTGCTGTTGAAGATTGCCAAGGAGTCTACGACGAAAGGCAAAGGAACAGCGGGCAGGAAAAAGCAGCAGCAGGCAGAATAAGACAGAGGTCGGTCGACCGGTCCGGTCGACCGACGTGCACAACGTGCACAGGATTTGAGCGGTCGACCGGCCGGTCGACCGCAACACTCTGTCTGCAGAAGACAGAGCTCTCGGGTTGTTTCGGTCGACCGGACCGGTCGACCGGAGAGGCTTTCTGCAGGAACCCAACTCTCGGGTTGTTTCGGTCGACCGGACCGGTCGACCGTAAGAGGGAGTCGGTCGACCGACAGTCGGGTCTAGGCTGAAAACTGCTGTTTCGGGAAGTTATGTATTTAAGCCCTAATTGTAATTTCTAGGGTGGTGTGCCTAGAGAAAAATAAGCTGCGGACTCTCTTGTGTTCATAGAGATCCAGAGCTATTGTAATCATCTTCCTAATTGAAACTCTCTCTGTAGATTGCCCCGAGGACGTAGGCATTCAGGCCGAACCTCGTTAAATCGTGTGTTTTGTGATTGTGCGTTCTTCTCTTGTGATTTCTGTGACTTTGAGTGTTCTTTGTGGTTGTGGAGATAGTGTGATTCTCTGTTGGTTGTTGTCGGTGCGCACAACAGTGATAAGGAAGAACCAGCCTCTTCATATGATTCATGAGGCAGATATGTCAAGTTTGCAATGTCAAATAAAGCAGAACATGTATTAGATAAGCAAAACATTGCTTTCTGTAGAAGAATACGAGTTCAATTTGCACACAAGATATTGATACACGCATATACACACAGGAATCCATGCTTGTATGCACACACATCCGTGTAAGCCGTAAGCATGAACAGACACACACACACACACACACACACAGCCTACGAACACAAAAATTTTCTCTGAAAGAAGTAAAGTTCTGATCTGAAACAAGTTAACACGAAAACTAGAGAAATTAACTATTCTGACATAAATTTAGTTGTTAACGAATTGAAGTAATTATATCTAAAGCAGTAGCTAGGAATACTTGGTTTTACTAGATATAGTAACTAAATTTATTTCACCAATTTCTAAGCGAAGAATAGAAAGTAAGACCATCTATAACTTGAAAACCATGTCATACTTACAATAATTCTAAACTTGAAGCAAGCTTTTCGTGATTTAAAGAAATGATCTATGTGGTAAGTTAGGCTGTACTGTAAACCAATTTTATAGCCAAGGTGACCCAATTCGAATGATTTATATCATTCAAAAAGGGATGTAAAAGTAACCAAAATCTAGCTTATGTCTCTACATTGCTGGATTCTGTACCTCTGTAAACAGAATTGCTAGTTCTTTGACCACACTTGTCCACAGATACAAAAGATTTTACTAGGGCCATGGACACACTGAGAGAGCAGTTCAAGACTAGGAATTGACAACATGCAATGTTTAAAATAGACCCTAAAGCATCCCAAATTAAATCCCTAAAATTTATGATTTATCTCTCTCTAAAACCCACTCCTAAAAGATAAGAAACCAGTCACTATCAATATGAATCAGCACAACTTCAATTTCATTTATGGAACTTCCATCATACTGAATTTGGTGATCAGATGGCCATGGTTGACCAAGCAAATTATGACAGATTTGCCTCTTCTCGGCGCTTCTGTGCTGCTTTCAGCAATCATCATGAACAACAGGAAGTTGAGAAATTTCTCCTCAGGACATGCTAGTTTAGGGTTGAAGGGAAATTAACATTTGCATTGTTTCTAGTCACACCCTATTTGCTCAAGCTTCTCTGCAGATTTAGTTTTAAACTCATCTAATCTCTATCAACAGCAACAGATGTGGAAAGATGCTCATTCCCACGAATAATTAATTCATCAGTCCTCATCATTCTTTGTTGCAAACTAAACATTAGCATGTCAAGTTCACTTCTCCACTGAGACCTAGTTTATTGGTAAAAAGGTGGGGTGACTTGTGGAAAGTCCCAAGTTTAATCAAGCAACTGCAACTATCTATCCATTTATCTACATGCATATGCGCGCGTGCGCACAAGAAAAATGCACATGCTATGCATGTGAAAAATCAAAACCTTTATACATCATGGCATAAAATCAAACAAAATAAATAAGTAAAATTTCATAATTCTATAAGAATCTTAACCTCCTACATAGAATGTTGGGATTTGGTGACTCGAATCCACTTAAGCGATTAAAATACGGCAAGAGAGAAAAAATAGTTTAGTCCCACATAGATTAAAAGAAAAGATGGTTAAGTGTTCAAATATGATTAGATTCTAAACTCTATTAGAGGTTTTCCTTTTTGGGTCATATGGATTTTAAGTATGTTTAACACTACCGTCTAGTTAGTGGGCTCATTGTCGTAATGATATCAGAGCTAAAAGCAGATGATGCCTTATGTATGAATGCATAATGCTATAAGAGTTTGGTTAAATGTTTTTGATGAGCTCACGATGAAGATTTGATCGAGTTGAGGAACCAAAAAAGAACAAATGAGTGCTAGAAGGAAGAAGACTCAAGTCAAGTTGAGGAGGTACTCGAGCATAAGAATTGGCTCGGGGAGAAGACGAGGAACTACAGCTGAAGAGAGGAGTAGGTTTAGGATGAAGTCGAGGGACTGGAGCTGAATTGATGAGGGTTAAGGTGGAGCTTGGAGGACTACATGCGATTCAAAAATGGTTCGATTGGCTTCGAGCTAAGGTGGAGATTGTTACAATTGAATTCGAGTCAATACGGTGATTATTGGGATTTGGTGACTGAAATCTACTTAAGCGATTAGAATATGGCAAGACAAAAAAGATGGTTTAATTCCACATGAATTAAAGAAAAGATGGTTAAGAGTTTAAATATGATTACATTTTAAACTCCATTAGGGGTATTCCTTTTTGACTCATATAGATTCTAAGCATGTTTAACACTACTATTTAATTAGTGAGGCCATTGTCGTAACACAGAATATTTGCGTCTCGCCACATTATCATTGCATATGTTGGCTACTGATGCAACACCAGCTTAATCCTTTAAACAATCACAAAACTTTGAAGGTTACATAGATTTTTTTTGTTCATTTAGGCTGGAGATGAATTATGAAGTTATGATATATAACTTTCAACATGATTTAGGCTAATGACCAATAATGAAGGTTGAAATGTATAATTCTCACTTTGTTTGGGTCCTGTGTGCGTGATATTCACAACATTTAGCAAGGTTTCAAATATTGGCCGACTCCGATGTGTATTGACCATGGTTTAAATCTTGGTATCTGTATCAGTGTCAGCCAATGTATTTATTATCAACAATATCGGATATCAATACCATCAATATCGATCACTATCATAGGGTTAATATTATATCGAGCACCTCAAAAGCCCGATACGATATTGTCTTATGTATATAGGAATTGGCCTATATTTGAAACCATGATATCAACGATATTAACACTTTAAAATCGGCTAATATTCCCAATATTAAGGCTGATATTATGGATAATCCTAATATTAACAATCAATATTGACAGAGTTGATATCGTAAAGTATAAATCATAGGTTGATACCGGGTCACTGATGCCGATACTAATATCAAGATTTTGATCATTGCTTAAGAGGTTACAGACAATTGTTTCTTCACTTAGTCTAGGATTTATATATGGGCATGCACAATGCGTATCACAGTTCATTTATGTGCTTGTCACATGTAAATTTGTGGGTGGCATCTATGTGTGTCTGCAAGTTTATGTGACTGTGTCTCTGTGCATCTCACACCCAAATGTGCACGAAGAAGGAAGCAATTTTCCCATGTCACATTTTATGGAAAAATTGTGCTAAAGGGTACTCCCATATAATAAAGAAAAGCCAAAATAGTTCAGTGGCTTTGCTACTAAATTCCAA
Source organism: Agave tequilana (assembly GCA_038442645.1). Lineage (NCBI taxonomy): Eukaryota > Viridiplantae > Streptophyta > Magnoliopsida > Asparagales > Asparagaceae > Agave > Agave tequilana. The sequence continues at coordinate 78,858 of JAVJIF010030300.1, forward strand.
TTAACTGAATTTTAGTCTGAATGCATAGTACTTACAGCTTACCATGACAAATTTAACTGTAGTTTGAAGATATATTGATTACTATGATGAAATAAAATGTTTGTCCGCAAACTATCCTAAAAAGTTTAGTACAGTGTGAGGTCAGGTAAAATGAAACTAATCATACCTTGCATAATTTATAAGTTCATCCATCTAGTAAAATTTTCAGATATCAGTTTCTCAAGCAACCATGTTACTGAAGCTACAATAAAATGTTCCTATGATAATTTCATTCCCCAGTGCAAAATTTATTTGGATCCTTAAAGTAACATCTTATACGCCTACTCCCCGAGATGTTGAAGAACTATACTTCTATTCTTTAGATGATAACACCATTATTATCCAAGGCTTTCCTGAACAAAATCAGAAATCACCTCTAGTTCAAAAAGGCCCCGTAAAAGGATTGATGATGGTTTCTGTGAAATAACTTCAAATGATACACAACAGACATGTGATTTTTGCCTATATGATCTGTGCAACTGCTACATTCATTTCAATATTCTGATTGCTAGCAAGTGGATGATGCCGGAGTACAAGTGCTACTGGAAGGTGGTGGGGCCAGATACCAAGGTTGCCGTGGCGTTCGGTCCAGTTGCCGCCTGGAAGTATGGGACAGACATAAGCCTGTTTGAGGGACTCCATGGGAGGGGAGACACCTACCGCACACTCCTCAGAGAAGCGACCACAGCTCTTCTCAACTCCTACAACAGCGTACAGTTCCCCTACCCGACGCTGACTGTTATAAATCGCCTGAACTGGGCTCTGCTCGGTTCTTCTCAGCGGGCACTACTGATGGCACTAAGGTTCAAGAGGGCCAACACCGGTTTTTCTGGTCGAGTCGGCTGCAATTTCAGCCCTTGTTCTTAAGCGAATATTTTCTGTCTCAGCAATTTCATGCAATAATCTTTGGCCACGGTTATTAGATTGGCATTGTTACTTTGATATAGAGCTCAACCCCTTCTGTTCTATAATGTTGCTGTGCTGAGGAGCATATGTACTTGTTATCTACAGACATTAAAGATATATGCAAACTAGTGATATCATTCTGCTATGTGGATGGATTGATGTCTCTTTTTCCAACTATTTTATTGTGCTGATCTTGTTCATGCTTCATTTCTTAAAAATTAGAATTCCCCGATCGCCTTTAAATGAAGGTTCGAGCCTTATAATTATATTTTCAATATATAATGTGAATCTTGCTTTCTTACAATCATGTATTTTGAGGAACATTTTCATCAAAGTTCATAACACAGATGAATAAATTTCAACATTTAAGCATATTGTGAGGAGAGGGTAAAATTTTATTGAAAGAGTTTCTTAAACTTTATTGGAGGTTAATCAAAGATCAATACAGTCAATGGTGTTGAATACGAGAGCGTGTCTATCATATCGAAATTGGATTGCATTGGAGGAACCAAGACTAGTCGACTATGCAATGGCCTAGTTGACTAATTATACAAATAGAAAGTTAAAAATCTGTTTCACTACAGACTAGTTGACTAGGGCATGACTTAATCGATTAATGATTGGATATAGAGAGTTGGCAAATTTGTTTCACTATAAACTAGTCGACTAATACACGTATTAGTCCACCAATAGAAGTTATTAGTCGACTAATACTGTTGCGCGGCCTGTTTCTAAATTTGATTATGAATTCGTTTCTGATCCGAATTGGTGTTTTTAATTTTCTTTTCTTCATGCTTTCTTTAGCTATATAAAGAGGAGTAGTGTCCCTAATATTCGTATCCCGAAACATATAATTGATTGATTCAATAAGAACTCTCTCCTCTTGCTTCGCCGAACCTCGTTAAATTTTGTATTCTCTCTTTCTTTTATTGTTTAATTGTTCATGCGGTTGGTGATTGTTCTCTGGAGGAGCCATCTTCTCTGTTGTGTGGGATTCTCAACAAGTGGTATCAGAGCTTTCTGGGTTTGATGGAGAGTTTTTTTGTTTGGGTGGAGCAAATCAATTTGGAGACTGTCTACAGTTTCGTTCAGAAGTAAAGATTTGATTTTTCTATTTGGATTTGTTTTCACTAATTATTTTCCGCATTGTGTTAAGAAATCTAATGAGATGGCCTGAGAAAGTCAATCCACGGAGAAATCCATGAACCTACATCTGATGAATATCGATGTGGTAAAATTTAATGGCACGAACAATTTTGAAATCTGAAGGTATGAGGTAATGGATGTGTTGACGGCATTAAACCTTAAAGACACTCTACGATTGAAAGAAAAATAGGAGACTTCTGAAAATGATTGAGATAAGATGAATAGGACAACATGTGGTCTTATAAGATCTTGTTTGACACAAGACATCAAGTATCATGTGGTATATGAGATGTCTGTAACAAAGATATGAGAGATTCTTAAGAAAAAATATCTGATAAAGAGTATTGAGTCTCGACTGCTTCTAAAGAGGAGGCTTTATCGCTTCTAGTTGAAAAAGAGACTCTCTGTTGCTGAGCATATGAAGTACTACACAAAACTTCTTACAGATTTAGTTAATGTGGTTGTGGACATCGAAGAAGAGGATAAGGCGATAATTCTTTTGAATTATCTTTCTAATAAAGAGTATTAGACTTTTGTCCTCACCTTAATTAATGGGAGACAATCACTTAACTATAATCATGTGTGGGCTACTCTTATAAATTATAAAGTGAGGAGGAAGGACAAGCAGTCTTCTTCCAGTGGTACATCAGAAGAGACGTGGATGGTAAGAGGCAGAGGTTCCAATCAAAAGAACAGAGGCGAGCGTGAGAGATCCAAGTCCATACCAGGTTTTAAAGATATGAAAAAGAACCATTGTGCTTTCTACAAATAGCTACGACACTGAAAGGCTGATTGTTCAAGAATCAAAGATAAGAAAGAGTCAAAGACCGAGGCAAATCTTGCACAAGTGATCTGTACACAAGCTAGCACTTCATAGGTAGGTGGATCGGACTCAGACTTATCAGTATTCTCGTTCTCTGTTACTACTCATACTATTGGTTACTCAGGTGATTCTGAGTGGGTATTAGATATAGGAGCTACCTATCATGTGTACCCGAACAAGGATTAATTTTTTAGCTTTGAGAAGCTGGATGGATGTTTCACTATCATGGGTAATGATCATCCATGTAAAGTGAACGGGATGGTATAGTCCATATCGAGATGTTTGATGAGATGGTATAGGAACTGAAGAAAGTGAGCTATGTACCTCAAGTGAAAATGAGTTTTTTCTCTGTTGGTACCTTGTGTCATGGAGTATCTATAAGAGATGGTATTCTCAAGATGACTAAAGCCTTGATAGTGGTGTTGAAGGGCGTTCGACATAATAACATATACTACTTGATGGGCAGTACGGTTCAGGGCGAGTAGCGACTTCTATTTTTTCAGGTGATATTTGTACAAAGGTTTGGCATATGAGGCTCGGACATATAGGAGAAAAGTCTTTGCAAGCCTTTGCAAAGAAGGGATCATTGGAAGGTTGATCTACCTGCAATATGGAATTGGGTGGACACGACGTTCTGGATAAGAAGACGAATGTGAAATTTGGCACCTCTACTCATCGCTCTGAAGGTCTTCTTGATTGTGTACACGTTAGTATTTGGGGACCTACCGAGACTGCATCGCTTGGAGGTCATCGATACTTTGTCTCTTTTATTGATAACTTATCTAGGCATTTTTGGTTATATCCCATGAAATAAAGATATAAAGCCTAAGTATGCTGGTAGTAGAAGGATATGATGGAGAAATAGACTGGTAGGAAGATTAAGGAGCTCCAAATTGATAATGTTAAAAATTACAAGAATCAATTCTTACAATTTGGTCAGAACACTGGTATTGGTACTCACTTCAAAATGAAATACATGAGTTGGCTAAGAAAATCAGCCGCTCCTTACTGGAGAAGGTTCGGTGTTTGTTGTCTAATGCACGATTAGACAAATCATTTTGGGCTGAGGTAATCATATATGCTAGCCATCTCATAAATAGACTGTCATTGACTGTGATAGGAGGCAAAACTCCGTTGGATATTTGGTCAGGTGAAACTGCTCATGATTATGATTTGCTGCGAGTATTTAGAAGTTCAGCCTATTTAGTGCCAAAGATGGAAAGGTAAATTCGCGAGTAAAGAAGTTTGCGTATTTGGGTGTCAAAAGGAATATGAAAGGTTACAAGTTATGGGACCCCCAAAATAAGAAGATTGTGTTGAGTAAGCATGCCACATTTGATGAGACTTCATTATTGAAGTCTATCGTCTCTCAGCAGGTGAAGAGATTGAAGACCAAGAATGTATCACAGCAGGTGGAGATTGATGCTACTCCACAACCTCCAGTTGGTTCAGTATCAGTAAGGACTTCACCGGATGTGACACCTGGTGGAGATCATATAGCCAGTTTTGATGCTGAATGGATTGAAGACATTGATGAGAATGTCGAATTATTTTCAGCTATTGGAACCAAGATAAATCCATGAAAGTGGGTGAAGAAACAGAATCTCAAGTTGGTGAGCGTGACAAGCTCAAATTGAAGGCTGTTGTAACACCCCGCTCCGTAACACCCCGCTCCCAGAATACGTACTTAGTTTTGTATTAAGATTTTTTGATCGTATTTTTTGATTTACTTTCTGTATTTGTTTTATATTATGAATTACTTTTACGATCGTTTTGTCTTGAAACCGGATTTGTGGACTCGAAGTCAGCTGTAGTCTGAACCGAAAACCTGATCTTAAGATATTACTCGATTTGATCTTTTTGACAGTTAGATTTAACTGATTTCAGTTTCAAACATCGTTTTCCAATATTCTAGATTTTTTATGATTGTTTGAAAATTTTCTCAATTTAATTGAAAATCTTCGAAACGGTGTCAATTAGTACCGCTGACCGATTCTCAAAATTTTAATTTATAAACGGATTTAAATTTATTAAAATAGATTTTTTAATTATTTTTTAAAATCACATTTTCTATCTAAATACTTTTTCTGAGATTTTTCTAAATTTATCAAAATTTCACCAGATTTGGTGTCGGCCAGTATCGCTGGTTGATTCCAGAATTTTTAGTTTACAATCAAAATTGAATTTATATATTCTGCTTTCACAGTACTTATTAAAATCATATTTTATTCTTTCATGTATTTTCTAGAATTTTTCAGAATTTATCAAAATCCGGCTGAATCGATGTAGACTGGTATCAATGGTTGATTCCAGGATTTTTAATTTGAAAACGAAATTTTATTTCTAAAAATCGATTTCGTATTATTTCTCAGGGCAATGTTTTCTACCTCTGGGGATTTTTCTGGAACAGTCGATTGTTGGCCCGAAGGCCCATCACTCTAGTTTTGATGATGGTTAACTCATGTAGTTATAGTACTAATGATCTTGTGTTTAATTAGTGACAGATTTATGATCAAGATCTTAGTAGGTGCATAGCTTCAACAAAGGATTTAAAGTCAAGTTTTGGAGCTTGCACGGTTTGATCCAAGAGCCATTGGATCGTGTTTGGACCAAGTCAAGAAGATGAGAAGGCTTCAAGTGAAGACTTCAAGAAGATGAAGACTTGAGTCTAGTTTTGTTTTTAGAAGATTTTATTTTTAGATAAAATGTAAAGGATAGAGTAGTTGGTGGATTGCTCAAGTGCATATACACACACACTCTTGTTTTAGTTTGTTTTACAAAAGATTTTCTATTTTAGAAAATACATGTTTGGATTTTGGTTTTCAAGTTTACATGTCTTTTAACTAAAAAATCATGTTTAGAGCTTAATGTCAAAAACATAGATATTTCACCATGTTTGTGTAGTGGATCATATCCATACACCCTATGCTTTCAAAGTTGTTTAAATATCTTGTTTTTGTATTTGGAGATGTTTTGGAAAAACAAAGTTTGGAAAAATAAGTTTTGGAAAAACCAAGTTTGGAAAAATACTATTTCATTTGAGCCAATTTTTTCATATTACAAAAATAGTCCAAATCATTTATAATATGCCTTGATTTTGTGCAAGCATGTTTGTTTATCAAAGTATATTGGTAAAACTATTTTTGTAGATTTTTCTATATTTTATGGGATTTTATTTGAACCAAAAAGACCAATTTTTTTAATCCCTATTTCAGACTTGACCTGGCTTCAGCCGGTCGACCGACCCGGTCGACCGACGTGCACAGACGTGCACGCCAGTTCTGCAGGAGGCCCCGGCCGCCCGAGCGGTCGACCGGACAGAGAGACTTGCTCTCTGTATCCTGGCTCGGTCGACCGACCGGTCGACCGATGGCTCAAACGGTCTGAAATATGACCGTTGGCCGGTCGGCCGAATGGTCGACCGACAGGCCTGACAGAACCCCAACGGCTAGTTTTTCAGACTCTATAAAATGGGGCTTTTGGGGCTGTTTTCTCTAAGATTTGAAGAATAGTTTTGGGCTAGTTTTTCCCATTCTTTTCAGTGGTTATATCCACAAGTTTTAGAGCTTCATTTCCAAATCAAAAGAGAGTTTTTATCAAGAGTGTTAAAAGTGATTCTTTGAGTTTTCCTCCACAATTTCCATCCTTGTTTTCTCACACACCCACTTGAGCTATCCATTGCTATATCTACCTATAGGGATCTGTTGTGAGAGGATTTTAGGTGATCAAGAGTTGTGATCACCAAAGTTCATCTTTGTACTTTGAGAAGGCAGACGATTGTATTCGCATTGTTTCGGGTCCTAGTGGGGACTCGGTGTTTCGGGTTCGGGTGCGAACTCTTTGTTTGAGGCGCGACCTCGGCGAGCTTGTGGGGCTTGCAGTGTGTGCGGACTAGAGAGAGTCCAAGGAGTTCTAGTGGGAACTCGTTGTAGGTGTTGCGGCACCGAGTGATCCGATGGGATCGATTATAGTGAAAATCCTTCGTGTGTCGAAGGCGGGGATGTAGAGCAAGTGTGCTCGAACCTCGAAACAAATCCCTTGTGTTTGCGATTGCTCACTCTTTCTCTCTCTCTGTCTCTTGTTTATATCTTGCATTCCTTTATTGTGTTTATCTTTATTTGCATGATATACTTGTGTGCTTAATTGATATACTTGCTTGGGTTTGTTTGCTAACACTTGTATTTAACCAAGAGAGCCAACGCGGCACCTCAACCCTTATCAAGGGGAATCTAGAGGAGTTTGTCCAGAGCCCTTCACGGGGAATTCGGCAACACTCTTGTGTTATACGTGGTGTTTAGTGTAAAAGTTTAGTTTAGGTCATAATAGTTTATACTTCCGCATTATTTGACATTAAGTGACCATTAGATTAGCCATCACCTATTCACCCCCCTCTAGGTGAACCTACAATTGGTATCAGAGCCAGGTGCTCTGAATTTGGGTCTTACAACCTAGAGTTAAAGATCCTCATTTTAGACTAATCACAATATTTGTACACACACTATGGACTTCATGTCACCACCCATGTTTGACATTCTTAACATCCAAATTTGGAAGGTTAAGATGTCTATGTACCTCAAAGCCCTAGGCATTCATGTTTATCTTGCTACCACTAATGATGCATATTGTTTAAATGGTAAGAATCTTGAGGCTAATGCAAAAGCCCTAAATGCTTTAAAGTCAACCCTAATGATGATTATTTATCTAGGGTTTTCTAATGTTGATTCGGCTTTTGTAGCTTGGAACATCATCACCTCCCTCGCGAAAAGGATCTATTTTATACGGGGAGCGATTCGGATGTTGGAAGTGACATCTCCACAAGTGCTATATGGTCCAAGGGGATAACCCCCTTGAGGTAAACACCGAATCTGAGTTAGATGATGAAGACATGTCATATGATGAGCTCACTTCATTTTGCCAACAATTACTTGAGAATATGACATGCTTAAAAAGGATAATAAAAATTTGAAAAAGGATTTTGTTTGCATGCAAAAAGAAAATGATTCATTTAGAACTAAGGTTGCATGTTTAGAAAAAGAAAAAGAAGATTTGAAAAATGAGAATATTTCCTTAATGTCTAAATTGAATGATTTGTGTGAAGGAAAATGATTTTGAAAAATGAAATTATCTTGGTGGAGAAACAAAAAGAAATTACTTTTCAAGAAAACAACTCTTTAAAAAGAAAAATTTTTGAAAAAGAAAAAGAAAAAGAAAAAGAAAAAGAAAAGGTTTCTAAAAAGAAAAAGACTTTTGATCATGTTTTACATGCACCACCTCTATTGATCAAAATGAAGTTAAATTTTTGAAAAATAAAATTGATTGTTTGAGCTCTACTTTGAGCACATGTGCATTTAACAACACTAGATTGAGTCTATGTTTTCAAAGAAACAAGCTCCACATATTCATGCACATCATCATCATGCATTTGCTTATGTTGCACGTCACGATCACAAACACACTCATAAGCATCCTAAGGTGTACAAGTGTACACATTGTGGCCGCAAAGGCCATTTAGCAAAATTTTGTTTTGATAAGTTACATCATATTAATTTTGCTTAAAAAATGTTTTCAAGTTTGTCAAGGAACCCAAACATTTTGCAAATAATAATGTTCCTTATAAGACTAACCCCCAAGGACCCAAAAGAAAATGGGTACCAAAACTCCCACCTTGTGTTTTTGATATAGGTGAGGGCTCTCACACGACGTGAGAGGGATGGTGCCTTGGTGGTGGTTGCATGGACTACAAGGACATACATTTGATGCACCGCTATCAAGGAGTTTTGGTGGGACAACCACCATGTTTTGGAGCTTTGGAGTATAGTTCATGTGTTGGTAACTATCTCTAAAACTCTTAGTTAAGTTTACATGCTTATTTCATATTTGACATTTTTAGCATGTTCATGTTTTATGTATTTTTGTGCTTCATGTGGTAAATACTAGTTTAAATGTAGTTTTTATCAAAACTTAGATTTATACATGTACAAATAGTGAGAACAAATTGATTCATATATGTTTGCCCTTCATGCTCATTTGTACTCACTATATGCACATGTATATGCTAGTTTTGATGATTCTTTCATTTACACTTGTTTTGCCTATTTTCATGTTTTACTTCATGTATATGTATTCTTATTCAAATCTAATAAATATACATGTATATCCTTTTTGAGTCTCTTGCCTTCGTGCAAATACTATTAATAGACTCGTTTTATGTTTGGGATATGTATGCATATTGTTAGATTTAGATAAATCATACATATACCTAGAAGTTTGTTTGTTTTTTAATGAAAAATAAATTTTCATGTTTTGATTGATAAAATAAAATGAATAATTTGTTTTGATCATTTTTGAGCCTTAATGACTATTTTCATGAAAATGCTATATACATGATTCTTGTACACTCATACTTCATTTGTTTTGTCATGACTTTGTTTCATGAACACTTTTATGAGCTTAATCGATTTTGAGTGTCATCTCTAATGTATTTGGTATGATTTATGAAATACATATGATTTGGTTTCATGTTTTTGAAGGATCTTTAACTAGTTTTTCAAAAATTAATTTAACTAGTTATTTATTCATCAATGTTTATGAGATATACACATGATCCTATTATTGTTTCAATTGGTATCATTGAATCGTTTCAATTGGTATCAATTTGACTCTATTTTTGTATATACTCATATTTTGTTTTCTTATACATGTATGTATCAATTTCAATTGGTATAATCATTCTTCATACATATATATGATTTATTTTTGTGCTTAAGTTAAAATCGATTTACATGTTTAAAAGCACAAACTTTGTTTATGCTAAGCTTACTTCAAATTTTTTAAGCTTATGCATTATGTTTTAAAATTGGTATCAAATTAAAAAAAATATGTTTATTTGATATCTCAAAATTTGTTTAATAAAGAAAAATTAACAAAAAACATGTTTTGATTTGTATTGCCTATATGTAAGGAGAGCTTCTCTTCTACATATAGATTCATGTTGAGTGTATTGTATATTGAGGAGCTTGACAACTCTTCTTTATGTGGTACACGTGTGTAGGGGGAGCTTCACATCTCCTCTTATGCATTACATATTATACGCTATGTGAATTAGGGCTTGTCATCCCTCTTTCATGTAATGTATATGTGTAGGGAAGTTACTTTACCGTCTTCCTCTTCATGAATGTATATCGCATATAACCATTTATTGATTTGTTTGTTTTACCCCTTATTAATTCTTTGTTTCGGACAAAAAGGGGGAGAAAAAAATTTGATGATTTTGTTTTTACTTTAACCCCTTTGTTGATGATTGACAAAAAGGGGGAGAGGTATTTGGTATATATGTATGTTTTGTGAAAAGGATTGTTTATGCATATATGTTTGTTTTGCAAATAGGAGAAAAAGAATTTGATTTGTTTTATGCTTGATTGACATGTTTATCTCCATACATTTGCATACATGTTTATGTGCTTCATTGTCATATTTATTTGTTTATTTGGTATGCATGAGTTAAGGGGGAGCTTCTTTGAAGCTTTACTTTAATCCATGCATATATAACTTCATGAGTTTTTTCATCATCAAAAAGGGGGAGATTGTTGGCCCGAAGGCCCATCACTCTAGTTTTGATGATGATTAACTCATGTAGTTATAGTACTAATGATCTTGTGTTTAATTAGTGACAGATTTATGATCAAGATCTTAGTAGGTGCATAGCTTCAACAAAGGATTTAAAGTCAAGTTTTGGAGCTTGCACGGTTTGATCTAAGAGCCATTGGATCGTATTTGGACCAAGTCAAGAAGATGAGAAGGCTTCAAGTGAAGACTTCAAGAAGATGAAGACTTGAGTCTAGGTTTGTTTTTAGAAGATTTTATTTTTAGATAAAATGTAAAGGATAGAGTAGTTGGTGGATTGCTCAAGTGCATATACACACACACTCTTGTTTTAATTTGTTTTACAAAAGATTTTCTATTTTAGAAAATACATGTTTGGGATTTTGGTTTTCAAGTTTACATGTCTTTTAACTAAAAAATCATGTTTAGAGCTTAATGTCAAAACATAGATATTTCACCATGTTTGTGTAGTGGATCATATCCATACACCCTATGCTTTCAAAGTTGTTTAAATATCTTGTTTTTGTATTTGGAGATGTTTTGGAAAAACAAAGTTTGGAAAAATAAGTTTTGGAAAAACCAGTTTGGAAAAATACTATTTTCATTTGAGCCAATTTTTCCATATTACAAAAATAGTCCAAATCATTTATAACATGCCTTGATTTTGTGCAAGCATGTTTGTTTATCAAAGTATATTGGTAAAACTATTTTTGTAGATTTTTCTATATTTTATGGGATTTTATTTGAACCAAAAAGACCAAGTTTTTTAATCCCTATTTCAGACTTGACCTGGCTTCAGTCGGTCGACCGACGTGCACAGACGTGCACGCCAGTTCTGCAGGAGGCCCCGCCGACCGAGCGGTCGACCGAACAGAGAGACTTGCTCTCTGTATCCTGGCTCGGTCGACCGACCGGTCGACCGATGGCTCAAACAGTCTGAAATATGACCGTTGGCCGGTCGGCCGGATGGTCGACCGACAGGCCTGACAGAACCCCAACGGCTAGTTTTTCAGACTCTATAAAATGGGGCTTTTGGGGGCTGTTTTCTCTAAGATTTGAAGAATAGTTTTGGGCTAGTTTTTCCCATTCTTTTCAGTGGTTATATCCACAAGTTTTAGAGCTTCATTTCCAAATCAAAAGAGAGTTTTTATCAAGAGTGTTAAAAGTGATTCTTTGAGTTTTCCTCCACAATTTCCATCCTTGTTTTCTCACACACCCACTTGAGCTATCCATTGCTATATCTACCTATAAGGATCTGTTGTGAGAGGATTTTAGGTGATCAAGAGTTGTGATCACCAAAGTTCATCTTTGTACTTTGAGAAGGCGGACGATTGTGTTCGCATTCTTTCGGGTCCTAGTGGGGACTCGGTGTTTCGGGTTCGGGTGCGAACTCTTTGTTTGAGGCGCGACCTCGGCGAGCTTGTGGGGCTTGCAGTGTGTACGGACTAGAGAGAGTCCAAGGAGTTCTAGTGGGAACTCGTTGTAGGTGTTGCGGCACTGAGTGATCCGATGGGATCGATTATAGTGAAAATCCTTCGTGTGTCGAAGGCGGGGATGTAGAGCAAGTGTGCTCGAACCTCGAAACAAATCCCTTGTGTTTGCGATTGCTCACCTTTTCTCTCTCTCTGTCTCTTGTTTATATCTTGCATTCCTTTATTGTGTTTATCTTTATATGCATGATATACTTGTGTGCTTAATTGATATACTTGCTTGGGTTTGTTTGCTAACACTTGTATTTAACCAAGAGAGCCAACGCGACACCTCAACCCTTATCAAGGGAAATCTAGAGGAGTTTGTCCAGAGCCCTTCACGGGGAATTCGGCAACACTCTTGTGTTATACGTGGTGTTTAGTGTAAAAGTTTAGTTTAGGTCATAATAGTTTATACTTCCGCATTATTTGGTATTAAGTGACCATTAGATTAGCCATCACCTATTCACCCCCCTCTAGGTGAACCTACATCGATGTTTCCCGACTTTATTATAATATTATATTTTTTAAATCTTTCCTTTCCTTTCCTTTCTTTCTTTCTTTTTTCTTTTATCTTTCCCCACCGACTCCACCAACCGCTCACACCCCCTTCATTTAATCCCTCTCCCGTCCATCACCTCCATCCATCATTCTCCCTTTTTCTTTTTCTTTTCTTTTTCTTTATCTTTCTTTCTCTCTCTCCCTTCTCTTCTTCTTCTTTTCCATTTTGGCCGACGCCCACAGCAGCGCGCCTCCGGCCACCGTCGCCGGCGAGGGAACCCTTCCAACTTCGACTGTCTTTTCTTTCCATCTTCTTCCTCTCTCTTTCTTCTCCCTTTTTCCTTATCTCTCTCTAACTCTCTCTAATTTCACTCTCTTTCACTCTACCTCTCTCTTCCTCCCCCAAGATCCGGTCACCACCACCATCCCCGGTGACCTTCCCAACTCCGGCGAGTTTCGCTCCTCCTCTTTTCTTTTTCTTCTTCCTTTCTTTTTCTTTTCCTTTTCTTCTTCTTTCTTTTCTTTCTTTTCCTTCCTTTCCCTCTCTTTTCTGGGGTCACCGGCGCCACCCCTGCCCGCCGGTGGCCAGCGCTGCCCTGGCGCCGCTACTTGGCGTGGCCTGTCCGGCTAGGTCGTGCGCCCCCCCAGAGGGGGCGCTGTGCGTGAGCAGGGAGCAACAGTCCCCTGGTTCTCTCTCTCTCTCATCTCTCTCTCTCCCCTATTTCTCTCTCTAGCCGACTCTTTCTGTCTCCAGTTCTCTCTCTCTTACCGTCCCTCTCCCTCTCTCTGCAGACTCTCTCTATAGTCCCTCCGTTTCTCTCTCCGTTTCTCTCTCACTCTCTCTACAGTCCTCTCTTTCTCTCTCTAGCCCTCTTCCTCCTTTCTCTAGATTTCTCTCTAGCCTCTCTCTAGATTCCTCTCTCTAATTCCTCTTTCTCTCTAGAAATCTCTTTCTCTCTCTAGACCTCTTTCTCTCTAGCTCTCTTTCTTTCTTTCCTCTCTCCTATTTACTTTCTATCTCTAAATATTATTTTTTATATATATTTTAGTTATATTTGGCGCGTGCGCGAGTTCCAGGGATTTCAGGGTATTCGGCTTTTCTGGAGATTTAGGCGAGTGTCCTCGCCTCCATTTGGTTTTTCCCGCTTCGTCGGGTCGACATGTATTTTATTATGTATTTACATGTATTTTGTATTGGGCGGGCTCCTGTATTTGTGTGTGGCCAAGTGCCCGTGGTTGTACTTGTATATGCCTGTGATGATTGCTTGTACTAGGGTAGTTTAATTCTTGTATATATACCATGCCTGTGATGTATTTTTACTGCTATATACAATGCGTGGCCGACTCTTCGTGGTTGTTAGCCTTCGGCCTCTCTGCTTGGCCTCCGGGTCCCTATCAGCCTCCGGGCTTCTCCACTCCATGGTAGTCTATACATTATCACGCTTGTATGTATGCTCGTGTGGTACTGACATGTGTGCAGGTACTCTCGTACCGACTCTGGGTTTCTGCTCACTCTTGGGCTTGCTATCCAATGGTTCTAGACCTGTATGGTTTTGTGGTAGCTACTGAGAGTGCGCTTAGACCCCAACGTACTTTAGCCTCTGAGCTCTCGCCCACTACCTCGGAAGAGAAGTGCGCTCAGACCGTCAGGTCTTTCAGCTACGCCTGGTAGGCATGCTTAGCGCTCAGCGCTTTACCACTAGATTCATCTAGGGGAGATGCTGCCGGATTTTCTCTACTCGCACTTTAAGTTGAGTCGTTTCGATAACCTCGCCAGGTGCTCTAGTGTTAAACACTGTTTGCTGTCCGTCCCTCCAGCTTGCTCAGCTCTGCTTAATTGTGCTCAGCTATTACTCTATCACTGGCCATGTCCATACTTGTTATGTTAACACTTGACATGCTATTACTTGATATCTGTCATCTACATGCTAATATCTAACATCTGTATGTATCACTTGAATAACTGACGTGTTATCACCTGACACCCGATATGCTTCTACTTGATAATTGCTCCTTATTATGACATGACTTGTCACCTGCCTAATATCACCGTCCTGTCATGCTATCACTTGACACCTGTCATGATATACTTGACTCTTATAATTATCACGTTAACGGGAATGATAACCTGACATCTTGCTTACAACTTGATATATTCTAGTACAAACAGTACTCTTGATACACCTGTATTCCTGATATTCCTAACCTGTTCTTGCTCATTCCCGGAATCTGATAATTATCTAATAAACCATAAAAATAACTAACTTACATCGCGTTGGGAAAACTTGTGGATATCAATACATGTTCGTGTTTACAGTGGTATTAGGTATGTTGTGCAACTAAAACTTTCGGTCTGACTGAGAGCCTCCAGGCGACCGAGGGGAGTGCTGGCTCCCTCCTTCCTGGTACCATCTTGAAAAGGACATCCTATAAGACCCTCCTGTAGGCCTTGCGACCGGTTCCATACACTAACAATGGAACGCCCTGGACCGTGGTCCCGGGCATGTACGAGTCTCACTGTAAATATTGTTCGCTGATACCTCTGTTGGTTTCTAATAACAACCTTACTTTGCTCAGATGTGATATATGTGTGCTGGGACACTAGTTCACATATCTAGACATCTGGGTAAGACGGGTAATAATAATAATAAAAGATGCCAACTATGAATCTGTTGTATGTGCTTTGCCAAGTTTGCTTTCATCGGATTTTATATCGATTTTCCGGTTTATGACCCTTATTATATTATGGCTGCTTACATCCTGCTCTACCACTCAAGCTTTATACCACCAGTCTCCTGCTCTCGACTTATTATACCATGTGTATTGCCTACTTGATATCACTTGCTATATATCTACTTACTCCTATATGCTTGTGTTCACCACACGATTTTCAATCCATGTTTATGATTCGGATTTATCGATACACGAGTGTTTGTCTTCGCACACCATTTGGCATTAGCATCACCACTCGCCGGGGAGTTCTGACTCCCCTGAATCCTCATGTCTAGGTCTTGGAGTTTGGAGCTTGTGGATTCTCCTAGTTACTGACCTGAGAGGTGCAGCGGTAGCATGGATCCCCAGTAGACCGTCCAGTGCCCTATCCTTCTAGCCCCCCTACGCGTCTCTCGGGTTTCCTTGTGTAAACTCGTGAGCGCCATTTGTACTGTTCATGCTTGTATATCTCCTTGTATTTGTTGGTCCAGAGGCCCATCACTCTAGTTTTGATGATGATTAACTCATGTAGCTATAGTTTATTAATAATCTTTTAATATTTAGTTTCAGATATTTGATCAGGATATTAGTAGGTGATTAGCTTCAACAAAAGAGTTTTGGAGCTTTCACATGTTGATTCAGAGCTCGAGCGTTAAGATCGCATCTAGTACTCGGTTGGAGTCAAGCTTGTAGATCGCGTTTGGATCGAGTCTACTTGGAGAAGGAGTTCTTCAAGAAGACCTCGGTTTGTATTTAGTATATTTAGATCATTGTAAAGATTAGATAGTGTTGATATGCTCAAATTCACATATTCACACTGTAGGCTGTCTAAAAATGACTAACAGACCAGCCATTAAGGAAGCAGAGTCTCAAGCTCTAGACGCGAGGAATCGATGCCCGCGCCTCAGCATTAAGACGCGTTGGCTCTACACCCGCGTCACAACGTTCAGACGCGTCGGCCCGAAGCCCGCGTCTCAGCATCAAGGCGCGTCGGCCCGAAGCCCGCGTCTCAGCATCAAGGCGCATCGGCCCGACGCCCTCGCCTCAGCATCCAGACGTGAAGGCCCGAAGCCCGCGTCTCAAACCTCAAGGCGCGTTTGGCTCGACGCCCGCGTCTCAAACTTCAAGGCGCGTTTTGCTCGACGCCCGCGTCTCAGTTGCAACTGCCCTGATTGCGGGGCCAGTCACCGCGCATGTAGCGGGTAGTGGCCCCTCATTCGGGAGCGTTTTCAGGAGGCACCTTCACCCCCTGAGATCCCTATAAATAGCCTTGTTTGCTATGAAGAGAGGATCGGAGTTTTTGGAGAGACACACAGGGATAGAGGCTTGAGAGGATCGAAGCTTGGCAGAAGATCAGAGTTTTGAAGAGAGAGAGAGCTTTGAGATAGGGCATCATCAAATCGATCGAATCCAGGCAGAAGGATCATCAAGAGAGAAGCACGACTCTTCAGCGAGCTTACTGAGTACTAGCCGCTCTTCGCCTACCTCCTCTTTGAGAGTTTTGGTAGACGGAGCTGAGTTACTCTTTCTACCGACCGAAGAGAAGACCCCCGACGGTCCAGCACGGTCATCTGGTCAACGGAGAACAAGATTCACTCTCCATCGCCACACGAAGAACCCAGCTTTAAACAAAGGGAAGATTCAGACATCCTCCCTCCCTTGTAACTGGAAAAGAGGGAAGAGTAGTTCTTTTGGTTGTAATCGTTTCGCTTGAATCAAGGAAATCTTTTACAGCTAAAACCACTTTCTCCGACCACCAAAGTTTTCCGGCCCCTACAAGAGATGGCGACTCCGCTGGGGACTACCTTCGTTACTGACGAGCGCACCGTGGTGCAAGATGATGTTCTCCGTAAGGGAAAATGGTCGAATCCCTCGTCGTCGAGTTTGACCAGGCGAAGTATGAAGAGTTCCTCTCTTCTGGCTCCAAGAGCCCAAAGACCCGCGTCTGCCGCAGGGTCTCAAGTGGACAGCCCCCTGAAGCCCAATCTGAGGCTCTGTCGGGTGCTCCTGCTGCCTACTGTGCCAAGTTTGGTTCACGCGCCAACGCCTCTCCGAAGGCCCGCGTAACCTCAGACTCCTCTGCTACGATCAACCGCGCCGCGCAGAACACACGCGCCAACGCCTCTCTGAAGGCCCGCGTGGTCCCCGGCACATCTACTGGTGCGATCGACCGTGTCGCACAGAACGCCCGCGTCAGCGTCTCTCAGGAGACCCGCGTGGCAAACACCCCTGGTTCTACAAACCAGGAAGTTGTTGGCTTCTCTCTTCCTCCACAACGCAATCGGAATGCCGAGCGTCGACAGAGAAGACGCGCGCGTCAACACTCGGTCGGAACCGTTGGTTTTCTGACTGGGGTTGAACGCAGCGTACGATCCGATGCCTTGCCCGCACCTCGTCCAGTGCGAGAGGTCCGTGTTTGGCGACCCAAACGCGAGACTCCCCAAGTTGAGCCCTCTAAAGACCAACTTGCCAAACACCGAAGCGAAGCTTCTGCGTCTTGTCAAACGCAGGAAGCACGCGCCCATAGGCGTGGGGCCCAGCAGCCCACTCTCTCCCAAGTCTCTCTGCTCCAACGCAGCAGACAGCAACGCGAAAGTCGCGTCTCATATCAACAGAGACGCCAGACGCGCGTGACGCAGCCGCGACGCAACAGCCGCGTTTCTGAAACCTGTGTCCAGGCTGAACAGCACATGACTGTCTCCCGTCGTCGACGTTGCGAGACCAGTCTCTTTAATCCCCCTCCCACAAATTTGAGGGATTATTTGACAAGGAAGAGGAGTGCCAATCAGACCACTTCTCCATGCTGCTGTCAACAGCTCATTCAGATGCTCTCTGGATGCCATTGCGAGTCAGGCGTGCACCAGCCGTCTTTAATTAGACAGCTGACCCTGATTCCCCCATCAGCCAAGAGAAGACGCTCCCACAGGAGGAGAACCTTCTCAGATGTTGAATACCCGGAGCTTACTGCAAACATGACTAGCAGGAGTAAGGGGAAACAAATTGCAGTCAGCCCAGATGACTCCGAGTCTGACTCTGTACCGGAAGGAGTGTATCAACACACTCGCACCCGGACGGGGGCCATTCCCCCAATTGACTATAATGCCTTAGCCCGCGGCATTAGAACGGGTGATTCTCACTCTGCTGTAGTGGGGTCGCAAGCTTCAAACTCTTCCGTCGAGAAGGAGGCTTCTGCCTACATGGCAGACACTCCTGAGGAGACGACCAGGCGTTTAGAACAGACGCAGAAGCACCAGATGGATATAATCGCCTCTCAACAGAGATCCATTGACTCCCTCAAGCATATGCTCGAGAAATTGCTTGAAGAAAGAGCGAGATCTCCTCCTAGACGACCAAAGGGGAAAGGGAGAAAAGGAGAAAGCCCACCCTCCGAATCTTCTGACGAGACACGACGATCTACCTCGGATGTGTCCAAGCCCTCGTCGCAGGCAAGAAGCGACCAGACCCCGGGAAAGGCTCATGCTAAAAGAATGAGTCAACTGGAGCAGCGCCTCGAGGCCCTTACCAACCGTAAAGGCCTCCAGGAAGCTGGAGTAGTCCGGCCCTATCCGGCCGAGTGGGACTTAGTCCCGTACCCTCCTAAGTTCAAGGCTCCAACTCTCCAAGCATTCGACGGGAAGGGGTCACCCAACCAGCACATCTACTACTTCAAATCCCAGACCGGGAATGTGGTAGATAACGATGCCATCCTGGCGCGACTGTTCATCGGCACCCTGAAAGGGTTGGCCTTTGAATGGTTCATGAAGCTCCCCGAAGGTTCCATCAAGAACTGGGGCGACTTGGAGAAGCTGTTTCTAACACGCTTCTTCGAAGATGATTCGGAGGTCACAATGCCTACCCTTTTAGCTACAAAACAGCGAAAGGGAGAGTCCGTCAAGTCTTTCGTAGAAAGATTTCGGAACATGGCACTCCGATGTCCAAGCGGCATGACCCAGGCCACCCTGGTGGAAACATGTCGCCATAATCTCCAAACCTCACTCCTTGCTCAAATAGGAGTTGCTGAAAGCCGCACCTGGAAACAATTAGTCCAGCAAGGTGAACAGGCTGAGGAGATTGTCGCCCGCGTCAGAGCGGAAGAAGGCAAGCCCAGGCCAGAGAGGTCGACAAGGCGTGCACCAGACACCTCCCTCCAAACCAAGCGGAAGGATAATTTGGCGACGGAGACCAAATCTCCCACCAAACCTCAAACAGGCAGGGCAAGTGGTTCTTCAAGCCAGCCACGCCCCAACAAGCAGTATTCCTTCAAGGAGGAACACGTCGATTCGCTCTTCAAGCTACTCAACAAGAGCAATCGACTGAAGCTCCCTGAAATTAGGCGCCCGGAGGAGGTCGGCAAGACCGACAATCCCACCTACTGCTTATACCACAGGATGCTCGGACATCCTACCAAAAGCTGCTATGTCTTTAAGGACATCCTTCAAGCTCTGATTGACGCGGAGGTATTAAAACTCCGACCGAGCAGAAGAAGATGACGGCCAACATGACGTCGATTCTCCAGTTTGGGACACGACCCCCGACACCCGTGGGGGTGATCTCTGTCCCGAAAGGAGAACTGAGGGTGGTCAACACAGACCCTCATCAGCAGCAGGAGAAAGGCTTGGTACCCGTCCCTACACCTCGAGGGGAAATCATGTGGGTCCACCCTGACCTCGTCGACGAGCAACAATGGACGACTGTGACCAACAGAAAGTCCAAAGGCAAAGGGAAGGCTTCATCTTGCCATGTGATATGCGCCTCTTCTCGAGAAGCGGACACTGATGTTCCCTCGCTGACTGACTCAGAAGAGGAAACAATAGTCCTGGCCGCAGAGCCCAGCCAACCTACGGCAGGGACCCATTCAGGACAGGCATACTTGAAGCAGTACGGCGAGACGGCAGCGGCTTCTCCGCAACCAGCCGTGGAACCAGCCAAGCCCTCCTCTAAACAGCCTGGGGAGAAGCAGAAAGAAACTCGGTTTTCTCGAGTTCTTGCGAAAGGTGTAACGGAAGAATCCTCGACACCTTACCGCTTCGACGTCTTGGCTCAACTAGCCAACATCCCGGCACGCATTACCTTGTATGAGCTCCTGAGGCTATCAAAGTCAACCAGAGAGGCTCTACAAGAAGCTCTGGCAAATGCTGAGGTCTTTATGACCCGCGTGCCAAGGGAGGAAGATGAAGAGGATTGCCTCCACACCTCCCCAAATGCTCCCTGCATCACCTTCACAACAGATGACATGCAGGTTAAAGGGAAGCATGACCGACCCCTATACTTCACAGGGTATATTGGGTCATCCGAGGTGAACCGCATCCAGGTAGACCCAGGGTCCGCGCTGAGCATCATACCTCGCCGGGTTATGCAGTTTCTAGGCATTCCTACCCATCGTCTGAGCCCTACCCAGACGACTATTTACGGGTTCAATGCCAACAGCTCCCGCCCAATGGGGAAGATCAAGCTCAAATGCCAGATCGGGAGCCTCAAGTCAGAAGTGACGTGTTACGTCATTGACGCGGACACTTCCTACAACCTGTTGCTGGGACGACCATGGATTCACCGCAATTCCATCGTTCCCTCTACTCTCCACCAAGTCATGAAATACATTGACGAGAGTGGACAGGTCCGAACGTTGATTGCCGAAAGGCATCCGTTTAAAGGGGTTGAAAATTATTTCACGGACTCCCTCTTATATCAGGATCCGGAGGAGACTAATGAAACCCCACAACCAGAGGAGCCAGACTCTGGTAATGAAGCTGACGTTGAGCCTGAGAAAGAAGAGTGCCTGTGGGAGTTGGAGCCCATTGTAAAGAGCACTAATAAGCTCGATGTTGATACCACCGACGATGCGGGTGGTTGGTACATTAATGAAGATTTAGACTTTGCGTATTTCCCTGTGTATGTTTCCGATTCAATACCGTCGGATACCACTACCGACGTGGACGATGACCTCTGGTCGGCAATAGATGCCTTGACATCTTTGCATGTACCGGTGAAATCATCCTTCGGGACATACCAAGATAGTGGTGACGCGCAAGAGTCTGTATTCATGGTTCCAGCCGGACGAAAAGGCCAAAGACCAATACTTTTTGGGCGAATCGCATCTGAACCTATGCCCCACGAAGAATCGGAAGGTGAGGATGAATCCCCTCAGTTCGATCATTATGAACCAAGAACGCTCAAGATGATGAAGCGCATGGGGTATGATCTAACCAACAGGCCTGGGTTGAACTTCGGAAAAGGAAGAAGAACACTGCTTCGATCCTTTGTACCGAAAGGGAAAACCCCTGATTACTATCATCGGACGCGCCGGGGGTTGGGCTATGTATCAACTCCAGTGCCATCAGCCTCTGATTCGGAGAGACTGTCAAGTCATGACTGCTCATCAGACACGTCGTCATGGGAATCAGATGTCAGTGTCGGCAACATCTTCAAAGGGCTTTCAGTAAACATGGTTTCGACAAGCCATCTGGAGGATGAAGATGAAGAAATGATCCAATCCGATACAGACCCTTGGATCAGACATTTGAATGCTCTTTGGGACATCCGCTTTGAACAGCGTGAGCCACCCACAGAAGACAAGGTTGTTCAAGTCAACCTAGGAGATGAAGACAATCCTAAACCCATCTTCATAAGTGACGGCCTGTCGCCTCCAGAGAAGAAGGATTTAATATCTCTTGTACAAGAGTATATAGATGTCTTCGCCTGGAATTATGAGGACATGCCTGGACTTGATCCTCAAGTGGCTATGCATCGCCTCAACATCAATCCGGACATGAAGCCCGTTAAACAACAGCAGCGACGGTTCCGTCCAGAGATAATGGAGGCAATCCAATCAGAAGTCAGGAAGCTTATTGACTCCGGCTTTATCAGGGAGGAACAGCATCCCGACTGGGTAGCCAACATCGTCCCCGTCGCCAAGAAGAACGGGAAGATCCGGATCTGCATCGACTTCCGTGATCTAAACGAGGCCTGCCCCAAAGACGAATTCCCATTGCCAATCACAGATGTCATGATTGACAATACTTGTGGATTCGAGCGAATGTCCTTTATGGACGGGTTCTCAGGATATAATCAAATCAAGATGTATCCCGATGACGAAAAGCACACCTCCTTCAGGACACCTCTAGGGGTATATTGCTACACCGTCATGCCCTTCGGTCTGAAAAATGCGGGGGCAACCTACCAAAGGGCCATGAATGCCATTTTCCATCGGCAGATACGCAAAACGGTGGAATGTTATGTCGACGACATTGCGGTGAAAAGCCGCACTAAAGGTGATCACATAGCAGACCTGAGGGTGGTCTTCGACATCATGCGGGCTCATCAATTGAAGATGAACCCCACCAAGTCCTTCCTGGGGGTAGCCAGTGGCAAATTCCTAGGGTTTGTCGTGACTTCCACAGGAATCCATTTGGATCCGGAGAAAGTCCGCGCTATCCAAGAGATGCAACCCCCCAGAAGCCTCAAGGAGCTCAGAGGACTACAAGGACGATTGGCATACATCCGCAGATTCATTTCAAATCTCTCCGGGAGATGCCAACCCTTCGCTAAGCTAATGAAGAAGGGCGTTTCGTTCATTTGGAACGACGCTTGCCAGCAAGCATTTGAGGAGATCAAGCACTACCTCACCCAACCACCAGTCCTGGCAGCTCCGGTATCCGGAAAGCCTTTCCTGGTGTACGTCCGATCAATGGATCATTCTTTGGGAGCTCTACTAGCTCAGAATGATGACCAGGGGCGAGAACAAGCAATCTACTACCTAAGTAGAACGATGATCGGAGCCGAACATCGATACAACCCGATCGAGAAGGAATGTTTGGCACTGGTGTTCGCCATTCAGAAAATGCGACACTATCTGGTGGGCCAAACCATAAATGTCATATCCAAAGTCAACCCCCTGAGGTTACTTATGACAAAGCCTTCTTCACTAAATGGCCGGCTGGCAAAATGGGCCATATTGCTATCACAATATGAGATGCATTTTCTGCCACAAAAGGCTATTAAGGGACAAGCGGTGGCGGACTTCTTAGCTGAACACCCAGATCCCAGGGCAGCCAAACTCTACGAGGATCTCCCAGACGAGGTCGCCGAAGCCTGCCTGACCCAGACATTGTTCGAAGGACAAGTATGGCAACTTTTCTTCGATGGCGCATCGAGAACAAGCTCTAAGGGACATACAGTTGCGGGGGTAGGAGTAGTACTCGTCTCCCCACAAAATTACGTGATTCCCCGAGCTATCTCGTTAACCGAGCCCTGTTCCAACAATGTGGCGGAATACAACGCCCTTTTGATTGGGATGCAATTCGCCGATGAGATTGGCGTTAAAAATCTCGAGGCATACGGTGATTCTAAACTCATCGTCAGCCAAGTTCGCGGAGAGTATGAGGTCAGGCATGAAGATCTAGTACCCTACTACAACGCGACAATCCGCATGGCCGAGAGGTTTTCAAACTTCTACATCGACCATGTACCGCGCAAGCAAAATGCGCATGCAGATGCACTTGCATCCCTTGCTGCCTCCTTAGCTCTTCCAGCTGGAGCAATGGAGAAGGTATTCGTCTATAGCCACGACCTATACTGCCCAAAAAGTCCCCTCGGAGACTACCAGAGGTCAACGGGAGATCGTCGCGGTAAGGAAACACTTGAAGTGTCGACCGATCCAGAACTTAAAGACTGGCGATTCCCCTACATTGATTTTGTCTTGTACGGCATCTTGCCCGAAGACGCCAGGGAGGCGGCTGCCATCCGAAGGAAAGCCTCCAAATTCTACTACAATGCGATTTCGCGAACATTGTATCGTAGATCGCATGATGGGATCCTGCTCCGGTGCCTCTCATTAAAAGAAGCCCACGAAGTGTTGAAAGAAGCCCACGATGGTACGTGTGGAGCTCATCAACCTGGCCCGAAGCTGGCAAACCGACTCCAAAGATTGGGTTATTACTGGCCCAAGATGGTTGCCGATGCTGTTGCCTATGCCAAAAGATGTCACGCCTGTCAAATACATGGCGATTTCATCCATCAAGCACCAGGATATCTCCACTCTACGACCTCTACCTGGCCGTTCGAAATGTGGGGGATGGACGTGGTTGGTCCTATCAGCCCACCATCATCAAAGGGACATCGGTTCATCCTAGCGATAACCGATTACTTCTCAAAGTGGGCCGAAGCTATCCCTTTGAAAGAGGTAAAATCTTCTAACGTGATCAAGTTCGTGAAACATCACGTTATTTACCGCTTCGGTGTGCCTCGGCGGATTGTCCATGACAATGGACCCCAGTTCATCAGCCAGGCTTTTCAGAGATTCTGCGCCAAGTTCAGAATCCAGAGTGTGTCATCAACGGCATATTATCCGCCCGCTAACGGCCTCGCAGAAGCTTTCAATAAGACTATTGGTAGGCTTCTCAAGAAATTCGTCTCGAAAAGTCAACGAGACTGGGACGATAAGTTGGGCGAATGCTTATGGGCCTATCGCACGACTGTGCGAACCCCAACTAAAGCCACGCCATTTTCCTTGGTGTACGGATGCGAAGCCGTCCTTCCACTGGAAATCCAAATTCCATCTCTTCGCGTCGCCTTGACAGCGGAAATGACAACAGAGGAGAAGCATCGACAGCGACTCCAAGAATTGGAAGCCTTGGACGACAAGCGTCTTCAGGCCCAACAACAAATCGAACTTTACCAAGCTCGTATCACCAGAGCCTTCAACAAGAAAGTCAAATCGAGAACTTTCAGGAAAGGCGACCTCGTCTTAGCCGTCCGAAGACCCATGGTCATGACACACAAGACGAAAGGAAAATTCCAACCCAATGGGAAGGACCATTTGTGGTAGAGTCAGTCTACTCAAATGGATCGTATCGCCTCATAACCTCAAATGGCGATACACTCATGATGCCAATCAATGGCAAATTCCTGAAGAAATACTATCCCTAGATGGCATTCTTCCACCGATCAAGTTAAAAATACACCTCTGATCAAACATCCGACGCCCTTGACGGCTAAGGATAGAAGAAAATGTTGGCTTTTAAGTCCAACATAAGTCTTCGACAACTCATCATGCTGAGGGGAATAGCATGGCTAGCCCAACTCAAACGGTAGTTGGTAAAGGCATGACAAACCCGTTGACAGCTGAGGATTTGCTAAAAATCCTAAGGGACACGTTCCCATTTGATCCGACGCCTCCGACGGCTAAGGATAGAGGAAAATGTTGGCTTTTAAGTCCAACATAAGTCTTCGACAACTCATCATGCTGAGGGGAATAGCATGGCTAGCCCAACTCAAACGGTAGTTGGTAAAGGCATGACAAACCCGTTGACAGCTGAGGATTTGCTAAAAATCCTAAGGGACACGTTCCCATTTGATCCGACGCCTCCGACGGCTAAGGATAGAGGAAAATGTTGGCCTTTAAGCCCAATATAAGTCCTCGACAACTCATCATGCTGAGGGGAATAGCATGGCTAGCCCAACTCAAACGGTAGTTGGTAAAGGCACCTCAAATCCGTTGACAGCTGAGGGTTTGCTAAAAATCCTAAGTGGACTTAATTCCACTCTTCCCTCCAAAAATCCCTTACCAATTCTCATCCATAGAATGGTAGGACCACAAAATGCAATCATTACCATGTTAACACTATACCTCTAGTAATGAATACTCTTTGTCGAGTATAAACCTGGCTTGTTAACTCTGCATAGAGTAACAAACTCTCAAATTTGCCAAGTTAACACTATACCTCTGGCACCTCAAATTCCACTTGTCAATTCTCATCAATAGAATGACAGGTCCTCAAATTGCTCCTATCACAAGCAAATCCTTGTCAAGTTAATATCACACCTCTGACAAACTACTGTTTAAGTTAACATTACACCTCTAAGCAGTACATCGAGTGCCTGTCAAGTTAATATCACACCTCTGATAGTCACCTTTCTTCAGACTTCCATATCGAAGCTGAATGGATGATGCCAAGTTAACACTACACTTCTAGCATCCGAGTCATTGCTAAGTTCAACAATACACCTATGGCTATGACCTTTCCTCGACTTCTTTGAGCCGAGACGACTAATGCCAAGTTCAACATTACACCTCTAGCATTTCTATCACTGTTAAGTTAAACATCACACCTATGACAGTGACACCCTCAGTTTTCCCAAATAAAACTGAGATGCTGATGGGTTAGGTTAATATCACACCTCTAACTCACATCCTTGTCAAGTTAATATTACACTTCTGACAAGACTACTTCTAAACCGTTAAGTTAATATCACACCTCTAACGGTAAAAATCTTACTAGATTCCCCACGAGTCTAGTTTCATTTGATATTCTCCCCAACCGAGTATCAAATTCATTCTGGAGGCAGTGTTGGTTAACATTACATCAATAAACAATGCTTCCATCAAAATCCCCAGCTGATCTTAAATCAAGTTAATCCCAAATCCTTGATAAAAGTTCACCTTCTCTGGGGGTACGCGCTCCACTCGTCACTTTCTTTTATAAAGTGGCGGGTCCACCAAAATTATTCTTTGGCTTCTAAAACAAAACGTTCAAGACAACAGAAAGAAGCAAAAAGAAAAGTGTCACTTTTATTCATATCCAAACACATGAAAGTGATACAAAACGCTCTCTTATACAATAAGATTGAGTGTTACAATTAAGGAGTACAAAGAAGTCCCTCTCTCTCTGAGGCCGTACTCACTCCTTGAAACCGCATCTGATCCCAGGTGCACAATTGGAGCCAAATCATTGTTTGAACAGGGAAGATCATGCGTCGCGACCCCGCCACAAGTCAGAAGTTGACACGTGGAGCAGTTCACTTAATGAACCGGGAGATCCGCGCGCCAAAAGGCGAAATCTCGCCTTTTCCCCAGGCCAGCTGGCGGCGTAATCATGACATGGCACAGGTGCGCGTCCCAAAGTACGCGGCTCTTCGGTGGACATGCCCCGTCAGCATCATCATAAATGCACCCAGAAAATCGCGTCTGCGTTTCAAGAGATGCGTCTCTCCAAAGCCCGCATCCCCTCAAACAGGCCAAACATCGCGTCTCGCTAAGAAGTCGCGTCTTTAAAGCAGTTTCTGCTTTTTTCAAAAAGGAACCTGCGTCCAGTCTCCTGCTTCTACAAGTCAGTTCAACAGTACACTGACGCAAACAGACAACCAACCACTCCCGGCCAAAAGCGCACCCGTGACAGACTAAAAGCAATCGGGAGGTCTAGACTGTGTATCTAGACACTCAACACGATCAACTCTGACGGCTTCAAAGAGTTCAACAGTACACTCACGAAGACCAATTCCAGATAAGATCAAACCCGAAGCATCAACAGTCCAGTCATAAAACGCGAACATGGCTAAGATCCAAAGTATTCCGAAATCCGTCCCATTCAACTGCGGAATATCAGAAACTTTGGAGGGGGTTCTGTAGGCTGTCTAAAAATGACTAACAGACCAGCCATTAAGGAAGCAGAGTCTCAAGCTCTAGACGCGAGGAATCGATGCCCGCGCCTCAGCATTAAGACGCGTTGGCTCTACACCCGCGTCACAACGTTCAGACGCGTCGGCCCGAAGCCCGCGTCTCAGCATCAAGGCGCGTCGGCCCGAAGCCCGCGTCTCAGCATCAAGGCGCATCGGCCCGACGCCCTCGCCTCAGCATCCAGACGTGAAGGCCCGAAGCCCGCGTCTCAAACCTCAAGGCGCGTTTGGCTCGACGCCCGCGTCTCAAACTTCAAGGCGCGTTTTGCTCGACGCCCGCGTCTCAGTTGCAACTGCCCTGATTGCGGGGCCAGTCACCGCGCATGTAGCGGGTAGTGGCCCCTCATTCGGGAGCGTTTTCAGGAGGCACCTTCACCCCCTGAGATCCCTATAAATAGCCTTGTTTGCTATGAAGAGAGGATCGGAGTTTTTGGAGAGACACACAGGGATAGAGGCTTGAGAGGATCGAAGCTTGGCAGAAGATCAGAGTTTTGAAGAGAGAGAGAGCTTTGAGATAGGGCATCATTAAAATCGATCGAATCCAGGCAGAAGGATCATCAAGAGAGAAGCACGACTCTTCAGCGAGCTTACTGAGTACTAGCCGCTCTTCGCCTACCTCCTCTTTGAGAGTTTTGGTAGACGGAGCTGAGTTACTCTTTCTACCGACCGAAGAGAAGACCCCCGACGGTCCAGGACGGTCATCTGGTCAACGGAGAACAAGATTCACTCTCCATCGCCACACGAAGAACCCAGCTTTAAACAAAGGGAAGATTCAGAC
Source organism: Agave tequilana (assembly GCA_038442645.1). NCBI lineage: Eukaryota > Viridiplantae > Streptophyta > Magnoliopsida > Asparagales > Asparagaceae > Agave > Agave tequilana. Next base: position 107,284 of record JAVJIF010030300.1, read on the forward strand.
ATCCTCCCTCCCTTGTAACTGGAAAAGAGGGAAGAGTAGTTCTTTTGGTTGTAATCGTTTCGCTTGAATCAAGGAAATCTTTTACAGCTAAAACCACTTTCTCCGACCACCAAAGTTTTCCGGCCCCTACACACACAAGTTTTGAGTTTATTGGTTTTGGTTTTTCAGTTTAACCGATTTTAGATTTCATGTCAAAAATATAGATATAATATCTTTTATGTAAATTGAATTCTATCCATATATAATATGCTTCAAATTGTTTCAATATCATGTTTTTGTATTTGTACAAGTTTTGGAGAAAATGATTTTTCATTTCAAAAATTCAAGTTTGAAAATACCGATTTTGGTTTAAAGCCTAATTTTAATATCACAAAAACAGTTCAAATAGTTTGTAATATGTGTTGAATTTTAGTCCACATATTTGTATTTCAAAGATCATAAAAGAGCTTATTTTTGTGAAGTTTATGTGTATTTTATGAGATTTTTAGAAGGCAAAAAGACAAGTTTTTAATCTCCATAAAGTTTAGACCTGACTGTCTGCCGGCCGACAGGACGGTCGATTGAGGCAGGCGTCAGTCGACCGATCCAGTCGACTGATGTGCACAGACGTGCATAAGCCAATGGCTGAAAGGTCGGTCGACCGGGGCCGGTCGACCGCCAGAGAGCTTTGCTCTCTAGAAATGGCCCGATTGACCGGTAGAGAGTTGCTGCTCTCTGTATCCAGTCCCGGTCGACCGGGCGGTCGACCGGCAGAGAGCCTCAGCTCTCTGTTTCCAGGTCCCGGTCGACCGGTGGCTCAACGGTCATAAAAATAACCGTTGGCCGGTCGACCAGGCGGTCGACTGGAAGGGCAATTTTGCTCTTTGCCAGACTGCCAACGGGCAGATTTTGGTCAGTTATAAATACCCATCCTCTTGAGCTGGTTTCTTCATGATTTTAGAGAGCAAAATTTTTTTTATCTTTCTAAGTGTTTAACAGTAAGTTTTTAAAAGAGTTTTGGGCTTAAAGATTTCATCTTTATTTGTTTTAAAGTGTTGGAAAATTCAAAGAAAAGAAAGTCTTTTGGGAATTGATTTTTGGTCTTGATTTCAATATCAATATATAGATTTTCCCGAGTATTTTTCTTTGTTCCAAACACTTTATTTTCTCACACTTGAGCTATCTATCTATCCTATCTATTAGGATCTAGTTTTTGTGAGAAAATTGGTTTGTGGTTGTTGATACCACCAAGTGTTGTAACCTTCCTTGTATTTGTTGGTATCCCTTAGTGAGAGGTGATTGTAGAGGTTGTGTTTGATTGTTGTTTGGCTAAGTGCCTATCTCTCTAAGTGTAGAGGTGATTGTTGTGGAGTTGTGACTTAGTGCCTTATCCCTCTAATGTGAGGTTAATCTTATTTTGGCTAAGTGCCCATCCCTCTAAGTGTAGAGGTGATAGTTGTTGTGTCTTGCCTCTTGTGTAGAGGTTGTATTTGTTGAAGAGAGGAGTTGTGTACTCCTAGATTGTATTACCCAAATCCTCAGTGGAGGTTCCTTGTGTGGGAAGTCCTGTATGGACGATATAGTGGAAATCCTTCTGTGTGAAGGCGGGGACGTAGAGCAGTGGCTCGAACCTCGAAACATATCTTTGTGTTTGCGATTGATCCACTATCTCTAAACTCTCTCTCTTATTTGTGCCTTGCATTGATTCATATTATTTATATCATCTTATATGCTTGGTAGTGTTTGTGTGACACACTTGTGTTGAACCAAGAGAGCTTTATATAGCACCTCAACTCTTATTTAGAGGAATTTAGAGGAGATAGTCTAGAGCCCTTCATCGGAAATTCGGTTAGACTCTTTGGTTACACTGTGTTATAATTTGTTTTTAATTCTGCATCATTTGTCATTAGATTAGCCTTATACCTATTCACCCCCCTCTAGGTGTACTTTCAATTTGTATCAGAGTCTACCTCCTGATATTAGGTTTAACCACCTAGGAGTGAGATCTTGGTTGCTAATCTAGTATTTGTATTTGCACACATACTTGTTTACACACACTCATGAATTACCTTGCCCCTCCCGTGTTTGATGTTTCTAACATCGGTATGTGAAAGTTTAAGATGAGTATGTATCTCAAGACCCTTGGAATGCATGTTTACCTTGCCGCTATCAAGAAATCTTATCTTGGTAATAGCAAGCATATAGGGGCTAATGCTCAAGCCCTTGAGGCACTTAGGAGCACTCTAAGCAAAGAATATTTATGTATGATTTCTCATTGTGTTTCCGCCTTTGCAGTGTGGAACACTTTGACCTCTCCAAAGCTTTGTTGGCCCAAAAGGTTACACTCTCCATTTGTTTAGAGTTTTGATGATAACAAAACAAATAAGAGCTATTTGGTACTAATAAGTTTGTTCAAGATAAGTTTCAGGTTTGTACCATGTTTGGAGGCCATTGCTTAGCTTTTGCTAGAAATTCTAGGTTCATGGAGCAAAGAAGGCTTATGGCACATCAAGGAAGGAACATAGAAGAGAAGGCTCTAGCTAGACTTTGCATGGCTCAAGACTTCAAGATTGCTCAAAAAGACTTCATTAGATTTGTTTTTAGTTTTATAGTTTTTGTTAAAGAATAGTGAATAGGGTTGAAGCTCCATATTTCAACACACACGTTTTTGCGCACATGTCTTTCCTAGAAATATTCCCTATAAATATATACAAAATATTTTAATACAAAGCCTTTTTGATTACAAACTCAATTTTATGTTTTATATATATCTCTAATCAAAACTATTTTGTTAGATTTCAAATCGCTTTCAAAATTATGTTTCAGTTTTTACTTTTGGCCTGAGCCGGTCGACCGACCGGTCGACCGTCACTAAGTCAGGTCAGTTCGGTCGACCGACCCAGTCGACTGGACTTCTTGCAGTTTTGGTGCGTATCCGTGTTCACGTTCTTCGGTCGACCGGGCGGCCGACCGAATCTCTTCGGTCGACCGGGCGGCTGGCCAACTGAAGTGGTGTTGCTCTCTGTTTGTTTCGGTCGACCGGGCGGTCGACCGAGAGCCTGCAACGGCTCTTTTGTTTGAATCACGGTCGACCGGCCGGTCGACCGAGAGAGCTGTTTCAGCCATAACGGCTAGTTTTTAAACATGTTTTAAATTTGTCTTTTTCTTCTCTAAACATGTTTAAATGGTATTTTCTGGGTCTAATACTTCCTAATTAGCATTATGAGGGTTTACTCTTTAATCCCTAGCCCTCTCCTATAAATAGGGGTAATTAGGGAGAGGTTTTACAACAACAAGTATTTAGAAAAAGTTTCAAAAGTTTTCAAAGGCTTTCAAAAGAGTTTGGTTCTTGGTTTTTGTGCTGAAGAATCTTCATCACTGAAGTTTTATTTTGTAAACTCTCTCAAGTTCATTTCCTTTTTCCACTTACAATATTTGAGCTTCAATTCTAACCATTATTCTACAGGGTTCTTGTAAGGAAAAGAGGCTTTTGCAAAAGATAGTTTGTGGTCTTTTGATCACTAAGAGAGAACTTGTACTTGAGATTGTGGAGTTTGGTACTCCGGTGTGATTGTAATTCTTTGTGAATTTATAGTGGTTAGAAATCCTTCTGGGTGAAGGTGGGGACGTAGAGCTGGGTGCTCGAACCTCGAAAAAATTCTCGGTGTTTGCGTTTGGTTTACTTGCTCTTATTCCTTGCTTTACTTTCATTGCTCTTATTTCTTGTTTTCTACATTCATTGTTATATTCAATTGTTTCATATTCATATTGTCAATCTTATACTCATACAACAAGATTGCATTGCGCACCTCCCACTCATATCTAGAGGAATCAGGAGGAAGGAGTTCAGAGCCCTTCACGGGGTATTCGGCTTCTAGTCTTATTTTGGGTTGATTATTGCATCATATTTTTTTATTGTGCATTGATTAGCATTATCACCTATTCACCCCCCTCTAGGTGATTTCAATTGGTATCAGAGCTTGGACTCTAGGTTTGGCTTAATATCCTTAGAGAGATCCTTAAAATTTGCTAATCAACATTTGCATTCATCCATTCATTCACTAGTAAACATGGCCGATAACATCAAAACCCCTCCTAAATTTAATGGACTTAATTTCCCTATTTGGAAGGTTAGGATGACTATTTTTCTACAATCTTTAGGTAGCTTAGTTGCAAAATCTTTGACCAACCCTATGTTAGACCCGATAGTGATGAAAGCACTTGGTCCGACTTTACCTTTAGAGAATATGAGGCTAACTCTAAGGCCCAAAATTCCCTCCTAACCGCCTTGAATGAGGATGACCTTACACGGGTAATACATTGCCAATCCGCCTATGAGATTTGGCAACATTTGTTGGTCACACACGAGGGGACATCACAAGTAAAGAGAGCTAAGATAGATCTCTTGAGGTCCCAATATGAAAGCTTTAAAATGATTGATGATGAATCTATTGATTGCATGATTACAAGGTTTACTAAAATTACCAATGCTCTTTTCTCTTTAGGTGATGATATTAGCAATGACCAAAAGGTGCGGAAAGTGATTCGGGCTCTTCCTTCATCATGGGAGATAAAGGCCACCACCTTGAAAGAATTGAATGACAAGGATGAAATGGATCTCATAAGTCTCATTGGAAACTTGAAGACTCATGAGATGGAAAAGAAGGCAAGAGAAGAAGCGGCTCCTCAAAAGAAGAAATCCATAACCTTCAAGTCTTCCTCCACTCTTTATGACGATGAAGAAGATGAAGAAGAAGATGAGGAGCTATCCCTCCTTGTGCGAAACGTGAAGAGAATGTACCGAAGAACAAGCTCAACTTTAGAAGAAAATTTGAAGCAAAAGAGGAGAGGAGAATCATTTGCTACAATTGCCGAAAGCCCGAACATATCATGGCCGATTGCCCAAAATTCAAGAAAAAGGTGACTTCCTCCTTCAAGCAAAAGAAGCCGATCGAAAAGAAAGCTTACAAAGCCACTTGAGATTCGGAAAGCGAGTCCGAAGAAGAGGTGGACACGGCGAACATGTGTTTCATGGCAAACACACCAAAGGTAACCCCTCAACCTCTTGATGAAGAAGATGAATTAAGTAAAGAAGTACTTGTACATGCTTTTGTTGAACTTTCGGAGAGTTATGATAATAAAAAGATAGAATGCTCAAAATTGGAAAAGGAAGTTGCTTTTCTTAAAAATCAACTTGCTATTGTTTCTAAAGAAAAGGATGAAATTTCTTCAAATTTTATTTTTACTCAAATGAATTTAGTGCTTACAAAGTTGCTTGCAAAGCAAAATTTCTAAAGAATGATGAAAAAGAAATTTCTTCATTAAAAACTAGAATTGTTGATTTTGAAAAAATTTTGAAGGATTGTGCTTTCAACACTAAGAAACTTGAGGAAATGTTTTCTAAAAAACACACTTCTCATGCTAAAGCTTCACATGTCAAAATTCCTCATGCTCACACTACACACAATACTCATGCTAAATCTACACATGCTCACAAGTCACACACTCACTATGCTTTTAAATATGGTAGAGTGTATAGATGCACTTATTGTGGTAAGAATGGACATTTGGCTAAGTTTTGTTATGACCAAATAAATAGAACAAATAATCTTGTATGGGTTCATGATACTAACACTTTAGGACCCAAGAAAATATGGGTACCAAAATCAAGTCCTAAATTATTTGATGTAGGTACACACCAAGGCTCCAAGACGTAAGGAGCGGTGGTACCTTGATAGTGGTTGTTCAAGACACATGACATGAGATTTCAATAACTTTACAACCCTATCAAGGTACATGGAAGGTGGCACCGTCACCTTCGGGGATGACTCCAAAGGCACTATCATCGGTATAGGTAACATTCAAATTGGTGCATCTCCCATTATAGAAAATATTGTTCTTGTTGATGGTTTAAAACATAACTTGCTTAGTATAAGTCAACTTTGTGATCGTGGACTTAAAGTTGTTTTTGATGACTCTTCTTGCAAGATTTTTGATTGCAAAACCAATGATTGTATTCTCACCGGATTTCGTGATGATAATGTTTATATCATTGACATGCTTAATTTGGATTGTTCTACTAAATGCTTGAATGTTTTTGATAAAAATTCTTGGCTTTGGCATAGAAGATTAGGACATGCATCTTTTGACCATCTTTCTAGGATTAATTCTAAGGAATTGGTGAAGAGTATACCTTTCTTGAAGTTTGAGAAAGACCGCATTTGTGGTGCGTGCCAACTTGGGAAACAAACGAAGTCTTCCTTCAAACCAATCAAGGATATCATGTCAACTAGGCCATTAGAATTAATTCATATGGATCTTTTTGGACCAACTAAAACTAAAAGCTTAAATGGTAGTAGATTCGCATTTGTTTTAGTTGATGATTTTTCCCGTTTCACTTGGGTTTTCTTTTTAGAACATAAAGATCAAACTTTTTCTCATTTCAAAGTTTTTCGAAAAAGGGTTGAAAAAGAAAAAGGTTTTTTGATTTTGAAAATAAGGAGTGATAGAGGTGGTGAGTTTGTTAACCAACTCTTCATAACTTATTTTAATGAAAAGGGAATCAAGCATGAAATGTCATGTCCTAGAACTCCACAACAAAATAGAGTTGTAGAAAGGAAAAATAGAACACTTCAAGAGATGGCTAGGACCATGATGAGTGAATATGACCTCCCTCAATATTTATGGGCCGAGGCCGTAAACACCGCATGCTATATTTCAAATCGTATTTATTTGTGTAAAAATTCTTTCAAAACATCTTTTGAAATGTATCATTCTAGAAAACCTAATGTTTCATATTTCAAAATTTTTGGATGCAAGTGTTTTGTTTTGAATACTAGAGATAACTTGGGTAAATTTGATGCTAAGGCTTATGAAGCTATCTTTGTTGGATACTCTTCTACTAGTAAAACTTATAGAGTATTCAATAGATCTTCCCTTACCATTGAAGAATCCATGCATGTTAAATTTGAAGAATCTAATGTGGTTGTTGAGAATGTTGTAGAGATTGACCCATTAGGTGAAGACATGGAGAGACTATCCTTGAAGGACTCACCCGCTCAAGAAGAAAAGTAAGAACCCATTGGTGATGTTCAAAAGGATGAAGTGAAAGATTCTCAACCACTTCCTAAAGATTGGAGATACGCTACAAATCACCCCAAGGAACTCATTTTAGGTGATGTCTCTAAAGGGGTAACAACTCGCTCCAAACTCCATGACTTATGTGGTAACTTTGCATTCATTTCTCATTTTGAACCCAAAAGCATCCTCGAAGCCGAGGCGGACTCATATTGGTTGCTAACCATGCAAGAGGAACTCAATCAATTTGAGCGCAACCAAGTTTGGCACCTTGTTCCTAGGCCTCACGATAGACCAATAATTGGTACTAAGTGGATCTTTAGGAACAAGATGGATGAGTCCGGAAATGTTATTAGGAATAAAGCTAGGTTAGTGGCCCAAGGTTACACTCAAGTTGAAGGAATTGACTTTGAGGAGACCTTTGCACCCGTAGCACGGCTTGAAGCCATACGGATAATGCTAGCTTTTGCATCTTTTAAAAATCTTAACCTTTTTCAAATGGATGTGAAAATGCATTTTTAAATGGTTTTATTAATGAAGAAGTTTATGTTGAACAACCACTCGGTTTTGTTGATCATGTTCATCCCAATTTTGTTTTTAAACTTGATAAAGCTTTGTATGGATTGAAATAAGCTCCAAGAGCTTGGTATGAAAGGCTTTCTAGTTTTCTCATTTCAAATGATTTTGTTAAAGGCAAAGTAGACACAACTCTTTTACTAAGCATGTTGATAATGACATTTTAATTGTGCAAATTTATGTTGATGATATAATCTTTAGTTCTACTAATGAGTTTTTATGCAAGGAGTTTGAAAAGGTTATGCAATGTGAGTTTGAAATATCTTCCATAGGTGAATTTAATTTCTTTCTTGGACTCCAAATCAAGCAATTGCAAGATGGGAATTTCATATGTCAAGCCAAGTATGTAAAGGAACTCGTAAAGAAGTTTGGACTTGAAAGCTCAAAAGTTTGCAACACTCCCATGGCAACTACAACCAAGCTTGATAAGGATGACCAAGGTAAATGTGTTGATATTAAGTTATATAGAAGCATGATAGGAAGTTTGTTGTATTTGACGGCAAGTAGGCTGGACATCATGTTTAGTGTATGTCTTTGTGCTAGATTCCAATCGTGTCCTAAAGAGTCCCATCTTATTGCGGTAAAACGCATCATTCGTTATATTAAGGGCACAATTGGAATGGGTCTATGGTATCCAAAAACCGGAGATTTCTCAATGACGAGTTATTCGGATGCTGACTATGCGGGTTGTAGAGTAGATAGAAAGAGTACTAGTGGGACATGTCAATTTCTTGGTAATTGTCTTGTTTCATGGTCCTCTAAGAAACAAAATTACGTAGCTCTCTCAACCGCCGAGGCGGAGTATGTTGCTGCGGGGGTTTGTTGTGCACAAGTCCTTTTGATGAAACATACTCTTCTTGATTATGATTTGCATTATGATCGTATAAAAATATTTTGTGATAATACTAGTACTATTCATATGACCAAGAATGCAAATCAACATAGTAAGACCAAGCACATTGAGATTAGATATCACTTTCTTAGAGATCATTTTGAGAAAGGTGATATAAATATTGATTATGTTTCCACGGATTTGCAACTTGCCGATATTTTCACTAAACCACTTGATTTTGATAGATTCTCCTTTATTTGTGGTGAACTAAATGTTTATGTTATTGAATAAAAATGTTTTTCTTACCCTTTTGATGTATGACAAAAAGGGGGAGAATAAGTTTGAGTTTATTATGGTCTTGATTCCAATATAAATTTATATTGTTTTTGTTTTTACAAAGTGTTTATGATTTCTTGTATTTGAGTTTAAGTGTTTTGCAAGTGTTTAATACCTTATGGTTTTTAGTCTCATGATTTTTGCTTGCATATTACATTGTTTTTATTTGTTTAATGTAGCATAATTTGAGGGGGAGCTTACACCTCTCTTTTATTTTTTAACATAGCCTATTTGTTTTGTCATCATCAAAAGGGGGAGATTGTTGGCCCAAAAGGTTACACTCTCCATTTGTTTAGAGTTTTGATGATAACAAAACAAATAAGAGCTATTTGGTACTAATAAGTTTGTTCAAGATAAGTTTCAGGTTTGTACCATGTTTGGAGGCTATTGCTTAGCTTTTGCAAGAAATTCTAGGTTCATGGAGGAAAGAAGGCTTATGGCACATCAAGGAAGGAACATAGAAGAGAAGGCTCTAGCTAGACTTTGCATGGCTCAAGACTTCAAGATTGCTCAAAAAGACTTCATTAGATTTGTTTTTAGTTTTATAGTTTTTGTTAAAGAATAGTGAATAGGGTTAAAGCTCCATATTCCAACACACACGTTTTTGCGCACATGTCTTTCCTAGAAATATTCCCTATAAATATATACAAAATATTTTAATACAAAGCCTTTTTGATTACAAACTCAATTTTATGTTTTATATATCTCTAATCAAAACTATTTTGTTAGATTTCAAATCGCTTTCAAAATTATGTTTCAGTTTTTACTTTTGGCCTGAGCCGGTCGACCGACCGGTCGACCGTCACTAAGTCAGGTCAGTTCGGTCGACCGACCCAGTCGACTGGACTTCTGGCAGTTTTGGTGCGTATCCGTGTGCACGTTCTTCGGTCGACCGGGCGACCGACCGAATCTCTTCGGTTGACCGGCGGCTGGCCGACTGAAGTGGTGTTGCTCTCTGTTTGTTTCGGTCGACCGGGCGGTCGACCGAGAGCCTGCAACGGCTCTTTTGTTTGAATCACGGTTGACCGGCCGGTCGACCTAGAGAGCCGTTTCAGCCATAACGGCTAGTTTTTAAACACGTTTTAAATTTGTCTTTTTCTTCTCTAAACATGTTTAAATGGTATTTTCTGGGTCTAATACTTCCTAATTAGCATTATGAGGGTTTACTCTTTAATCCCTAGCCCTATCCTATAAATAGGGGTGATTAGGGAGAGATTTTACAACAACAAGCATTTACAAAAAGTTTCAAAAGAGTTTGGTCCTTGGTTTTTGTGCTGAAGAATCTCTCATCACTGAAGTTTTATTTTGTAAACTCTCTCAAGTTCATTTCCTTTTTCCACTTACAATATTTGAGCTTCAATTCTAACCATTATTCTACAGGGTTCTTGTAAGGGAAAGAGGCTTTTGCAAAAGATAGTTTGTGGTCTTTTGATCACTAAGAGAGAACTTGTACTTGAGATTGTGGAGTTGGGTACTCCGGTGTGATTGTAATTCTTTGTGAATTTATAGTGGTTAGAAATCCTTCTGGGTGAAGGTGGGGACGTAGAGCTGGGTGCTCGAACCTCAAAAAATTCTCGGTGTTTGCGTTTGGTTTACTTGCTCTTATTCCTTGCTTTACTTTCATTGCTCTTATTTTCTTGTTTTCTACATTCATTGCTATATTCAATTGTTTCATATTCATATTGTCAATCTTATACTCATACAACAAGATTGCATTGCGCACCTCCAACTCATATCTAGAGGAATCAGGAGGAAGGAGTTCAGAGCCCTACACGGGGTATTCGGCTTCTAGTCTTGTTTTGGGTTGATTGTTGCATCATATTTTTTTATTGTGCATTGATTAGCATTATCACTTATTCACCCCCCTCTAGGTGATTTCAAGCTTCAAATGTCAAACATTGTGGAGAAGGAATCTAGTGAGGATGAATTCGAATAAGCTTACTACATGGTCCAAGGGAATGACTCCCTTGAGGTAAATTCAGAAACTCAAGTAGATGATAGTGCTAGTTCTGCCGGTGATGATTATGTTGATGCCGATGCTTTAAATGAAGAACTATCTATTGTTTGTGAGAACCTATTAGAAAAATACCAACTCTTGAAAAAAAAAAGTTTTAAACTAAAAAAGAGAATAAGGATTTGTTTTCTAAACTTAACATGGCTTTGCAAGAAAGAGATGAGATTTCAAATGAAAGGGACTCATTAAAATCCCAACTTGATCTTACCTTAAATGAAAACAAAATCTTAAAAGATAAAAATGATTGTAATGAAGTTTTGAAGAAAAATGAAGTTCTATATTCAAACCTTGTTTTTGTTTTAAAATAAAATGATTCTTTGAAAAATAAAATTATTTCTATTTCAAAGGAATTGGATTTAATTTCTAATGAAAATAAATCTTTGAAAAATGATTTGTCTTCACATGTTTGCCATGCTAGTGTAGCCTCACCTTCTAGTGTATCTATAGTATGCTCCACCTCTTCTTCTATTATTGCAAATGATATATGTGTTTTAAAGAAGAGTATTGATTGTTTGGGCTCCACTTTGAGCCAATATGCCATGAACCACACACGGTTAGAATCCATGTTTTGAAAGAAACAAGTTCCACATATGCATACACATCATACACGATATACACATGCTTCTCATGCTCATACATATGACACCATGTATGCTCATGTGTACACTTGTACACATTGTGGACGCAAGGGCCACCTTGCAAAGTTTTGTTATGATAGAATACATAATGTAAATTTTACAAATAAGTTTGTTTGGGATAGGAAAGGTACTAACCTCCATGGACCCAATAGAGTATGAGTACCAAAATCTACTCCTATTTTATTTGATGTAGGTGTGGGCTCTTACATGACGTGAGAGTTCTTGGTGCCTTGAGATGAACTCGTTCCGTGCTAAAACGGTGACACTTTTGGATGCATCACTTTCAAGGGGAGTTTGGTGGGAGGACCACCATGGTTTAAAGATATAAAGATGTGCCCTAATGGTTTTGGTAACGATCTCTAACTCCTTATTAGTTTATACGCTTTCATATTATTAAAATTTTAGCATATATTGGTTTATATATTTTTCATGTTCATTATGGTTAAATGCAATGCTAATTAGACTTGAGATATACATGATTTGTATTTGAGATCCATTCATGTTTATATGGACTATTACTTTTGTGTTCTCACTTTAGTTTAACTATTGTGTATATCCTTGGTCTAAGACATGTGCATTTATATAATGATCATATTGATTTATGTTTATGATTTTGCACTTCATGTTTTGATTACATGTTTAGATGTAATTTTCATTAAACTTGTGTATATACTTGTACATCTAGTGAGCTACAAATTGATTATCATATGTATGTACTTAATTGCTCATTTGTGCCCATTAGATGTACTAATATAACCTAGTTTTGATGATTAGTGCATTTTAACTTGTATTCCCTTTTTTGTACATGTTTTCATTCTAATATGACTAGTTTCATATATATGTTAATTTTGGTTAAAACTTTAGATGTACATGTATACCCTTGAGTTATTTGCGTTTCATGTAAAATTTCTTTATAGACTCAATTGTATTTGGATATGTATGTATACTTATAGTTTTGACATAACATACATATGCCTTGAAGTTTGAATTATTTTGATGAAAATTAAACTTTCATGTTTTTCATGTTTATAAAAGAATTTCATATTGAGCTAAACTGTCTATTCCCATGATTTCATTTATTACATGATTTTTACACTCACATTATTCTTGTTTACTCATGATTTTTGTTTTCATGAGCTTTATAGACTTTGAGTGTCAATCGTCGTGTGACCTACATGTTTTTCATGGAATAGATTTTATTCCTTACTTGAAGGATTTCGTACTAGTTTGAAAATTATCCTTAAACTAGTTTGTATTCTTCAATTGGTAGTGATTTCAAACTTGTTAAACAATTTTCAAACTTATTTTTGAAAATCCCTACCATCATGGGCGGACGATGGGCGACCATGCCTTGTATGCTCAAATTGAAAATCTATTTAAACTTGTGCATAAAAGGGAGGTATTTATGAGTTATACACTTGATTCTCATTGTGTTTTCAATTGGTATCACAATTGATATTTATCTTGTATACTCATATGTTTTCTATATATGTATGCTTCAAACTTCAAATAGTATCAATTTCAATTGATATTTACATTTTCATACATATATGTGATTTGATTGTGCTTACTATATCTTTTAATCTTAAAGCACAAATTATGTTTATGGTAAGCTTGATTTACTCCTTAATATCAATTATTTTCAATTGGTATCTTATACAAGCTTATGCATTATTTTTATTGGTATTTCATAAAGGGGGAGAAAATTCATGTCTTATCTTTCAATTGGTATTTTTCAATCGAGTTAATTTTCAATTGGTATCTTACTCCCATTCTTTATGATGAAAAATACTTTATTTTGGGATATGCTAACATTTTCAATATTGGTATCATGTTTCATTTTAAATTGGTATCTATATTGATATGTGTTATGTTTACCTAAAATAATTTGATTTTTACTTTCAATTGGTTGTTACTTTCAATTAGTATCAAGATTTTCAATATATATATTTCAATTGGTATCAAAACATACAATGTTTCATTCTCTATTGGAATCAAAGATTTACAAGATATTTTAAATTGATATCAAGATATTTTCAAATTGGTATTCTTTAGTATCCTAAAAATTTTGTTTACTTTCAATTGGTATCTTAAAAATATTTTGTTTATTTTTCCATTAGTATCATAATATTTTGATGTATACCTTTATCACATATTGATATATTTTTTAATTGGTATCACATTATTTTGCTTTGTATTGCTTATATGCAAGGGAAGCTTAACATCTTCTCTTTATATAGATTCATGTTGAGTGTATTTCATATTGAGGAGCTTGGCCTCTCTTCTCTATATTTTACACGTGTGTAGGGAGAGTTTCACATCTCTTTTATACATTTTATTATTATGCATTATGTGATTAGGGTCTAGTCATCTCTTTTTCATGTAATGCATGTATGCAGGGGGAGTGAACTTTACGTCCTCCTCTTTATGAATGTAAATCGCATATACATCCTTCTTGTTTGATTTGACCAAAAGGAAGAACATTTGTTTTTGAGTTTGTTTATGCCCCTTTGTTGGTGATTGACAAAAAGGGGAAGAGAAATTTGAGAGTTTTATATATGCATATTTGAGAGTTTTATATATACATGTTTATATCATTTATATGCATGTTTATTTTTTTTCAATTGATATCAGAGCATATGTGTTTTGTTTTTTAATTGATATCAAAGCATATATGTTAATATGTGCTATCTATTTTATGCATACATTGAATATCTTTATTGTTTATTACTATGCATGAGTTAAGGGGGAGCTTCTATGAAGCTTAACTTTAATCCATGCATATATAACTCTATGAGTTCTGTCATCATCAAAAAAGGGGAGATTGTTGGCCCAGAGGCCCATCACTCTAGTTTTGATGATGATTAACTCATGTAGTTATACTTTTCTAATAATCTTGTGATATTTAGTTTCAGGTATTTGCTCAGGATATTAGTAGGTGATTAGCTTCAATAAAGGAGTTTTTGAGCTTTCACATGTTGATTCAGAGTTCGAGCGTCAAGATCGCATCTAGTAATCGGTTGGAGTCAAGCTCGGTGGATCGCGTTTGGATCGAGTCTACTTGGAGAAGGAGTTTTACAAGAAGACCTCGGTTTGTGTTTAATATGTTTAGATCATTGTAAAAATTAGATAGTGTTGATATGCTCAAGTTCACATACTCACACAAGTTTTGAGTTTATTGGTTTTTGTTTTTCGATTTAACCGATTTTAGATTTAATGCCAAAAACATAGATATAATATCTTTCATGTATATTAGATTCTATCCATATACAATATGCTTCAAATTGTTTCAATATCATGTTTTTCTATTTATACAAGTTTTGGAGAAAACGATTTTTCATTTCAAAAATCTAAGTTTGGAAAATACCGATTTTGGTTTAAAACCTAATTTCAATATTATAAAAATGGTTCAAATAGTTTGTAATATGTGTTGAATTTTAGTCACACATATTTGTATTTCAAAGATCATAAAAGAACTTATTTTTGTGAAATTTATATGTATTTTATTGTATTTTTAGAAGGCAAAAAGACAAGTTTTTAATCCCCATAAAGTTTAGACCTGGCTGTCTGTCGGTCGACCGAGCCAGGCGTCGTTCAACCGGTCTGGTCAACCGATGTGCACAGACATGCACAAGCCAAATGGCTGGAAGGCCGGTCGACCGCCAGAGAGCTTTGCTCTCTAGAAATGGCCCCGGTCGACCGGCAAAGAGTTGCTGCTCTCTGTATCCAGTCCCAGTCGACCGGGCGGTCGACCTCAGCTCTCTGTTTCCAGGTCCCGGTCGACCGGGCGGTCGAGCGGTGGTTCAACGGTCATAAAAATTACCGTTGGCCGGTCGACCGAGCGGTCGACCGGAAGGGCAATTTTGCCCTTTGCCAGACTGCCAACGGGCAGATTTTGGTCGGTTATAAATACCCATCCTCTTGAGCTGGTTTCTTCATGATTTTAGAGAGCAAAATTTTTTTATCTTTCAAGTGTTTAACAGTAACTTTTTAAAAGAGTTTTGGGCTTAAAGATTTCATCTTTATTTGTTTTAAAGTGTTGGAAAATTCAAAGAAAAGAAAGTCTTTTGGGAATTGGTTTTTGGTCTTGATTTCAATATCAATATATAAATTTTCCTGAGTGTTTTTCTTTGTTCCAAACACTTTATTTTCTCACACTTGAGCTATCTATCTATTCTATCTATTAGGATCTAGTTTTTGTGAGAAAATTGGTTTGTGGTTGTAACGCCCCGATTCCACGGATACGGGGACGTCACTGCGACGTATATACGTAGGTCAGAAAATGCCCCCACGTATATACGCTAAGCATAAAAGTACAACAAGAATCAGAGTACAACACAAAGCGTGGTATATTCATATGCCAACTATAAAAGTACTAATACAAAGTTATACGGGTTATGATAACTGTTACACTTTACAAGTGTTTTGTTTTCACAACCAAGTCCAAAAGAACATATACAAGGATATACACAAGATGCTCACGTATGAGATGGAGACTCGTGAGCCAAAAGGAAGAGTCTGGCACGAGGGAACTAGATCTGATCAGCCTGCTCACTCAGATACGCTTGGTCCTCTGTGGATGGCTCCACTTCGTTCCAAGCCTCAGAATCTGAATATGCAAATCCAAAGGATCAAGACATATAAACAATAGATAGCTACAGCCAAGTGGCTAAAAGACGAGTACAAGTGAGATGGGACTATATAAGGTATATCAACTAACAGATATGAAAAGCATGAATAGGTAAAGTCGTACAATAGATCTACAATTAACGTTTTATTATTATTACTTATCTTACTGTGATATCTAGCTATTTGACCCAGCGTCCCAGGGCACATAGATCCATATCCTAGTAAAACAAGGTTGTTATTGGAAATCAGCGGTTGTATCGACGAACTATGTTTACAGTGGATCCCGTACATGCCCGGGATAACGGTCCAGGATTGTTCCGTTGCTTGGTGACGGAAGCCAGCCGCTAGGCCATTCAGGAGGGACTTATGTATGCCCTTATCATGATGGTACCAGTAATAGAGGGAGCAAGCACTCCCCTCGGTCCCCTGGAGGCCCACAGGTCAGACCGGAACATGAGTTGCACAACATTCCTAAAAGCCACTGTAAACACGAACACATATCGATATCCGCATGTTTTCCCCCGACCCATGTGTAAGTTGGTCCATTTTATGCAAAAGTCAAGTGTATCATGCTTGGTTCAAGTGATGGCATGATAAGTGGTGATATTCACATTTTAACAAATTATGGAGCTATGATATGTAATAACAAGTCATGAAACAGTATGAGATAATGTCTATCAAGTAACATGTCATGTAGTATCAGTTAAGAAGCAAGAACAAGAATAATATGCCACACGTATATCAACAATAAGATCCAAATTCAGAATAGAATCAACCAAGTCAAACAGTCAGAATTAGTCGACTAGGTGGAAGGGTTAGTCGACTAATTGGGGTCTTAAGTCGACTAACAGTCTGAATTAGTCGACTAAAACTGGGAAACAGAGAGTTGGGTTTCTGTTTCAGGAAAGTTAGTCGACTAGAGTGAAATGTATAGTCGACTAACAGATACCTAAGTCGACTAATAGGGGGGCTAAGTCGACTAAAACTGTGATACAGAAAGTTAGGATTTATTCCAGGAAATATTAGTCGACTAGGTGAAAATAGTAGTCGACTAGGGGTCTCAAGTCGACTAATATCTAGTCTAAGTCGACTGGGGCCGAGAGTTGGTGTTTTCTGGTCCAAGGAAAGATTAGTCGACTAGGCTAAAAATGTAGTCGACTAGGGGGTCTAGTCGACTGGTAATATGGTTTAGTCGACTAAAACTGTGAAATCAGAAAAAGTCACGTTTCAGAACAATTGGGTTAGTCGACTAGTCTCTAGGTCAAGTCGACTAATTCTGGGAAAACAGGATACAGAACAGATTTTATGGTGATTGTTTGATGGGCTAAAAATACGATTTTTATGGCACAAGTGTACATGAAAGATCAACACAAGTAAACAAGGAAGTTGTCTAGTCTTGGTGAGTAAAGATACTCACTTTGAACGGTTAAATCGAGGCTTGACGAGTTCCGAAAAGATCGTGTCGATAAATATCACCAAATGATTCCACGGCGATACTACGGACGATCACAATCCAAAAGCAGTCGTTGCTTGAAAAGGAGATGAAGACCTTGTGGTGTTTTGGAGTTAGGGTTTGAGATGGAGAAGAAAATGGTGAAGGCTAATCTCTTTGTGAAGTGAAGAAAAGAGAAAAGATTTGTAAAGGAAAGGATTTATATAGGTTTTGATTTTTGTAAAGAGAATGCAAATAAAGAAATTGAGAGGGGTTTTGTGCAAAATAGGGGAGATGAGGTGTCTCCCTTGGCCAATGGTGGCCGGCCATGAGAAAGAGAGAGAGAGATGTATTAAATGAGGGAGGTTGGTGAGAATGTGTGGAGATGGAATTTTTGGAAGAAAATGGAAATTTGGGAAAATGGAATTTTTGTGGTTGTGAAGGAAGGAAAAGAAAATAGGGAAAAGGAAAAAGAAAAGAATTGATAAATGAAGAGATTTTCTTGGTCTTGAAAAATGAAAATACCGGAAACACGGATTCCTAGGTTCAAGTCAAGAATGCGGGAAAACATTTCGGAAAATACCGAAATCGTCCGAAATTCAAGTATCTCGGAACGACTCGTAAATTTTACCAAAAATCAATAATAATATATGAAGACGTATAGTGAAATCCGTTTGAAGAAATACTTTATAGTTTTAAAACTAAAAATCCCGGAATCAGTTACCTACCGACTCCGTTGGAATTTTCATAAATTTATAAAATTCTCAGAAAAAGTATTTAGATAAGAAATGTCATTCTAAGAAATAATGTCTAAAAGATTTTCTTGAAATTCCTAACTGTTTGGGAATTAAAAATCCAGGAATCGATCAGCGATACTGGTCGACACCGGTTTTGAAGAAATTCATTTTAATTTTAGAAAATTCCAGAAATTCACCAAAAATCTAATATATTAGAAAATGATATTTGAAATTGAAATTGGTCAAATACGGGAAGTAAATCGAAAAATACGACCGAAAAGCTGAATACGCAACTTAGTACGTATTACGGAAACGGGGTATTACAATCTACCCACCTTACAAAAATTTCGTCCTCGAAATTTCATAAAGTGAAGGGTAACAGGAATGGTAACAGATAGATAAGGCTAGGAAGAAAGATAACAAATAGAAAAGAGTAAAAGGAAAGAGTCTTACCAATCAAGATGAGAAGAGTTGAGGATAACGCTCTCGGATGACGTCCTCTCGTTCCCAGGTGGCCTCTCCTGGCGCATGGCGGTTCCAAGACACCAACACTAAAGGTATGGCTTTGTTCTTCAGTGTCTTCACACTTCTATCCAATATGGCCATCGGCTGCTCCTGATATGATAAGTCCGATTGCAGTTCCAGCTCGGAGTGATCCAAAATATGGCTATCATCCTTTACATACCTCCTCAACTGAGACACGTGGAAAACATTATGAACTCCGTCCAACGATGGCGGCAACGCCAATCGATAAGACACATCTCCCACTCGATCCAATATCTCGAATGGGCCGATATATCTCGGACTTAGTTTCCCACGAGTGCCGAACCGGATTACTCCCTTGGTAGGTGAAATCTTCAAGAACACATGATCTCCAACTCCGAATTCCAATGGCCTCCTCTGCAAATCTGCCCAGCTCTTCTGTCTGCTCTGAGCTGCCTTGAGATGATCTCTGATAACTCTAACTTTCTCTGTGGTTTGGATCAGAATCTCGGGCCCCAATAGACTTCTCTCACCGACTTCATCCCAACAAATCGGTGACCTGCACTTCCTCCCATACAGTGCCTCAAAAGGTGCCATCTTGATACTTGCCTGATAACTGTTGTTATAAGAAAACTCAGCCAAGTGAAGATGATCTTCCCATGAACCCTTGAACTCAATTATGCAGGCTCTAAGCATGTCTTCAAGTATCTGAATGGTCCTCTCAGATTGTCCGTCTGTCTGAGGGTGATATGCTGTACTGAATTTCAGACGAGTGCCCAGACTCTTTTGGAGACTCTCCCAAAAATGAGATCTGAATCTGGTATCTCTATCTGAAACAATACTGACTGGAACTCCATGCAGACGAACTATCTCCTTCACATACTTATCTGCCAGAACCTCTGTAGTCTGACCCACCCGGAATGGTATGAAATGAGCTGACTTGGTGAGACGATCAATGATAACCCACA
The DNA here is from genome assembly GCA_038442645.1 of Agave tequilana. NCBI lineage: Eukaryota > Viridiplantae > Streptophyta > Magnoliopsida > Asparagales > Asparagaceae > Agave > Agave tequilana. The sequence continues at coordinate 126,985 of JAVJIF010030300.1, forward strand.
CAGCATTATTACCTTTGGGACTACGAGGTAATGCCGTGACAAAGTCCATAGTGATGTGCTCCCACTTCCATTCAGGTATTGGCAAAGGATGAAGAAGTCCAGCTGATCTCTGATGCTCAATCTTTATCTGCTGGCACACCAAGCACTTAGCTACAAACTGAGCTATCTCTCTCTTCATGGCATTCCACCAAATTGCTTCTTCAAGTCCTGGTACATCTTGTTTCCTCCTGGATGTATAGAATAGGCTGAACTATGTGCTTCCTCCAAAATCTTCTGTCTAACTTCCCCTTGGGGAACACAAAGTCTACCTCCAAAGTACAATGCACCATCCGGACGAATACAAATATCCGTCCTCAATCCAGCCTCCACCTGAACTCGGAATGTCTGTAGCCTGGGGTCCTCCTTCTGAGCTTCCTTAATCTCATCTATCAATGAGGACTGGATCTGTAAAGTCATAAGCTGTCCTGTCTTCTCAGCTCCTCGAACCACCATCAAGTCTAATCTGATAAAGTCCTGAATCAACTCCTTCTGCTGAGTGAACTGAACAAGCACCCTGTTCTCTGGCATCCTGCTCAGGGCATCAGGAACTGTATTGACCTTGCCTGGATGATATTGCAAGTCAATGTCATAGTCTGCCATCAGCTCCAACCACCGTCTCTGCCTCATGTTCAGCTCTTTCTGTGAAAAGATATACTTGAGGCTCTTGTGATCTGTATATATCAGCACTCTATCTCCCAGAAGATAGTGTCTCCAAATCTTCAAGGCAAAGATCACTGCTGCCAACTCCAAGTCATGAGTTGGGTAATTCCTCTCATGAGGCTTCAATTGCCTAGATGCATATGCTATAACATGATCATGTTGCATAAGTACACATCCTAGGCCTTTACCTGATGCATCACTAAAGATGACCATCCCTCCTCTCCCTGAGGGAGTTCTCAAGATAGGAGCTGAAATGAGCTTCTGCTTCAACTGCTCGAAGGCTGCTTCACACTCTTCTGTCCAAATGTACCTTACTCCTTTCCGGGTGAGCTGGGTTAACGGAGCTGCAATCCGAGAGAAATCCTGGACGAAGCGTCTGTAATATCCAGCTAGTCCAAGAAAACTCTTTATCTCCGTCACCGTCCTCGGCACTGGCCAGTCCTTTACTGCCTGGACTTTGCTCGGATCAACTGAGATACCTTCTGCTGACACCATATGTCCAAGGAATGCTATGCTGTCCAACCAGAACTCACACTTGCTTCTCTTGGCATGAAGCTGCTCCTGCTGAAGTGTCTGCAACACAATTCTCAAGTGTTCCGCATGCTCCCTGTTGTTCTTTGAATAGATCAGAATGTCGTCTATGAAAACAACAACGAACTGATCCAAGTAGGGCGAGAACACTCAGTTCATCAAGTCCATGAAAACTGCAGGGGCATTGGTAACTCCGAAAGGCATAACAAGAAACTCATAATGGCCATAACGGGTCCTGAATGCCGTCTTCGGAATATCCTCCTTCTTCACCCTCAGCTGATGGTAACCCGACTGTAAATCCAATTTAGAGAACACACGGGCTCCATGAAGCTGATCAAATAGATCATCAATCCTGGGTAAGGGATACTTGTTCTTGATGGTGACCTTGTTCAATTCCCTATAATCAACACAAAGTCTCTTACCACCATCCTTCTTGTTGGCCAACAGTACTGGAGCTCCCCATGGTGAAGTGCTTGGCCTAATCACTCCCTTATCTGAGTACTCCTGCAGCTGCTTCTTCAGGATCTCCAACTCCGTCGGTGCCATCCTGTACGGAGCCTTAGATATAGGTGCTGCTCCTGGAATAGTCTCGATGGAGAACTCAATCATCCTGACAGGTGGCAGTCCTGCGATCTCAGCAAACACCTCCGGGAATTCATCCCACACCGGCACCTTCTGCTTCTGCACCTCCGAAGAAGTAATCTGAGACTTTCCCTTGGTGGTCTTCACTTTTCCACTAAACTGGAACTCTGGTTGAAGGGGAATTCTAAACTTGATCTTCTTCTCCCTACAATCAATCACAGCATAGTACTGACTGAGCCAGGTCATGCCTAAGATCACGTCGTACCCTTTGGTGTCTAGTACGAGCATATCTATGGCCATGGTCTTATCACACAGTTCTACTGGACAATCAGTACACACTCTAGATGATATGACTACCCCATTCCCTGTACTTATCTCCCATTTGTGGTCTAAAACCTTAACAGGTATTGAATGTAAAGTCACAAATTTATCTGAGATGTAACAGTGAGAAGCACCTGAATCGAAGAGAGCGAGAACAGGTATTGAATGAACTCTGATGTTACCTGTAATCACTTCCTCTGAAGCCTCTGCCTCTTCTGCTGTCAGAGTATAAGCCTGACCTCTGCCACGCCCTGCTGCAGTCCTGCCTCCTCTCTGGACTGGGCGAATGACATGCTGTGGAGGAAGTGGAAGAGCTCTCCTCATCACTGGCCCCTGGTTCCTCTGCCCAAGTGGTCCTGGTAGCATCCTCTGTCCATTCGATCCTTGAAGTGCTGGCACTGCTTGACCGGTTATCCCCACTCTCCTGTGTGGACAAGCCTCTATGGAATGGTCTCTGGATCCACACACCAAGCACAGCCCATTTGCCCTCCGGCAATTTGGTCGAGTGTGCCCTGGTTTCTGACAGTAGTTGCAGAAGGCAATAGGTTGGGCCGTCTGGTAAGGAGCTGGCCTGAAAGGTTGCCTCATCTGGACCTTTGCTGCTCTGAACGGGCCTCCTCTTCCCACTGGTACAAATGGCCGCTTCATGACCTGCTGTCTCATCTGATCCCCTTGCTCCTTCTCAAACCCACGCTCTACCTCCCGAGCGATGGTGAGAACCTCTGCATAGGTCTTCAGCTGCTGGGGCATCAGGTACATCTGAATCTTCATCTGTAGACCCTGCTGAAACCTGCTCGCTCGCTTCTCCTCGTCCGTTACCATATACGGCGCGAAGCGGCTCAGTCGAAGAAACTCCGCGGCATACTCGTCCACGGACTTGTTCCACTGCTGGAGCCTGATGAATTGTTCCTCCATATCTTTCTGTGCCGTAGCAGGGAAGAAGCGGCTGTAAAAACTCTTGGAGAAGGCGTCCCAAGTAACGGGCTTCTCCAGTCTAGCCTCCTCTGCGAGCCACCAAGTTCTCGCAACATCCTTTAACTGAATCTTAGCTACTTCAACTTGGCTCTCCTTCGGGACACGGGCTGCATTCAGTAGGTCTGTCGTGTCCGTCAACCATTGCTCCGCCTCCAATGGTTTCTCGCTCCCCGTGAATATAGCAGGCTGTAGTCTTCTGAAGTCCGATACATTCCCGGGCTTCTGTTCCTTCGGGGCTGCTAACTCTTGTCTAAGGAGCTCGGTCTGCTGTTGCTGATTTTCCATCTGCTGTTGCTGGTTTCCCAGCATGGTCTGAATGACCTTCAGGATATCAGCATTCTCTCCTCCTACGGGTCCATTCGGGACTTGCCCGATATTGTTACGACCCGATCGTCTCTCCATACCGAATGATAACTGGAATTGGAAACAAAGGAAAGGAGTTTAGGATACGAAGGAATTGATCAACGAAAGAAGCAAGAAGGACTCTATAACTTTGTACATTGTAGTTGGCATAAGCAAATTACTAGAATTTGCCACTTGATTGTACTTTAGGTTTGAGAGCCTAGGCTCTGATACCAACCTGTAACGCCCCGATTCCACGGATACGGGGACGTCACTGCGACGTATATACGTAGGTCAGAAAATGCCCCCACGTATATACGCTAAGCATAAAAGTACAACAAGAATCAGAGTACAACACAAAGCGTGGTATATTCATATGCCAACTATAAAAGTACTAATACAAAGTTATACGGGTTATGATAACTGTTACACTTTACAAGTGTTTTGTTTTCACAACCAAGTCCAAAAGAACATATACAAGGATATACACAAGATGCTCACGTATGAGATGGAGACTCGTGAGCCAAAAGGAAGAGTCTGGCACGAGGGAACTAGATCTGATCAGCCTGCTCACTCAGATACGCTTGGTCCTCTGTGGATGGCTCCACTTCGTTCCAAGCCTCAGAATCTGAATATGCAAATCCAAAGGATCAAGACATATAAACAATAGATAGCTACAGCCAAGTGGCTAAAAGACGAGTACAAGTGAGATGGGACTATATAAGGTATATCAACTAACAGATATGAAAAGCATGAATAGGTAAAGTCGTACAATAGATCTACAATTAACGTTTTATTATTATTACTTATCTTACTGTGATATCTAGCTATTTGACCCAGCGTCCCAGGGCACATAGATCCATATCCTAGTAAAACAAGGTTGTTATTGGAAATCAGCGGTTGTATCGACGAACTATGTTTACAGTGGATCCCGTACATGCCCGGGATAACGGTCCAGGATTGTTCCGTTGCTTGGTGACGGAAGCCAGCCGCTAGGCCATTCAGGAGGGACTTATGTATGCCCTTATCATGATGGTACCAGTAATAGAGGGAGCAAGCACTCCCCTCGGTCCCCTGGAGGCCCACAGGTCAGACCGGAACATGAGTTGCACAACATTCCTAAAAGCCACTGTAAACACGAACACATATCGATATCCGCATGTTTTCCCCCGACCCATGTGTAAGTTGGTCCATTTTATGCAAAAGTCAAGTGTATCATGCTTGGTTCAAGTGATGGCATGATAAGTGGTGATATTCACATTTTAACAAATTATGGAGCTATGATATGTAATAACAAGTCATGAAACAGTATGAGATAATGTCTATCAAGTAACATGTCATGTAGTATCAGTTAAGAAGCAAGAACAAGAATAATATGCCACACGTATATCAACAATAAGATCCAAATTCAGAATAGAATCAACCAAGTCAAACAGTCAGAATTAGTCGACTAGGTGGAAGGGTTAGTCGACTAATTGGGGTCTTAAGTCGACTAACAGTCTGAATTAGTCGACTAAAACTGGGAAACAGAGAGTTGGGTTTCTGTTTCAGGAAAGTTAGTCGACTAGAGTGAAATGTATAGTCGACTAACAGATACCTAAGTCGACTAATAGGGGGGCTAAGTCGACTAAAACTGTGATACAGAAAGTTAGGATTTATTCCAGGAAATATTAGTCGACTAGGTGAAAATAGTAGTCGACTAGGGGTCTCAAGTCGACTAATATCTAGTCTAAGTCGACTGGGGCCGAGAGTTGGTGTTTTCTGGTCCAAGGAAAGATTAGTCGACTAGGCTAAAAATGTAGTCGACTAGGGGGTCTAGTCGACTGGTAATATGGTTTAGTCGACTAAAACTGTGAAATCAGAAAAAGTCACGTTTCAGAACAATTGGGTTAGTCGACTAGTCTCTAGGTCAAGTCGACTAATTCTGGGAAAACAGGATACAGAACAGATTTTATGGTGATTGTTTGATGGGCTAAAAATACGATTTTTATGGCACAAGTGTACATGAAAGATCAACACAAGTAAACAAGGAAGTTGTCTAGTCTTGGTGAGTAAAGATACTCACTTTGAACGGTTAAATCGAGGCTTGACGAGTTCCGAAAAGATCGTGTCGATAAATATCACCAAATGATTCCACGGCGATACTACGGACGATCACAATCCAAAAGCAGTCGTTGCTTGAAAAGGAGATGAAGACCTTGTGGTGTTTTGGAGTTAGGGTTTGAGATGGAGAAGAAAATGGTGAAGGCTAATCTCTTTGTGAAGTGAAGAAAAGAGAAAAGATTTGTAAAGGAAAGGATTTATATAGGTTTTGATTTTTGTAAAGAGAATGCAAATAAAGAAATTGAGAGGGGTTTTGTGCAAAATAGGGGAGATGAGGTGTCTCCCTTGGCCAATGGTGGCCGGCCATGAGAAAGAGAGAGAGAGATGTATTAAATGAGGGAGGTTGGTGAGAATGTGTGGAGATGGAATTTTTGGAAGAAAATGGAAATTTGGGAAAATGGAATTTTTGTGGTTGTGAAGGAAGGAAAAGAAAATAGGGAAAAGGAAAAAGAAAAGAATTGATAAATGAAGAGATTTTCTTGGTCTTGGAAAATGAAAATACCGGAAACACGGATTCCTAGGTTCAAGTCAAGAATGCGGGAAAACATTTCGGAAAATACCGAAATCGTCCGAAATTCAAGTATCTCGGAACGACTCGTAAATTTACCAAAAATCAATAATAATATATGAAGACGTATAGTGAAATCCGTTTGAAGAAATACTTTATAGTTTTAAAACTAAAAATCCCGGAATCAGTTACCTACCGACTCCGTTGGAATTTTCATAAATTTATAAAATTCTCAGAAAAAGTATTTAGATAAGAAATGTCATTCTAAGAAATAATGTCTAAAAGATTTTCTTGAAATTCCTAACTGTTTGGGAATTAAAAATCCAGGAATCGATCAGCGATACTGGTCGACACCGGTTTTGAAGAAATTCATTTTAATTTTAGAAAATTCCAGAAATTCACCAAAAATCTAATATATTAGAAAATGATATTTGAAATTGAAATTGGTCAAATACGGGAAGTAAATCGAAAAATACGACCGAAAAGCTGAATACGCAACTTAGTACGTATTACGGAAACGGGGTATTACAGTGGTTGTTGATACCACCAAGTGTTGTAACCTTTCTTGTTGTTGTTGGTATCCCTCTAGTGAGAGGTGATTGTGGAGGTTGTGTTTGATTGTTATTTGGCAAAGTGTCTATCCCTCTAAGTGTAGAGGTGATTGTTATGGAGTTGTGGCTTAGTGCTTTATCCCTCTAATGTGAGGTTGATCTTATTTTGGCTAAGTATCCATCCCTCTAAGTGTAGAGGTGATAGTTGTTGTGCCTTGCCTCTTGTGTAGAGGTTGTGTTTGTTAGAGAGAGGAGCTGTATACTCTTAGATTGTATTACCCAAATCCTCAGTGGAGGCTCCCTATATGGGAAGTCCTGTGTAGACGATATAGTGAAAATCCTTCTGTGTGAAGGCGAGGACGTAGAGCAGCGGCTCGAACCTCGAAACCTATCTTTTTGTTTGCGATTGATCTACTATCTCTAAACTCTCTCTTATTTATGCCTTGCATTGATTCATATTGTTCATATCATCTTATATGCTTGGTAGTGTTTGTGTGCCTCACTTGTGTTGAACCAAGAGAGCTTTATATAGCACTTCAACTCTTATTTAGAGGAATTTAGAGGAGATAGTTCAGAGCCCTTCACCGAGAATTCGGCTACACTCTTTGGTTACACTAAGTTTGTTGCAATTTATTTTTAATCCCGCATCATTTGTCATTAGATTAGCCTTATACCGATTCACCCCCTCTAGGTGTACTTTTAGTATTCTCGCATTTGCGCTTATCGGTGATGTAATATTCTTATAATATTTGTCACATCTGGTGATAACTTTGTAATTGTACTCATATGTTGGAATGTATAATGCACCACATGCTTCCATACTCTGATTCTTTTCTGTGCTGATGCTTAGCGTATATACGTAAGGGTGTTTTTGACCTGCGTATATACGTCACAGTAACGTCTCCGTACCTGCGGGATCGGGGCATTACAGCTGTTATTCTCCATGACGATATTGGTAAGGAGGTTCATATGACTCAGCCAGTTTGGTTTACTGCTAAAAATTTAGTCACAGTTGCTTGAGCTCGATAAAGTTCGTTTGGATGAACTACATGTGGCTTGATCCCATTGGGAATGGGTACGTAGGCAATCATAATGGTGTGGCAAATTAGAGTCGATATGGTGTTATGTTGTGCTCGGCTCAGATTTGAGAAATCTTTAGCGAGGTGGAGAATTGTGGGGAGAGATGGTAAAATCTTGTTGAAAGAGTTTTTTAAACTCTATTGAAAATTAGAAAAAACTTGATATAATCAATGGTGTCGAATACGAGAGCATGTCGGTCGTATAGAAGTTGGATTGCACACACTGGAGGAACCAAGGCTAGTCGACTAGGGCAATGACCTAGTCGATTAATGATACAAAAATAGAATTGAAAAATCTATTTCATTACAGACTAGTCAACTAGGGAATGGCCTTGTCAACTAATGATTGGATATAAATAGTTAATAAATCTGTTTCACTGCAGACTAGTCGACTAATACATGTATTAGTCGACTAATAGAAGTTATTAGTCAACTGCTGCGCGACCTGTTTCCAAATATGATTCTGAATTCGTTTTTGATCCGAATTAGGTGTTTTTGATTTCCTTTTCTTCGTGATTTCTTTGGCTATATAAGAAGGCATAGTGTCCCCAATATTTGTATCCCAAAATCTAGAATTGATTGATTCATAAAAACTCTCTCCCTTAACTCGAGGACGTAGGCAAATTGCTGAGCCTCGTTAAATTTTGTGTTCTCTCTTCCTTTTCTTTGTTAAAATTGTTCATGCGGTTGGTGGCTGTTCTCTGGGGGGCATATTCTCTGTTGCATGGGATTCCCAACACATCCTCTAACCAAAAAAAGAAAATCACATTGTGAGTTCTTAATAACATAAAATTGAACATGTTGGGTTTTGAAAGAAGGAGACAAACTTTTATCTGAAAGTAAAATATAAAAAGAAAAGATTTATTCAAATTTTTCTCAACGACAAATTCTCTCCTTTTTTCACTCTTTTTCTTTATTTTTTTGATATAAAATATTGATTATGCCTATTCTTTTATAGGCAAAGGCAAATTAAATCAAACTCATAATCAAACTCCTATTCTTAATCTACTACTTACTTTATTAAAAAAAATAAAAACTCTTAAATTTATCCTAATACAATTATGACTCTAATACTAAATTTTAGAAAACCAACTCAAAATTTGACTTTTCTATTTTCATGAGAATTTGAATTATAATTTTCAACAACCTCTCTTAATTCAAACCCTTTATGAACACTTGTTCTCATCAAATATGACGTAGAATACTATTTCCGTCAACTGACCTAAACTTATAAGATTTTCTGTCAATCTTGACATGTACATGACATATTTAATGTACCATTTTTTCTCTTTTGTTTTAACGATAATTTTTTCTTTTTCAAACACTTGGATGTTTAATGTCTTCCATCCGCACATGAGATTGTTCAGTTTCTTCTAATTTTACAAACTTATTTTTGTCACCTGTCATGTGATTACTATAATTATTATTCAAATATCATAAACTTTTCTCATTTTTTATATGAGTGAAAAGAAGCAAAGGCTCACCAAGCTTTTGTTCCTCTTTCAAACTACTTGTTAGAATATTTATTTCATCTTTGTTTTTGTACTAACATTTTTCTTCTACATGTTCAAACTTTTTACAATTAGTACATTATGGAGCTTCTTATTTTTCTGTCAACAATATTTTTAAATATAACTAATTTTTTATAGTAAAAACACTCACCATATTCCATCCTCAACAAAATCCCATAGATCTTGTAAGAGGACCAAGGTTATCATTTTAATGCTCTAAAATTGATTTCTTCTTTGAATCTTAGAATCATTTGAGTAGAATTGTTGTTGTCGAAATCTTTCATTGCTATCTTACTTGTTTTTTTGTCACCTTCTTCTTTTCACATAGCGAAAACGAACTAATTTCTGATACAACTATTGATTTTTGAAAGAAGAAGAAATAAATTATTTGAAATCCAAAAAGAAAATATTCAAACTTTTCTTAACTACAAATTCTCTTCCCTTTTTCACTTTTTTTCCTTTATTTTCTTCATTACAAAATATTGACTATGCCTATTCTTTTAAAGGCAAAAGTAAAACAAATTCAACTTAAATTCAATTTCCTATTCCTTATCTACTACTTACTTTGTTAAAAGAAAATAAGAAACTCCTAAAAAAAATGTATTTGAGAATATGTGTGTACAATATTTACCCAGATATCAAAATAAACGATTGGTCTATGATTCCACAAAATTATTTAGCATCCCAACTTGATCGACCAAGACTACAACATCATTAGAGTGTCAACACTGAGTGAAACGATCAAATTGTTGTGCCCCAGAGGAGATAATCATGCGCCAATCTCATCGAGATCGGCGATCCAAACACCGAGGCAATCTCAAACAATTTGACACGAACCAAACGATCAAAAGAAAAAGCGAGGAACACATGAATTTAACGGAATTCGGCAAATGCCTACGTCCTCGGGGCAGAAGGGGAAAGACGTCTTATTAAGCAATCAATTACACGATACAATTCATAGGGACAATACCCTTCTATATACAATCAGAGAATCCTTGATGAAAGAAAACCAACAAATCTAATTACGGATTAGAAACATACCCAGAATAAAAATAGGAAACAACCAAAACACACGTCCCATTGACCTCCTTGCTGCGATCGACCACCAGGCAAAGCGCACAAAAATAACTCTCAATTAGATCTCAGTTGGTCAGCAGGGCGGGCAACCGCTGTCTTCTGCTGTCGCTGCTTCCTTTGGGCAGTCGACTGAGCGGTCGACCGCAACTTCCTTGTGCATGTATGTGCATGGCCGATCGATCAGCCCTCTGTCTTCAGCTAAGAATTGGGCTTCTACAAGTATTGTTTGAACTCTAATCTCTATGCTATCTTTTCCAATGAGTTAAAAGAAATCTACTAACAAAATTTTACACACTCTCTCTCCATAATTCTTTATCCGGTGAAGATTTCTCAAATCTGAGCCGAACATAACATATCACCATGCTGACTCCATCAGGCTGCACTAATGTGGTTACCTACGTACCCCTTGCCTAGGAGATTAAGCCATCCGTAGTTTATTCAAATGAGCTCCACCAAGCTCAACCAGCAGAAACTGAATTTGTAGCAGCAAATCTAACTGACTGAGTCATATGAATCTCTTTACTAATACCGTCATAGAGAACAATGTCCTTCAATTTGAGTTTGTCTAGCTCACCAATTTGGGATTCATATTTTTTCACCCACTTTTGTGGATTCAACATGGTTTCTTTTTCTGCACACAATTCAACTTGTTTAGTATCCATTACGGCTATATAATCTCCACTCGGTATTGTAACGCCCCAAATCTATGGGTACAAAGACGTTACTGCGACATATATACGCAAGGCGAAAATACCCTCACATATATACACAAGCAACAGTACATGTAAGAATCAAAGTACGAAAGCATAGTGGTAATATATATTCCATCAATAATAGCACAAGTACACAGTTATCATAGGGTAAAATGCAATATCTCAAGAATATAAAATCACCAATAAGCGCAAAAGCAGGATGTACAATATAAAATACGGGAAAGTACTCATGAGTAGCAAGATGAGAATCTTGTGAGCTAATCAAGGGGAGACTGGAAGAAAGAGGATCCGGACATGCAACCGCTAATCCACGCTTCTGCTGCACACTCTGATAAGCTATAACAAGGCCACCACGGTCCAAACTTTAGGATCAACACATGAGAATTCAGGATTTCAGAAAGCAACCCAGCAAGTACGAAAACTAAAGCCAGTTAGCGTGCTCAGGAAGTCACACGTGTACATGATCAAGTGATGTGATTCTGGCATACAGGTACAGGCAATGACCAGTAACATAAATGAAAATTAGAGGAACGACAATAAATTTGAAATCAAATAAATACATATATATATATATATATATATATATATATATATATATATATAGATAAGTTTGAATCGAAAACATGAATAAAAAACAGTGTCGAAAGCTTAAGTATAAATAAACATGTGATAAATACATTAAGCATGCGATAAACATAAGCATGAACAAAACTAGTTGTATAAGATCAAATTATGGATTCATGAGATTGATATGTCAAGGGGATAATCTAAATAAGGAAACCCTCATCTGTATACCATATACCCCATGTCGCCATCATCTGAGTTCATTTTGAGTTGCCCTTAGAGTAATAGAACTAGAGTGTGTCTGGAGTAATCATTGTGTCACAAAAATCATATAACATAAAGCAGGGTGCCAACTCAGGACATAATACCTGATTAAATAATTTGTCACTATAATCGGAGAATATAAAGGTGTTGCATTTTAGTTATTCAATAATAATCATTAGTATCATTTGTTATTCTTGTCCCTTTCTCACCGGCGTCTCACAACACCGATAGTTCACTCAAGAGCCCACACTTCCAATAGAGCTCATCCGAACTCCGATATGCGGGTACCATTATTCGAATAGGGGAGAGACCAAATAGCATATGCTCCTGGCATTATTATTTTACAGGTATGTGTGTGTTAATATACACTGAGAATGCTTATCACGCTAACACCAGGCGGCACAGACAGGAGGAAGGGGTAGCCCCACAGATTCAAGAGGTGGCCCCCACCACGTGTATGGTGTGATACTTTGCTCTATGCGGGGAATGAATTCTGGAGGTGGCCCCCACAGATTAAAGAGGTGGCCCCCACCACGTGTATGGCATGACAGTTTACTTCGTGTAACCTTAGTTCCATTCAAGATCCGCCAGACGCTAGCATGATCATGGGATACATCCTCATCATCCCGACACCAGGCATGCTCTGTCGGACACTGATATGACCATGATATTAACAAGAGTAACAGTGCAGGGGACATGAGTATAGGAGATACATGAGTTCAGGAGTACAGGAGTTCAGGGGTACAGGAGTACCAGATGTCTGATAGCAGTATAATAATCATGTCAAGTCTCCGTAAAGTGATAATCATGAATATGCAATGTAATATAGGTGTCAGGTGTAATACTGTCTAGTCAGGTGTCATGACATGGTGTCATAACATCAGGTCAAGTGTATCAGTATCAAGTGATAACATGTCAATCGTCAGGTATCAGGTGTTAAGTGATCACAGGTCAAGTACCAGTGTCAGATATCAAATGTCAAGGATCACGTGTCAAGTATTAGGTGTCAGGTAATTAATTTATCGTTATCAGGTGAGTTGAATAAAAAGTTACAATATTATATGTTAGGTAATCATCCGATCATGTAACATGGCACAGGAGAACAAGATAATTAACGTTTCAAACTCTTCACAACCATATCTATGCAACACTAAATCAATCGCCATGCGAAGCCAAACAAAGCAGGAGAGTATCTTAGAACACCGACTAAAAGTATAGTACCAGTCCAATGAGTTATAATAATGGCCAACAAGTATTCGTATAACATGTTAATATTGAAAAATCACTTGCATATCATATATCCACTCGCATAACGATGCATCATGTATTAAAAGCCAGAATATCATATCCCAGAAAAGTATTCTCTTATATTTATATCAAGCTCTAGAATAGAATTAGCAAAACATGAAGAACACAAGGAAAGTACTCGCCCAAAACACAAGAGTTACTCGCCGACGTAAAATGAAGTACTCGCCTAAAACCACACGACTCCGAACAGTATCTGAGAAATCCACGAACACCACGTGCACTCATCCAATCCATATAATATATATACATATATATATACACACACACACACACACACACACACACATATATATATATATATATATATATATATATATATATATATATATATATATATATATATATATAGAGAGAGAGAGAGAGAGAGAGAATGAGAGAGGAGAGAGAGAGGAGAATTAGTTAAAGGGAGAGAAAGAAGCTACAAGAGAGAGAGAGCTAGAGAGAACCTAGAGAGATAGAGAGTGTGAGAGAGTTATAGGAAAGTGAAAGAGAGAGAGAAAGTTCTTGTTGGAGATATTAGAGGGGGTGAGAGAGTTTGATGGAAAAGAAGGGGGTAAAAGAGGAAAGAAGGAAAAAGAAAGAAAGAAGAAAAGAAAGAATGGAAGAAAGAAAGAAATGAAGAAAGAAGAGAAGGGGGAGGTGGGTAGCGGTGGCTGTGGCCAGCCAGAGCGGTGGCGGCGCGGCCGGAGGGGCGGCCAGCGAGGAGGGGCGGCTGGCGGCGCCCCTTGGGTGGAGGAGAGAGAGGAGGAAGGGAGTTATTGTTAGTATTGATGGTGAAGGTGGTGGTGGTTATTATTGATGGTGGTGGTGGTGGTATTGGTTGGGGAGTTAGAGGAGGGGGAGGAGATAGTGTTTAGATGGTAGGAGTGGAGGAATTGGTGGAATTGATGGCAAATTGAAGAAGAAGAAGGAAATGGTGATGATGGGTTTTGAGATAAATTGGAGAAAAAGTAGAGGTCATTGAAGAGAAGGAAAGTGGAAAGGAGGAGAGGGGGTCTTGGGGGGCAGCACCAGCTAGGGGGAGGCGGCGGCGGCACTGACGGTGTTGGTGGAGGCGACGGTCAAGGGCTGGAAGACGAAGGAGAGTTGGTGGGAGAGAGAGGGAGATGGAGAGAATGGGAAGAAAATAAAGAAAGAAAAGAAAATAAATAGAAGGAGAGGAGAGGGAGGGGATTGTGTACGGTGGAAATGGGAGGGGGCGCTAGGTCATTATCGGCAGGGCATGGGGAAGGACGGGCGCAGGTGAAGAAGAAAGAAAGGGAAAGGGAAAAGAAAAAGAAAAAGAAAAAGAAAAAGAAAAAGAAAAAATTATTTAATGCGGGTAAAAATTGACTGTTTCAGAAACGTTCTAAAAAAATTTCAAAAATAGAAAATATTATTTTAAGATGCCTGATGAAATTGGGTTCAAGAAATTCAATCTGATTTTCAAATAAAAAATTCTGGAATCTTCTGGCAATACCGGTCGACACCAAAACCGGTAGAAATTCGATAAATTCAGAAAAATATCAAAAAATACACTTAGATAAAAAATAAGCTTTTAAGAAGTAATGTGATAGTTGTTTTTAGAAATTCAACTCTGTTTGAAAACTAAAAGTCCGGGAATTGGTCAGTGACATCAATCGACGCCGGTTTTGAAGATTTTGCAGAATAATTCTGAAAATTTTAGGATATCATAAAAAATTTAAAATATTAGAAAATAATATTTGAAACTGAAACCGATCAAATCTGACCATCAGAAAGACCAAATCAAGCAATATACTAGAATCGGATCCCCGATTCAGAGTAGGACTGACTCCGAGTCCACGAATCCGGATCCAATACAAAATAATAGCACAAATAATCAAAAACAAAAATAAATACAAAGCTAAATTAAAGAAATATTATAGAAAAAATTAGAATATGTATCTAAGTACGTATTCTAGGAACAGGGTGTTACATTCCATCCACCTTACAAAAATTTTGTCCTCGAAATTTCGATAAGGGGAAGATGAACATAGCAAGGATAGGAATGAGGATTATACCAATAAAGATATAAGTAACTGAGGGTAATTATCACAAATTGACTGCACGATAAACTCGAGACTTAAACATTACTGCACTTCCTGTCGTATATATCCTCTGACGGTACCATAATAATACTGACCTGATGTCCGCTAATAAAAGAATACTGCTAGAACTTCAGAAGACTGACCCATTCTGAATAATAGAAAGTGAGCTGACTTGATGAGATAATCGATAATAATTCTTTCTGATTGTGAAGTAAAGCTGATGAAACCCATAGAAATCCATAGAAATCCATAGAGGTGAAATCCATGATATAATATAAAACCTTGCATGGCATTGAAGCTGTCCCTGACGAAGAGTCTATAGAAGAATTACTGATGTGCAATATATTAATTCTCTGAGAATATACCAGAATACTAAAGATAAAGAAAACCCTGATAATACTGAGCATAAATAAAGAAGACCAATAATTAAAGATTTCTAAATACTGGGCGTTGCAATCTCTTAAAGACATAACCAAGAATATAGGATAACTATGGAGAATTTTGAATACCGACTTCTGGATGATAAATAAACTGTAGATTAAATATGTAGAAGATATCTGGGCTCTGTAAGGTTAGCCGAATGGATCATTCATAAGGATTATGACAATAGCTCTGATACAGTGAGAAAACCATATTCATCGGATCTGTAATACCCTGTTCCCGGAATACGTACTTAGTTGCGTATTCAGATTTTCCGATCGTATTTTTTCGATTTGTTTCCTGTATTTATTCTGTATTATGAATTCCTTTTATGACTGTTTTGTCTTGGATTTGGATTCGTGAATTCGGAGTCAGCCCTAGTCTGAACCGAAGGCCCGATCCTAGAATATTACTCGATTTGGTCTTTTTACTATTCCGATTTAACCGATTTTAGTTTTAAATATCATTTTCCATTATTATATATTTTCTATGATTTTCTAGATTTTTCTGGAATTAAAATGAATTTCTTCAAAACCGGTGTCGGCCAGTGCCGCTGACCGATTCCTGGATTTTTAATTCTCAAACTGTTTAGAATTTCATGATGGTCCTTTAGACTTTATCTTTTAGAATTACATTTCTTACTTACATTCTTTTTCTGAGGATTTTATGATTTTATGGAAATTCCTTCGGAGTCGGTAGGTAACTGATTCCAGGATTTTTAGTTTACAATCGGGATTGAATTTCTGAATTCCGCTTTCACTTTACTTCTTAAAACCATATTTTATTCTTTAATGCATTTTCTGGGATTTTTCAGAATTTATCAAAATCCGGCCGACCCGGTGTAGACCGGTATCGGCGGTTGGCTTCTGGATTTTTAATTTGAAAACGGGATTTTATTTCTGAAAACCGATTTCATATTATTCCTCAGGATGACGTTTTCTACCTCCGGGTATTTTTGGGGATTTTTCGGAGACAGTCGATTTTTCAACCCTATTATTATATTATTATTTTTTTGAATCTTTCTTTCTTTCTTTTCCTTTCTTTTCCTTCTTTTTCTCACCAACCCCACCTACTCCCCTCCACGTGGGGAGACACCTCCCCTCTCCCTCATTTAATCCCTCTCCCATCACCCTCTCTCTCTTTCTTTTTCTTTTCTTTTCTTTTTCTTTTTCTTTTCTTCCTTCTTCTTTTTTCCCTCCACTTCTCTTCCTCCTCCATCTGAGCGACGCCACTCCACCGAACCACCTCCGGCCACCACGGCCACCTCCGGCGGCCAACGCCGGCGTGAGATCAACCCCCATCCTCTCTCTCTCTTTTCTTCTTTTCTTTTCTTTTCTTTCCTTTTCTTTTCTTTTCCTCCTCTTGGATCCGGCCACCACCTCGCCTCCGTTCCCTTTCCTCCGGCGCCGCCCCGGCGTGGGCGATCCGCCGCCGGCGTCTCGCCGGCGGCCTTGGGCGTGGCCAGGGGGCCTCGGGCCCCCTGTGCTCTGCTGTGGAGGGGGCGGGGCCCCCTCCTTCTTCTCCTCGGGGTGGCCGGCGCCACCCCGATTCGGGCCACCGCCGGCGGTAAGCCGGCGGCCGTGGGCGGCCAGGGGCCCGCCTGGGCCCCTGTGCCAGTGCTGGAGGGGGGCAAAGCCCCCCTCTTTCTCTGCTGGAGGGGGCGCAGCCCCCTCCTTCTCTCTGTTGAGGGGG
Organism: Agave tequilana; assembly: GCA_038442645.1. Lineage (NCBI taxonomy): Eukaryota > Viridiplantae > Streptophyta > Magnoliopsida > Asparagales > Asparagaceae > Agave > Agave tequilana. The sequence continues at coordinate 144,273 of JAVJIF010030300.1, forward strand.
CGCTGCCCCCTCTTCTTTTCTGCCGGCGGCCGGCGCCGCCCGGCGCCGCCCTGGCCGGCGACCGGCTGAGCGCCCCCAGTGGGGGGGGGGCGCTGTGTACGGGAGCAAGGGGGGCAACAGCTCCCCTCCCTGTTTCTCTCTCCTCTCTCTGTTTCTCTCCTCTCTCTCTCTCTCCTGGACTCTCCCTCTCTCTCTCTCTCTTGGATCTCTCTCTCTCCTGATTCTCTCTCTCTCTCATCATCTCTTTCTCTCTCTAGAAATCTCCTTTCTCTCTCTAGATTTCTCTCTCTTTCTCTCTCTTCACTTTCTCTCTCCTGCTCCCTCTCTCTCTCTTCACCACAACCACCACCACAACCCTCCTTTGGTTTTGGACCGTAGCTTCCTTCGTCGATCGTGTCGCCGTGGATCCATTTGGCGATATTGTCAACCTCGATCCTTCCGAACACGTAGAGCTTCCAATCACCGATCTATGTGAGTATTCCTACTCACCAAGACTTGTCTAATTCTTTGTATATTCATGTTTCCATATCATGTGCAATTATGTCTTCAATTCATGATTATTTAGTCATCAAACCAAAACCCTAGAAATCTATTCTGTTTGCTGTTTTCCCACGATTAGTCGACTTGACCTTAGTTCCTAAAGACCCTTAGTCGACTACACTCTTGACCCTAGTCGACTAACCTTGTCCTGAACCAGAACTCAACTCTCGGCTCTAGTCGACTTGACTATATTATTAGTCGACTATAGCTTATTAGTCGACTACCCATTCTTCCCTAGTCGACTAACCTTTCCTGAATCAGAAAACCCCAACTCTCGGCTCCAGTCGACTTATCACAAACCCTAGTCGACTTGAACCCCCTAGTCGACTAACCCTTCTCCCTAGTCGACTCCTGAATCAAATCCCAACTTTCTGTATCTCAGTTCTAGTCGACTTGACCATACTATTAGTCGACTTAGAGTATCTGTTAGTCGACTACCTATTTTACTCCAGTCGACTAACTATTCCCTGAAACCAAACCCAAACTCTCTGGAACCCAGTTCTAGTCGACTATACCAGACTGTTAGTCGACTAACTCCACTATTAGTCGACTACTCTTCCCTCCTAGTCGACTAACTTTGCCTGTCTGTCATAGTTGATTTCTTTCTTGAACATGAACCTTATCCTCTAGACTTACATCACATATAGGTATTATTTGACTTGTCACTTGACAAACATCACCTTCTCTTCTCTCTTTCTCTCTCCTCTTCACTCTACATATTTATATCAGGTTTTGTGGCGCATCCCGAGCTTCCGTGGATTTCGGTATATTGGTGACTCAGGCGAGTGTTCTCACTCGCTACCCTCTTGTTTTCCTATTTCATTGATTGCTCTAGTCTTCATGTATTGTATTTCATGCTTTATATCATTTATTGCTTTATGCTATGCGTGGCCGACCCTTCGTGGTCGTTGGACTTGTTGGACTTTGGGTCCTTATTTTTATATTACCACTTGGCATTACTTTAGACCTGTTAGTTATATGTTTCCTTTTAACATATGTATATCACCTGACATCTAGAGTGTTATCACCTGACCACCTGACATACTACTATTTGGCTAGACCCTCTTGGTATGACCTGACTTACCCAGACTATTATCAATCTCTTGACATAACTTGCCACCCGATTATTATCTATCTTTTATCATGTTTGGTTGCTTATTCATTATCACCATCCTATCATGCTATCACCTTACACCCAGCATGATAACTTGACTTGTGATTATTACCTTTACGGGAACTTGACCTTATTATCTTGTATCATGATCAGTGACCTGTTTCCTGCTTTACATGCAGTGACCTGACTATATAGTACATATGTACTCCTTATTCCTGATCATGTCTATTTCCTGTTTTTCCCGTAAAGTGATAATTAAACTAATGAATCCTAAAAAAAGGACCAACTTGTATTAGGTCGGGGGAAACATGCGGATATCGATATGTGTTCGTGTTTACAGTGGCATTAGGTATTGTGCACTATATCCGGTCTGACCTGTGGTACTCCAGGGGACCGAGGGGAGAGCTGGCTCCCTTATTCCTGATCTATAGGGCATACATAAGTCCCTCCTGTTGAGCCTTGCGGCTGGCTTCCGTTTCCATGCAACGGAACAATCCTGTGGCCGTGGTCCCGGGTATGTACGGGACCCACTGTAAACATAGTTCGTCGATACAACCGCTGATTTCCAATAACAACCTCGACTTGCTTATATATGGATGTATGTGAGTTGGCCGTACACCGAGACACATACCTAGATATATGGGTAAGACGAGTAATAATAAAGTGTCATAATAACCGGCTCTTTAAGTTGTAAGTAGAGGTATGTGGAATGGGACGCATACCAAAGCCTACATCTTAAATAGCTATGAATTTGTGCTGTGCCTTACCGTATTTGCTTTTCCCGGACTTTATATCGGATTTCATGTTTTATGAGTATTATGGTAGCTCGTCCTTGGTTTTATTCTGATTTCCTGTTTTATGATTATTATGCCATATCTATTCTTACCTGCTCTATCCTATCTGCCTCCTGAGTATTCCCACTTGACATATGCATTATTGTGCTCACCCTGCTTCACCACTTGGTTTTGCTTCTACATTCGCCTGGGGAGTATTATTTGACTCCCCTGGATCCTCACGTCCAGGTCATGGAGCTAGGAGCGTGTGATCGGAGTAGCGCAGTGGTAGCGTGGATCCCCAGCAGGCCTTTCAGAGTTCCATCCTTCCAGACCCCCTCTGTGCCTCTCGAGTTTTCCTTAGCAAACTCGTGAGTGCCCTTTTTCTATTCATACTTGTACATTTCCTTGTATACTTGTATGTGAGCGCCCTTTTATGCTGTTCATATATTGTATATCTCTTGTATTCCCGCATTTGCGCATCAGTGATATAATATTATTGTAATATTGTAATCACATCTGGTGATAATTCTGTAATTGGATATATGTGTTGGAATGTATAATGCACCATTTGCTTCCGTACTCTGATTCTTGTCTGTACTGATGCTTAGCGTATATACGGGAAGGTAATTCGGACTTACGTATATACGTTGCAGTGACGTCCCCGTATCAGCGGGATCGGGGCGTTACAGGTTGGTATCAGAGCTTAGGCTCTAACCTCCTCAGTACGTCCAGAAGGCAAATCAATGGTAAAGAGATTTGCAACTGGAATACATGAGTCTTGGTTATACATTCCAACTGCAAGTGCAGAGTTATCTATTTCTTGACTATCCTTCCTTTGATTTCAAATCCCTCCTCGACTATCTTTTCCTTGGATTCCTGATCTCTCCTATCCTTTCCCTGTTTTGGTTTTATGTTTTGGTTTTATGAAGCCTTATACTATTTTAAGATATGACTAGACTAGAGAGGTAGTGGCTGGTTCAGAATGAAGCTCTTATGTGATCTCTTCGGCCAATTCTATGAAGCTTGGTATTCTCCAGATCGATCTTGATCTGGCTATCTTTCAGAGGACAGCAATCGGGATTCTTAATTATCGGTCTTCTTTATTATGCTCAGGATTTTCGGGGTTTTCTTTATTACACAGCCACGACATCATCAGTATTCATTTATTTCACAGCCACGACATCATCAGTATTATTCAGCATTATTCTAAAGATTTATTACACAGCCACGACATCTTCAGCCGGAAATGCAGAGTATGATTTTTATTCAGTTGACTTGAGAGCCCTACCTATAGTGCTTCATATCTTAATTAGTATAAATTCCAGCCCTTGTCCCCTTTGTATTCAATTTGCCCCTTAACGAAATTGCGAGGACGCAATTTTTGTAAGGTGGGTGGATTGTAATACCCTGTTCCCGGAATACGTACTTAGTTGCGTATTCAGATTTTCCGATCGTATTTTTTCGATTTGTTTCCTGTATTTATTCTGTATTATGAATTCCTTTTATGACTGTTTTGTCTTGGATTTGGATTCGTGAATTCGGAGTCAGCCCTAGTCTGAACCGAAGGCCCGATCCTAGAATATTACTCGATTTGGTCTTTTTACTATTCCGATTTAACCGATTTTAGTTTTAAATATCATTTTCCATTATTATATATTTTCTATGATTTTCTAGATTTTTCTGGAATTAAAATGAATTTCTTCAAAACCGGTGTCGGCCAGTGCCGCTGACCGATTCCTGGATTTTTAATTCTCAAACTGTTTAGAATTTCATGATGGTCCTTTAGACTTTATCTTTTAGAATTACATTTCTTACTTACATTCTTTTTCTGAGGATTTTATGATTTTATGGAAATTCCTTCGGAGTCGGTAGGTAACTGATTCCAGGATTTTTAGTTTACAATCGGGATTGAATTTCTGAATTCCGCTTTCACTTTACTTCTTAAAACCATATTTTATTCTTTAATGCATTTTCTGGGATTTTTCAGAATTTATCAAAATCCGGCCGACCCGGTGTAGACCGGTATCGGCGGTTGGCTTCTGGATTTTTAATTTGAAAACGGGATTTTATTTCTGAAAACCGATTTCATATTATTCCTCAGGATGACGTTTTCTACCTCCGGGTATTTTTGGGGATTTTTCGGAGACAGTCGATTTTTCAACCCTATTATTATATTATTATTTTTTTGAATCTTTCTTTCTTTCTTTTCCTTTCTTTTCCTTCTTTTTCTCACCAACCCCACCTACTCCCCTCCACGTGGGGAGACACCTCCCCTCTCCCTCATTTAATCCCTCTCCCATCACCCTCTCTCTCTTTCTTTTTCTTTTCTTTTCTTTTTCTTTTTCTTTTTTCTTCTTCTTTTTTCCCTCCACTTCTCTTCCTCCTCCATCTGAGCGACGCCACTCCACCGAACCACCTCCGGCCACCACGGCCACCTCCGGCGGCCAACGCCGGCGTGAGATCAACCCCCATCCTCTCTCTCTCTTTTCTTCTTTTCTTTTCTTTTCTTTCCTTTTCTTTTCTTTTCCTCCTCTTGGATCCGGCCACCACCTCGCCTCCGTTCCTTTCCTCCGGCGCCGCCCCGGCGTGGGCGATCCGCCGCCGGCGTCTCGCCGGCGGCCTTGGGCGTGGCCAGGGGGCCTCGGGCCCCCTGTGCTCTGCTGTGGAGGGGGCGGGGCCCCCTCCTTCTTCTCCTCGGGGTGGCCGGCGCCACCCCGATTCGGGCCACCGCCGGCGGTAAGCCGGCGGCCGTGGGCGGCCAGGGGCCCGCCTGGGCCCCTGTGCCAGTGCTGGAGGGGGGCAAAGCCCCCCTCTTTCTCTGCTGGAGGGGGCGCAGCCCCCTCCTTCTCTCTGTTGAGGGGGCGCTGCCCCCTCTTCTTTTCTGCCGGCGGCCGGCGCCGCCCGGCGCCGCCCTGGCCGGCGACCGGCTGAGCGCCCCCAGTGGGGGGGGGCGCTGTGTACGGGAGCAAGGGGGCAACAGCTCCCCTCCCTGTTTCTCTCTCCTCTCTCTGTTTCTCTCCTCTCTCTCTCTCTCCTGGACTCTCCCTCTCTCTCTCTCTCTCTTGGATCTCTCTCTCTCCTGATTCTCTCTCTCTCTCATCATCTCTTTCTCTCTCTAGAAATCTCCTTTCTCTCTCTAGATTTCTCTCTCTTTCTCTCTCTTCACTTTCTCTCTCCTGCTCCCTCTCTCTCTCTCTTCACCACAACCACCACCACAACCCTCCTTTGGTTTTGGACCGTAGCTTCCTTCGTCGATCGTGTCGCCGTGGATCCATTTGGCGATATTGTCAACCTCGATCCTTCCGAACACGTAGAGCTTCCAATCACCGATCTATGTGAGTATTCCTACTCACCAAGACTTGTCTAATTCTTTGTATATTCATGTTTCCATATCATGTGCAATTATGTCTTCAATTCATGATTATTTAGTCATCAAACCAAAACCCTAGAAATCTATTCTGTTTGCTGTTTTCCCACGATTAGTCGACTTGACCTTAGTTCCTAGTCGACTAGAGACCCTTAGTCGACTACACTCTTGACCCTAGTCGACTAACCTTGTCCTGAACCAGAACTCAACTCTCGGCTCTAGTCGACTTGACTATATTATTAGTCGACTATAGCTTATTAGTCGACTACCCATTCTTCCCTAGTCGACTAACCTTTCCTGAATCAGAAAACCCCAACTCTCGGCTCCAGTCGACTTATCACAAACCCTAGTCGACTTGAACCCCCTAGTCGACTAACCCTTCTCCCTAGTCGACTCCTGAATCAAATCCCAACTTTCTGTATCTCAGTTCTAGTCGACTTGACCATACTATTAGTCGACTTAGAGTATCTGTTAGTCGACTACCTATTTTACTCCAGTCGACTAACTATTCCCTGAAACCAAACCCAAACTCTCTGGAACCCAGTTCTAGTCGACTATACCAGACTGTTAGTCGACTAACTCCACTATTAGTCGACTACTCTTCCCTCCTAGTCGACTAACTTTGCCTGTCTGTCATAGTTGATTTCTTTCTTGAACATGAACCTTATCCTCTAGACTTACATCACATATAGGTATTATTTGACTTGTCACTTGACAAACATCACCTTCTCTTCTCTCTTTCTCTCTCCTCTTCACTCTACATATTTATATCAGGTTTTGTGGCGCATCCCGAGCTTCCGTGGATTTCGGTATATTGGTGACTCAGGCGAGTGTTCTCACTCGCTACCCTCTTGTTTTCCTATTTCATTGATTGCTCTAGTCTTCATGTATTGTATTTCATGCTTTATATCATTTATTGCTTTATGCTATGCGTGGCCGACCCTTCGTGGTCGTTGGACTTGTTGGACTTTGGGTCCTTATTTTTATATTACCACTTGGCATTACTTTAGACCTGTTAGTTATATGTTTCCTTTTAACATATGTATATCACCTGACATCTAGAGTGTTATCACCTGACCACCTGACATACTACTATTTGGCTAGACCCTCTTGGTATGACCTGACTTACCCAGACTATTATCAATCTCTTGACATAACTTGCCACCCGATTATTATCTATCTTTTATCATGTTTGGTTGCTTATTCATTATCACCATCCTATCATGCTATCACCTTACACCCAGCATGATAACTTGACTTGTGATTATTACCTTTACGGGAACTTGACCTTATTATCTTGTATCATGATCAGTGACCTGTTTCCTGCTTTACATGCAGTGACCTGACTATATAGTACATATGTACTCCTTATTCCTGATCATGTCTATTTCCTGTTTTTCCCGTAAAGTGATAATTAAACTAATGAATCCTAAAAAAAGGACCAACTTGTATTGGGTCGGGGGAAACATGCGGATATCGATATGTGTTCGTGTTTACAGTGGCATTAGGTATTGTGCACTATATCCGGTCTGACCTGTGGTACTCCAGGGGACCGAGGGGAGAGCTGGCTCCCTTATTCCTGATCTATAGGGCATACATAAGTCCCTCCTGTTGAGCCTTGCGGCTGGCTTCCGTTTCCATGCAACGGAACAATCCTGTGGCCGTGGTCCCGGGTATGTACGGGACCCACTGTAAACATAGTTCGTCGATACAACCGCTGATTTCCAATAACAACCTCGACTTGCTTATATATGGATGTATGTGAGTTGGCCGTACACCGAGACACATACCTAGATATATGGGTAAGACGAGTAATAATAAAGTGTCATAATAACCGGCTCTTTAAGTTGTAAGTAGAGGTATGTGGAATGGGACGCATACCAAAGCCTACATCTTAAATAGCTATGAATTTGTGCTGTGCCTTACCGTATTTGCTTTTCCCGGACTTTATATCGGATTTCATGTTTTATGAGTATTATGGTAGCTCGTCCTTGGTTTTATTCTGATTTCCTGTTTTATGATTATTATGCCATATCTATTCTTACCTGCTCTATCCTATCTGCCTCCTGAGTATTCCCACTTGACATATGCATTATTGTGCTCACCCTGCTTCACCACTTGGTTTTGCTTCTACATTCGCCTGGGGAGTATTATTTGACTCCCCTGGATCCTCACGTCCAGGTCATGGAGCTAGGAGCGTGTGATCGGAGTAGCGCAGTGGTAGCGTGGATCCCCAGCAGGCCTTTCAGAGTTCCATCCTTCCAGACCCCCTCTGTGCCTCTCGAGTTTTTCCTTAGCAAACTCGTGAGTGCCCTTTTTCTATTCATACTTGTACATTTCCTTGTATACTTGTATGTGAGCGCCCTTTTATGCTGTTCATATATTGTATATCTCTTGTATTCCCGCATTTGCGCATCAGTGATATAATATTATTGTAATATTGTAATCACATCTGGTGATAATTCTGTAATTGGATATATGTGTTGGAATGTATAATGCACCATTTGCTTCCGTACTCTGATTCTTGTCTGTACTGATGCTTAGCGTATATACGGGAAGGTAATTCGGACTTACGTATATACGTTGCAGTGACGTCCCCGTATCAGCGGGATCGGGGCGTTACAGGATCCATGAAAACACGCTAGGCGGGAGAAATCCGAAAAACGGGATAGAATTCTACGCACTAAAGGGACTAGCCACGGGCGAAGTCAAGCCTAGGTGAGGCCATCACGTAATACAGCTCAAGCGTTATGCATTAGGGTGCAAAGCCAGCACATAACACAACGCTAAATGCTAAGTACCAGGGTGCCACGAAGTCCACACCTGGTTAGATCCACGGGTGACTAGAGCACAACCCTTGCTTGGTGAGGCTAGTGGGGCCCGTGGTCCACCAAATCTATAAAGACTGCCAGGAGTTGGTGGCTCTGAGAACACGATCAAGAAATCACAATAACCGAAACGAGTCCCGAATGTTGTCTCTTGAATAATAACTTGACTGCCGATAAGTTCTAAGAAGGGGAGAGGTGGGTGGCCGGCGGCTCTTGCTGCCGCCGACGGCCAGAGCGGTGGCAGTGCGGCTGGAGGGGCAGCCGGTGAGGAGGGGCAGCCGGTGAGGAGGGGCGACTGGCGAGAAGGGGCGGCCGACGGCGCCCCTTGGATGGAGGAGAGAAAGGGGGAGGGGAGTTGTTGTTGGTGTTATGGTGAAGGTGGTGGTGGTTAGTATCAGTGGTGGTGGTAGTGTTGGTTGAAGATAGTGGTGTTGGGGAGTGGGAGGAGGAGGAGATAGTGTTTGGGTGGTGAGAGTGGAGGAATTGGTAAAATTGAAGGTGAATTGAAGAAGGAGGAGATGATGATGATGGGTTTTGAGAGAAATTGGAGAAAAAGGAAGGGTGATTGAAGAGGAGGGAAGTGAAAAGGAGGAGAGGGGGTCTTGGAGTGCAGCGCCGGCTAGGGGGAGGCGGCGGTGATGCTGACGGTGTTGGCGGAGGCGACGGTCAAGGGGAGGAAGAAGGAGGGTTGATAGGAGAGAGGGAGACTGAGGGAATGAGAAGAAAAGAAAGAAAGAAAAGAAAAATAAATAGAAGGAGAGGGACAGGGATGGGATTGTGTATGGTGGAAATAGGGGGGCTGTGGTGTCAGTAGGGCATGGGATAAGGACGGGAGCAGGTTGAGAAGAAAGAAAGGGAAAAGAAAAAGAAAAAGAAAAGAAGAAAATATTATTTAATGCTGGTAAAAATTGACTGTTTCAGAAACATTCTGAAAAATTTTCAAAATAAAAAATATTATTTTTAGATGACTACTAAAATCATATTCGAGAAATTCAATTTGATTTTCAAATTAAAAATCCTGAAATCTTTCGGCAATACCGGTCCACACCAAAACCGGTCGAAATTTGATAAATTCAAAAAAATCTCAAAAAATACATTTAGATAGAAAATAAGATTTCAAGAAGTAATGTGAAAGCTGTTTCTAAAAATTTGACTCCGTTTGAAAACTAAAAAAAAAATCTGAGAATCGATCAGCGACACCGATCGACATTGGTTTGAAGATTTTGCAGAATAATTCTGAAAATTTTTAAAAAATCATAAAAATCTAAAATATTAGAAAACAATATTTAAAACTAAAACCGATCAAATCTGACTATCAAAAAGATCAAATCGAACAATAAACTAGGATCGGGTCCCCAGTTCAGATTAGGATTGACTCCGAGTCCACGAATCTGGATCCAATACAAAATAGTAGCACAAATAATCATAAAACAAAAAATACAAAACTAAATTAAAGAAATATGATAGAAAAATTAGAATACATATCTAAGTACGTAATCCAGGAACGGGGTGTTATATATGTCATATCCAGTGAGATCCCAACTGATACCAAACCAATTGGAGATGGTGGAGTAGCATCAACTTCTACGTGATACATATTTGGTCTTCAACCTCTTCACTTACTGAGAGATGGTACACTTCAACAATGAGTCTCATTAAATGTGACATACTTTCTCAACACGATCTTCTTGTTTTTGGGGTTTCATAGCTTGTAGTCTTTTATATTCCTCTTGATATTTAAAAACACAAACTTCTTCGCTTGCAGATTTAACTTGTAATCTTTGACACTGAAGTAGGCTGGACATTCAAATACCCGCAACAAACTATAGTCCTGAGCAACTATACTCGACCAAATACCCAATGGAGTTTACCTCTTATCGCAGTCGACAACAATCTATTTATGAGATGGCTAGCATATTCTAACGCCTCAGGCCAAAATGACTTGTCTAATTGTGCATTAGATAACAAACACTGAATCTTCTCCAGCAAGAAAATTTTCATCTCCTTAGCCACCCCATGTTTTCTAATTGTGAAGCGAATACTAATCCCATTGTTTTGTCCAAACTGTTGGAATTGATCCTTGTACTCCCTAACACTATCTATTTGGAGCATCTTAATCTTTCTACTAGTCTGTTTCTTTACATATTCTTTCACTTCACCAATATATTTAGGCCTTCAAATCTTTGTCTGATGGTGTACACCCAACAACGCCTAGATAAATCATTAATAAAAGAGATAAAGTACCGATGACTTCCAAGTAATGCAGTCTTGGTAGGGCCCTATACATCTACATGAACAAAATTAAGGACTTTTGAGTGGTGAGTTAGGTGCCAAATTTTACCTTCATCTTCTTGTTTAGAACATCATGTCCACCAATTTTCAATTTGCAAGTAGATGCACTTTCCAATAATCCTTGCTTTGCAAATGCTTTCAAAAGTTCAAACCAACTTGTCCGAACCTCATCTGACATAATCTGGTAGAGTCGTCTTCTAAACGTTCTGAAACTACCAAATTTCCAATAACTACGCAACCCTTTAAGTAATACAAATTGTTGCGTCTAATGCCCTTCAGAACTATTAATGAGCCACTGGACATCTTAAGGACGCCTTCTTCAAGAGTCCCTCTTATGCCCTATGACTCTAAAACTCCAACTGAAATCAAATCCTTCTGCAAATGAGATACATACCTTACATCTGTCAGCTCTCTTATCATCTCATCAAATAACTTGATGCGAATTGTATCTATCCCTTCAATCTGGTATTGTATCTATTGGTGAACGTCACCAAGATTCCATCTAGTTTTTCAAAACTAGCAAACCACTCCCATTTAGGACAAACATGATAGGTAGCACCCGTATCCAAAATCCACTCAGATTCCTTTGAACAACAACCAATATGGGTGATAGAAAATGAATAATCAGATGAGTCAGAATCATTACCATGTGCCTGTGCGATGTTAGCCTCTGATTTAGACTTCTTCTTATTCGGCTTGATCTTTGAACAATCAATCTTTTAGTGTTCTTCTCTGCAGAAAGCACACTGATTCTTCTTCAAATCTTCATGATCACTAGTTTTGAACTTTTCAAAATCTTTCTGAACCTTTCGATGATTATAACCCATCTCTCTTGTAGCTAATCACCTCTGTTGATGTGCTACTGGAAGATGATTGTTTGTCCTTTCTCCTCACTTCGTGATTCACAAGAGCAACTGATGCATTACTATAGTTAAGTGATTGTTTATTAATGATTAAAGTTAGGACAAAGATCTTATACTCTTCATCAGGAAGAGAATTCAAAAGAATCAACGCCTTATCCTCTTTCTTGATCACCATATCCACATTGACTAGTCTGCAAGAAACTTCATGTAGTTATTCATCTGGTCATCAATAGAGAGTCCTCTCTTCAATTGGAAGCGATAAAGCTTCCTTTTCAGATGCAATCGAGTTTTGATGCTTTTCGTCAGATACTTTCTTTAGAAGAGCTCCCAAATCTTTTTTGCAAAAGTCTCATACATCACATGATACTTGATGACTTATGTTAAATAAGACCTGATGATGCCACAGTCATCCTATTCATCTTATGCCAATCTTTTTCAGAAGTCTCCTCTGGCTTTTTTTTCCAAACGTAGAGCGTTTTCGAGATTTGATGCCATCAGTGCATCCACAACCTCACACCTCCACATCCCAAAATTGTTCGTGCCATCAAACTTTACGACACCAATTTTCACCTTGGATTGATTAGACTTGGGCATATCTCCTCCAAACGACGCCAAGCACAATGGAAAAACCAAACGAAAATAGATCCAAACTAGATAAAGTAGAACTTTACCTCAAGGTGAAACCCTAGACGAGTTTCTGAAGCTATCTACTTACCAAATTCGATTCCACGAGCAATCCAAAACACTATTCTGAGATCAACACTCGATCCCATGAATAGTTACAATGCTGCTCCAAGATCGATATACGATCTCCGCCGAATAGGCCACGATGCTCTTGGAATTGACACACGATCCTGCGCCAAATCTAGAAAGCTCTGATGCCACTTGTTGCACCCCGAGGAGTCAATCACGCGCTAATCTCACCAAGATCGGCGATCTAAACGCCAAGGCGATCTCAAACAATATGACACAAACCAAACAATCAAAGAGAAAAAAGCGAGGAACACACAAATTTAATGAGGCTCGACAATTTCCTATGTCCTGAGGCAGAAAGAGAGAGAAATCTTATTAAACAATCAATTACAGGATACAATACATGGGGACAATATTTCTCTATATATAGCCAGAGAATCGCTGAAGAAAAAGAAACCAACAGATCTGAATTCGGATCAGAAACAAACCCAGAATCAAAATAGAAAACAGGCAGAACACGCATCCCGGTCTACCAGGCAGTCAACCGGCTCCTTGCTGCGGTTGATTGCTCGGTCGATCTCTAGGCAAAACGTACAAAACTAACTATCTGTTAGATCTCAGTCAGTCGACCAGGCGGTTGACCGCTGTCTGCTGCTACCGCTGCTTCCTTTGGGCGGTCGACCGAGCACTCGACCGCAACTTTCTTGTGTACGTCTGTGCATGGCCGGTCAATTGGCCCTGTGCCTTTCAGTTGAGAATTGGGCTTCTACAAACACCGTTTGAACTCCGATCTCTGCACTATTCTTCTCTGATGAGTTAAAAACTCTACTAATAAGATTTTACACTCTCTTCCCACACAAATCATCTTGATATGATGATCTGAAGTGAACTAGTTATTCTATGGGTGTGTTTGGATTCACGAAAGTGGGAGGGAAATAGAAGTGAGAAAACTCATTTCTTACTTTCCTTGTTTGTTTTGAACAGGAAATAGGAAATGAGAAAACCTTTTCTTTTTCCTTTTCCCTTTATACATCTCTTTGAAACTACCATTTTTTCACTTCCAGGGCACTATAGTTAGTTTTGCGAACATATTAATCTCACATGTAATAAGTAGTACCTTAATGCATTAAATTTTAATGTCGGGCCTGTTTGGTTATGGGTGGAAGTGAGGAAGTGAGGAAGTGAGGAAGTGATAATAGTTCCCTTTGAAACTTGAGAATTGGTTAGTAAGATTTTCGGTGTTTGGATGTTGTTGGCAAGTGTAGTTTGAAAAATGTTATGTCTTTTCCAGTGTTTGGATGGTAATGTGGAAGTGGAAATGGAAAAGTTGACCACAAAGTTGACCACAAAATAATATTAAAATAAAAATTAATTAAGAAAAATAAAAAATGAACTGTAATTAGAATGCAAGTGAAATTTACATGATCAAAAAATTAACTGTTTTGCGCTACAACTTATTACAAATGAGATTTACATGACTATAAAATCAACTGTAGCACTCTGAATGTGAGGAAATGGTTGTGTAAAAGAGAGAATAGAAAAGGAAAGGGGGTTTTCTTATTCTCCTTTTCTGGTGTTTGGATAGATAGGGAAGTGATCAATTATACTTCCCCATTTCCTTACTTCCGCCCACTTCCTTCAAACCAAACACCCCCGTCATGTAAATCTCACTTACATTCTAATTACACTTCAAAAGCTTTATTTCAAAATTAACTTTTAATTTAACATTATTTTGTGATGAACTTTGCAGTCAACTTTCTCACTTTCACTTTCACATTACTAATCAAACATTGAAAAACACAATATACTTTTTCACTTGCTCTTTCAGATTACAATCAAACACCGAAATGAGAATTGCATAAAACCCAATTTTTCACTACACTTCCACATTTCCCATTCTCATTTCCACTTGCACGTTTTCCTCCTACTTCCATCAAACCAAACAGGCCCTACATGAATTTTAAGGACCAAAATCTCAATCTCTACTTAATGGTGATTATTTTTGAGTAATTAACAGTTTCATATTTTAGGGGTTCGATTTAACAATATCTTTAAAAATCTCAAATTTAGATCAAATCAGAGATAAATCAAGGCAAGCTTTATGATTTATCCTAATGCTAGGAAAAAAAAATTTAACAGGAAAAATCTAGTAGCATCAACAGAGAAATAGTAAATATGGATCCCCAAATTTAGAAATAAAAGGAATTCAAAAAATAGAGAGTTTGCTGGTATATTTTGATTTTTCATGTCTCTGTTCCTCTGCTTTTACCCAAAAAAAAAAAGACACAAAAACATAGAATTGATATAAGAGAATAGTTTTAAGAAAATAATGATCCTCTCTCTCTCCCCCTCTCCCTCACAAGAAGTAGTTTCAAGAAGAAGAAGAAAGATGAAGATAATACAACTTTCCCAATCTAGAAAGATGTTGTAAGAGAATTCCATGCAATACAAGTAGATACGTATGAAATTGTAGAGTCTACTATTTTACCAATGAAACAAGAGTCATATAAATATTTGAAGATGAAGCATGGAGATAAACATGTTTGCTTGAAAAAAATTTCATGAAGACAAGGTACTCCCAGCAGTCAGCTACTTGGTTAGTTTTGGGGGTGGGGGGGGGGGGGGGGTGCGGGTGGGGGTTTCAAATGGACGACCTACCATATGATATTTACTAGTTTTTTTATTAGGAGTTCATTATTGTTTTTTTGTTGTCTTTTGGAGAAAGACACATAGGCTTATATCATAGCCCCAGCAGGGAGAAAGAAACCCGCTATAGCTCTCACAAGCAGCTAGTTGAGTCTAGTGTTCTTCACATGCTGCGAAGTTGAACTGTTACATCATACGCTTCTTAATGCATCATGTAAATTTGGTTCGAAAAATCCCCACACCCACCGTGGATGGGGAGATTCAAACGGACGACCTACCATAAGAGTGTTACGAAATTGATATGCTCTGATATCAATTGTTGTGACTCCCAGAATCTTCGTTAGCGAAACTTGACAATATGAATAGTACTTACAAAAGGAAAGCTTGCTGTAAAGCAAACTAGCAGTACCTAAATTAAAGAGTAATAAAGAAAGAACACAAGGATTTAACGTGATTCGGCCCAATTTTGGCCTAGGTCCACGGGGAACTTGAGAGAGCTTTATTAATAGACTTGGTACAAAAAAATCTAACTTTTTTCTTAATACAATAAAAGTATTCATCTTCCACTTAAATCTACCCCTAAATTACAAGAGTATTACCTTTTTCTATGTACCTTCAACTTGCTCCTCTCTTTTTTCGCTTCCTATGGTCTCTTTTGCTTGAGATTCTCTATTGTAGAAACTCCTTGAGACTTGTTTAGTTGAGATAATTACAATGTTTGGTTATAACTTTTATTTATAATATTTTACAATATAACTCCTATTTAAACTATGAGATGATCTTGGCCTTTGGATGGTTGAAGAATCTTGATCAATCCTTTTAGAAATTGATCTCTTTGATATAGAAGGATTCTAAACCTTTTAATCTTTAGAAATAAACCTTTATTGAATAGGAATTAAATCCTATTCATACTCCCCCTGAAAAGAAAACTCGCAATCGTCTGAAAAGGAAACTGCTTCATCTTAATTTGCTTCTTCTGCTTCAAGCCATCGTCTTCTCCAACTCAATTGGATTTTCTTGGACCATCATCTCTTTTTAAAAAATAAGGCAAAATCCTAACAATCTCCACCTTGACTTATTTTTCAAACCATTAGCAAAACAACTTGAGATTTCGGATTAATACCTTGATTATTTTCTTGGTTGTCATCGTATCGTGAATCCTTTAATTCTTGCCCCCTCTCCCTGGTGCCTTTGGCTGATTTACCGCCATGACTTGGGCCATCTCAGGCCTTACCCGAGTGCATCCTTTCTCTTTCCTGCAACACTTTGACCCCGTTCACGTTCCGTTACAGTCTTCCTTGAAACTTCACCTCACGATGAACTCTCTTCCAAGTTTATTCTTGAAACTCCACCTTGAACTGAGTTTTCTTCCTTCAACTTGTATAACCCTTCACACTTCTCTTCTTCTAGGATTATCCTGTCTTCTTGGCTGACTGTGATGATGCCGTATTGCACTTGCATCCGGCATCCTTTGTCATCGAGCATCCTTATGGATATTAGATTATACCGTATCTCTAAGACATACCGGACCGCCTCCAGAGCATGCACTATCCCATCTCTTCCTATAACCTTGAGTATCCCAGCGCCGATGACCTCGCAAGTCGAACCATCCACCATCTTGACAATCCCTTCCTCCTTTGCAACTAAGGAGTTATTGAACAGCTCTTTCTGAGAACATACATGAACCGTACTACCTGAATCAAATATCCAGCTTTTACCTTCAGAAGTGTTGTCTTCGTAAGAAGCCATTAATATTTTAGTGTCCTCTACACCGCTTGCTACGTCTGCCTCCGCAGCTTGCTCCTTCTTCTTCAGCCACTCTTATCAATATTTGCAGTCATTCTTTCAATAACCATTCCTGTGACAAAAGTAACACGCCTTTGATGAGCTTAGACCTTTTCTTCTTTTTTCTCTTCCTTTCCTTCCCGTGACCACCAAACCCGATCCTGTCTGCTCCTCTTGATATGGCCTTTTCTAATCTCATTAGATAAGAGAGTTGATGTGACCTCCTCCAAGATGAGAGTTTCCCTACCGTAGAGTATGGTAGTGATGATATGATCATATGACTGTGAAAGAGAACTGAGAAGTATCAACACCTTGTCCTCCTCGTCGATCTTGACATCAACGGTTAGAAGCTCACTAATGACCTTATTGAAGAATTTTAGATACTCCAACACTGTTGTCCTTTCCTTCATGTGTAGCCCATATAGTTGTTTCTTGAGATACAACTTGTTGGAGAGATTTTTCGTCATATATAATATTTCTAACCGTGACAACAATCCCGTAGCCGTTTCTTCATCCATCACGTTGCAAATAACCTCGTCAGCGAGATATAGTTAGATCATGCTTGCCGCCTTTAGATCTATTCCTCCCTATCCTCATTTGATGTACCTGTAGGTTTTGCTGACGTACCCTGCAAGGTCTTATGAAGACCATGTTGCCTCAGCAACGCCTTCACCCTCTTTTGCTATAAGCTGAAGTTTTCTCATTCATTAAACTTCTCGACCTCGAAGTTTGTCGTAAAACTTTCTATCTTTGACATATTGCCCTTCGTCAATTTTTAGCTTTGATACAAATTGTTGCGAAATTGATAAGCTCTGATACCAATTGTTGAGACTCCTAGGATCGATGTTAGCGGAACTTGGTATTATGAGCAGTACTTACAAAGAGAAAGCTTGATGTAAAGCAAACTAGTAATACCGAGACAAAAGAGTAACAAAGAAAGAACACAAGGATTTAATATGGTTCGGCCAAAACTTGGCCTAGGTCCACGGGGAGAGAACTTGAGAGAGCTTTATTAATAGACTTAGTACAAAGAGATCTAATCTCTCTCTTATGCATCAAGAGTATTCACCTTTCACGTGAATTTAGCCCTAAATTACAAGAGTATTACCTTCTCTCTATGCACCTTCAACTTGCTCCTCTCTTTCTTGGCTTCCTCTGATCTCCTTTACTTGAGATTCTCTGCTGTAGAAACTTCTTGAGATTTGTTTGGTTGAGACAGTTACAATGCTTGGTTACAACATTTATTTATAGGATTTTACAATACAACTCCTATTTGGACTATGAGATGATCTTGGCCTTTGGATAGTTGAAGAATCTTGATCAATCCTTTTAGGAATTGATCTCCTTGATCTAGAAGGATTCATGACCTTTTAATGTTTAGAAATAAATCTTCATTGAATAGGAATTAATCATATTCATACTCCTCCTGAAAAGAAAACTCGTAATCGCCTGAAAAGGAAACTGTTTCATCTTAATTTGCTTCTTCTACTTCAAGCGATCGTCTTTTCCAATTCAATTGGATTTTCTTGGATCATCATCTCTTCTTTAAATACAAGGCAAAATCCTAACAAAAAGAAGAAAGTTCAACGCTGCTTGATTGATGCTCAGTTGGGGTTTTTATTAATACGAAACAAACAATAACTATTGTGAAAGTAGATGAAATGAAATCTTCCTACTTTTAATAAAAAATGCAAAGAAACATTTGAGTTTCATGAAGAACCATTTTTCCATGTTTTATTTTGGAAATTTTCTTTGTAAGTTTTTCACCTCTGCAGAAACCAAACATGTCTAAAATAAAAGAAAAATATAAGAACACTTCATAAAACTTGTGATTTGTG
Organism: Agave tequilana; assembly: GCA_038442645.1. Lineage (NCBI taxonomy): Eukaryota > Viridiplantae > Streptophyta > Magnoliopsida > Asparagales > Asparagaceae > Agave > Agave tequilana. The sequence continues at coordinate 163,015 of JAVJIF010030300.1, forward strand.
ATAAAAAAAAATAAAAATCATAAGTTCACGAAAACTGACATTATAGGAAAAGTTTCTCTTTTGTATTGAGAGGGAGCCAGAGGAAATTCTCCTCCTTAAAAGGATGTTGAAAGGGGGGGAGTCCTTAGAAAGGTAACATTTGTATTAACCATGTATGTTTACCCAATTTGTGATTAATTACAACACAAATCACCTCTTGCATAAACATCCTAATGTCACCAAAATGCAGTGACACTCAAATTCCAAATAAAAATATAACAATTCTTTTTTGTCCCATTTCTTTTTGTAACCAAAACCCACAATCTCATGCATGCAGATTGATTAAACACTCACAAATAGAATCATCATCAGCCCCCAATAATCTACATGACAAACAACCCACACACAAACAAGGCCACAGCAACACCAGACCCTGAGAAGAACTCCATTGATCCCCTTGAACTCCCACTATCATAAGCAGTCTCATCCACAAGCGGCTGATCACCAGCACCCCCATCCACCTCCGCCGGCTGTCCCCCCATCTGTCCCACCACTGCCCCGGCTGCGGGTTGCCCGAACGGCCCACCCTGCCCGCCCCCAATCACCCCCGCAAACGGCGGCGAGTCAGGGGCCAGCCCGACCGACCCAGGCAGGCCGCAGCCCTGGTTGCTCCTGGGCTCGTCGCTAGCCTTCCACGAGAGCTCCCCTTGCTTGTCGATGACCCTCATGTCCCCTTGGTCCACCAGCTCCAGCGTGTTCACGTGGTCGCCGTCGGCCTGCGTGTTGTACACGGAGTTGGGCCCGTCGAAGACCTCAAGGCCGGCGTCGTCGAAGACCAGGGTGCAGGCGTTAGCGGTGCTGACGGGGGCGCACTCCGACTCCCACAGGCCCTGCTTGGTCTCGGTATCTTGGATTTGGATGTAGCAGAAGTCGTTGCCGAAGCCCCCGGCGCCGAGGGCGGTCGGGGTGCGGAGGAGGTAGGCGGTGTACTTGCCGGAAGGGGAGGTGAGGAAGGGCTGAGGGGCCGGGGAGCTCGGGGGGACGGTGGCGAGGATTTGCTGCTTGATGGCGCGGTAGATGACGCCGGGGGAGACGGCAGCGGCGGGGCCGGTAGGGGCCAGGGCGGTGTCGTCGGAGGTGGAGAATGGGGCGAGGAGGAGGAGGAGGAGGAGAACGAGAGAGGAGAAGGGATGCTTCATGTTTGATGATATGTTTGTTTGGGAGAAGGAGGGACGGAGAGCGAGTTTGTGTGGGAGAGAGGAAATGGGGGGAGGGGATTTTAAAGGAAGAGAGTACGTATTGAGAATTAGTGCCAACTGTTCCAACAGAAAGTAAGGAAATTAGGAGAGATGATGAGGTTTATGGGTTCGTTGGAGCAATTTTTATACAACCTGACTAATTATTAGTCAAACCAAAAAAGAAAAGTGTGGGGTCCCGTCAGTCAATCACTAGTACTGTAAATTTGTAGTGAAGCAAGCTGGGTTTCCCCGAGTTAATTAGCTTATTAGATAGGTATAATTTGTTGGTTCGAATATTGGTCGAATATTGATGGTTGCCCGCAGAGCCTAGTTTAAGCAATAAGATACTTCGTTTTCTTTGTAGAAAGCGGTCGGTTCGATCTCACCATCTGCAATTAGCTGTGCGGATAGGGAATTCTCTGAAACACAACGATTTGATCTTGTGGTGTGCATGCAGGAACGTACAGAAGCCATTAAACTTGATTAGCAGTTCATGAAGACTAGCTCCCAGTTTTTTCTCTCAACTATACGGCTGGTTTATTATGATGCACGAGTGCATCTTAGGCATTAGTGAGGTACTTCTTTTCTCACGCGTGCATGTTACAAACTCTATGATGTAATCTGACAAATGCATGATATTTGTAAGAATAATATCAATGAGACTCGGAATCTGAAAAAGTCAATAAATGATGCAACCCTCTGGGGCTCTACAGCAAGTTGCTATGATGAGATGGGTGGAATTTGGGCCTCCCAGTAACCTCTGCATCAAATATCAAAAGACTGCACCTATCCTTCCGTTATCCAGTGCTAGACGAGATAATTGGCCAAGAAATGGTAGAATGGACTCTCAATCATTTCTGATGTAGGAGGAGATCACTCAGGAGCAGAAGCAAAAAATATCAAAATAATCTGAGCTGTCGACAGCACCCTTCTGGCCTGTCGACAGGCTTCTTTTGAAAGTTATGAGGTTTATAGTATGCCCCACGATGTTACGCCCTTCGGAGGAATTCTCGTTCGTCGATCACCAAGATCAGTTCACCAAACGCCTATTCAATTACAAATATGGCGCGAAACCATTATACAAAGAGAAAGCAAATGAATTTAACGAGGTTCGACAACTTATCTACGTCCTCAGGGTAGAAGGAAGAAGATCTTATTCAAACAACTGAGTTACAAAGGTTACAAATTGATCCGAATATTCAAATTGAGAATCTACGCAATTCTCTGTAATTTCTTACAAACAAACGAACCCTAAAACACTTCAATACAATTCACCTCTCTCAAAAAAATGTTACAAATCAATGGGAACAATACCCCACTTTATATAGCCACAGAGTCCACGAAAAAAAGGAAACCAAAAATCCAGAATTTGGATCAGAAACAAATTTCGAAACTGACTCGGATACGCCCAGAACCCCAATTGACAGCCTAAGACATCCTCTGCTCTCTGTAAAACACTATCGACATCACTCTATACGCATGTTGACAGATCCAACTTTCTGTTGGCGTATCCACATAGCTGTCGACGGTCACTGCTTCAACTGCTGATTCTTCATCTCTCTTCGCCATATTTTCATAGGTTAGAAACCATGTTTTAGATCTTTCCCCATAATTCTCTACCTCAGTGAAGATTTCTAAAATCTGAGCCGAACACAATGAATCAACCGATTTTGACTCAACAACTGACTGTGCCATTACGACTGCCTAGGCACTCATGCCCAGGGGATCAAGCCATCTATAATTCATCTAAACGAGCTCCATCGAGCTTAAGCAACCGAACCATTGTTTTCAAATATGCAGCAACAAACCTAACTGGTTGAGCCATATGGTTCTCTTTACCAATAACGTCATGGAGAACAACGGTCTTCAATTTGAACTGATCTAGCTCACCAATTTGAGATCCACGCTTCTTCATAACCCACTTTTGTGGATTCTTCTTGATTCCTTCCACTACAATCAAATTGACCTTTCTTTCAATCTGTTCAACATCTAAAATGGTTTCCCTGATCTCCACCCGGTGTCACATCTGGTGAGATCTCAACTTATAATGGTCTCATATTTCATTATCTTAATCTTTCACAAATCCTCAAGTTAGAACAAGAAATATTTCTCTTGTCATATAAAGTTAAAAATTTTGGCAGCATCTCCTCTATATTTAGTTACTTGCCCAAATACAACATATAACAATATGAGCCTACACGGCTTATCTCAATTCAAATATATTATCTCAAACTTAACAATCACCCATGTAACATAATAATATTATTTCGGCTCACACGACCTACTTATAACCCATATAACAATTTCGGCTTGACATTGTCTACTTATCCATATACAATATCCCAACAATCACAATATAATGAATGCGAAAATACACCTCTTGCTTTCACAATACAATACAGAACTATCCATGATTCCAACTTATCATGATCATCATAATCCATCTCCCAAATCTAACATATTCTACAAGTACACATCTAATAAGGTTATGAGTATGTACAATAAGAAACTAGAGAAATTTTCAACATGCCTATAAGTAAAGTTGGGCCCCCCGACTCGTCACAACTTGAAAAGCACGAAACTAAGAGAGGTGAGCTCAACAGCTCAGTGAGTAGAGTCAGAAAGAAATCAAGGAATGATATACATATCAATGAAAAACTTGATTATTCAAGTAATAAGAATAAATCTGGAAGAACAAAAAAATAAAAAATCGATGACATCCCATGATTTAATAATCAAGACAATGGTCTCCAAAATCTTTGGGGACTATCAGACTCTTATGGTCCTTGATTCCCAATTACTTTCTTAAGTTTTCATTCAATATATAATATGATTTGTGAGTTATATAAAATAATTTTCTTAGTTATTTAGTTTATTACCGAATTCATCTTATGTATACACATAAATTACACACATATTTTGTATTTTCCTCACGGTGATACACCAATCACAATAACTAAACTGTAGACGTAGTTTATGCATTCAGATAACACATGCATTACAAAACACACTTGTATATCATATAATCATATCACACTTCTCACAATAACACATTACACTTCACAACATTCACATGTCATATTTAATGAGATACACGTTATACATTATTCATATGCATATACAATTCACACATGAAGTGTGGGATTCTCCGTCTTTCGCCTCATACAGGCTCCTGCTCGCCTCCTTTCGTTGTATATACAAATATGTAAAAAATAACACCATCTTTTCCCTCCTACCGGTTCCCGCCCGGCTCTTTCCTCCGTTATGTATATATATGGATATATATATATATCATATAACAATAACACCATCTTCCCACTCCTATCGGCTCCTGCCTGACCCCTTCCTCCATATACACACGCGCGCGCGCTGCGCGCGCAGATATAAAACAGTAACGTCTTTCCCCTCCTACCAGCTCCCGCCCACCCCTTCTTCTGATATGCATGAATGCAACAGATATAATGCATATACACACATATAACAATCAGTTATCCACATTATGAGACATCAACCAAATATTATACTTTTTACTTTCCAGTTTATCAGTTTCACTTTCAAGAATTGCATGTGCTTCAGTGTGTGTGTGTGTGTAAATGCATATATAAGTTGACACTGTAGTGATTTATTCATCCTTGTATGGATTGAGTTCTCACTCACATTATATATATATATATATATATATATATAATATATATATATATATATATATATATATATAATATATATATATATATATATATATATATATATATAGGGGTTATTGTACCTCAGCCTGCAGGCTGAGATAGTTTCTCAGCCGGCAGGACGTGGCTGAATATATGCCACACATCGGCCGCAGTGTGTTAGCGCCAAAAAAATCAAAAAAATCCCGCCTAAACAATCGTGAAACAAATTGACCAAAATACCCCTTTTTAATTCTAAACTGGAATAAAGTCATGAACAAACAAAATTTCAGTTGAATATATCTACAGTTATAAAATTCGTAATTTTAATACATCCAAAAATATAATTAAAAAAAATTGGATCAATATAACAACTGCCATGGTCGCAGACTTAATACAATATAACAACTGCGACACAGTCGCAGTCCCTAGTCGCACTCAAAGTATAACAAAACTTCTTTATATAACGTCTGCGACCCTAGTCGCATTCTATCGTACAACAATGCGACCTCCTTCAGTACTGCGACCAAAGTCGCAATCTTCTTTCCCATGCCTTATGTAAAAGATTTTTAATATGCGACTAGGGTGGATTAGGAATGCGACCCTGAGATCAATTCGCGTATATCAAATCTTATAAAAATTATTATATTAATTACACTGAATTAAATGAAGTAATTAATATTCTTTCTACCGTGATACAACAACAGTCTAGGAAAAAAGAGATGCACTAATGTTAATCTCGAGAAAGGAAAGATGTGCACCATACGTAATCTAAAGGTATAGGCAAACAATTCTATAAAAAGTTAATTTGTACTTCATGTATTAAACCTCTGGAGAAAAAAGAACTCTTCGGATTCTCCCGCAATAAATCTTCAATTAAATATTTTTTTATCACTTCTTACCATACTCAACCATCACCTGTAACAATTATTATTACTATTCATGTTCTTTCACAAATATTCACCTTTATATAATGCTTGTTACTAATATATTATCTGATACCTGAAAACTATATTTTTGCTCTTCCTTTTCAATTTGATTTCAAAAACTTCCAAAAAAAAATTCATTCTTGAATCATGTCTTCCCATCTTCTTCCTCTGAACACTTAGATTTCAACTTCAATCGTTCCCCCACCGTCCTTTGTCTTCAAGATATTCTAGTGAATCTGATACCAGTCTGGACTTCACTCCTTTTGACTATCTCACTACATCAAATAATGTATTAACTGATCCTCCTATTCATGATGATAATGAAGTTTTCATGTGGGTTAGTGAAGAAGACATTATTCCTCTGCCACTTGACGGAGACATGCTTGATGAAAGCATGTCCTCTGATGCTGTAGGCTCGCTTCCTATCAACGGGTCAGACGAAGAGCTTGATAGAGACGATCCATTCTGGGAGTTTATCGGTGAAACAAAAAACCTCAAAAACAGCAAGATGGTGAGGAAATAAGTGACGAAGAGGGAGAGCAAAAGAATGAAGACGATGAATCTGCTTATGATGGGGATAATGACGAGGATTAGGATTTCCTGATCTTCTGATATTCAATTATATTTTGTCTTCTTTTAAAAGCTTTTAATTCTATTTTTTTGTAAGGTCTCTTTCTCACTATATTAACTTATAAGCTCTTTTAAATACATATCTAAACTGCGACTGCTGCTCTTAAACACTGCGACCATAGTCGCAATCCTACTACTGATGCAATTTATGGTCACAGTTAATTATTTATCAGTTCCCAATGCGACTATGGTCGCAATAATGTACTGTTTTGGAGTTCAAAGTAATTTAAACATATAGTGTATTAACTTTTAAACTATTTTAGATAACTGAACAGTCACCTAGGAAGTATACACAAATTTTGAGAAAAGGTAGAAAATAAGTTTGGGAGATATTCACGTGGTTTGAGAGCTTAAACCCTTTGGAATTTCGGGATTAAAATATATAAAGGGTCATCAGCAAAGGATTACAAACATACTAAATTATTTTTGCTCAAACACGTTACTCTCACTGTTCGGTCAATAGACTCAAAAAAATGTCTTCTCCACCGTCTTCACCAGAAAGAAGCCAATCATCTAATGATGATTGGATGTATAGTTCTGAACCGATGCCTCGCTACGGGTCAGAATCTGAGCTTGATACAGACGACCCGTTCTGGGACTTCATTGATGAACCAAAACACAAACATGAAGAGGAAGAAAGCGAAGATGAGACTGTCGCTGAAGAGAAGGAAGAGACGGAAAGCGATACAGAAGACGAAAGCATGACTCTTGACGACGAATCTGATTACGATGGTGATGACGAGGATTAGAAGTTTAAAAAAATTGTATTTTATTTTTTTAAATATATATAATCAGTTTTCTAAGGTTAATTGTGTAAATTACATTTTTTACTACTATGTCTTGGTTGAAATGCTGTACAATTGTTACAAACCTTCATTTTAAATATTTTACGCTAAACGAATATACTGCGACCATGGACGCAGTTAATAATTATATTACTTCACCCGTATAAATTTTAAAATGATAGGTTGCGACTTTGGTCGCAGTTGCAGGACGCAGATTTAATAAATAAACTGCGACCTTGGTCGCATTGCTGGTCTTTAGTCTTAATCAACAACAACACTGCTACCTTGGTCGCAGTTGCTAACCGTAGTCTTAATAAAATACAAAGCGACTTTGGTCGCAGTTGCTGGTTTTTGGACTTAATAAAATACACTGCGACCTTGGTCGCAATCGCTGGTCTTTATTTTTAATCAACAACAACACTGCGACCTTGGTCACAGTTGCTGGCCGCAGTCTTAAAAAAATAATCTGCGACTTGGTCGCAGCTGCTGGTCTTTAGTCTTAATCAACAACAACAACTGCGACGAGGTGACACGTCACCGCAGAAGTTGCTTAGTCGCAGTCTTTGGTCGAAGTGTCGACCCTGGTCGCAGTTGTTTCTGTTTGCAATGTAGTCTTATGCGACCTTGGTCGCAGTGTCGTCTCTGGTCCAAGTTGTTTGTTTGCAATGCATGACTGCGACCAACGTCGTAGTTTATTAAAAAAACAAATATGATTTTTATTTATGTCCAGGCATTTATCTCCAGGCATATGAAAATGATACAAAACGCTCTCTTATATAATAAGATTGAGTGTTACAATACAGCAGTACAAATAAGACTAAACATCAAAAGACGCTCTCTTATACAATAAGATTGAGTGTTACAATACAGCAGTACAAATAAGACTAAACATCAAAAGACGCTCTCTTATACAATAAGATTGAGTGTTACAATACAGCAGTACAAAGAAGACTAAACATCAAAAGACGCTCTCTTATACAATAAGATTGAGTGTTACAATACAGCAGTACAAAGAAGACTAAACATCAAAAAGAGCCCTTGTTGACTAAGAGCAGTGGTGTTATTGAGGTCTGGTGGCAGCAGAATCTCCGATTCCACCTGACCCTCTAAAGTGGCGGGATACGATCCTTCGTTTATGAACATCTCTTCCACCAGAAGGTTATCCAGTTAGCATGAAATTTCCTCGATGTCACTTCTGGGGTAAGAGAGGAGGTTTTTAGACCTCACAGGGTATGCTACCCACCACTATATCCACCACATCCCCCGCCGCCATACCCACTCTGACCATCCTTGCCAGCAAGCTTGACTGGTGCATCAAGTCCGAGGAGATCTTGGTAAGGGTTAAGTCCTCGCCAGGGATCATGACTTCTTCCTTGTGAACGACGAGGACCATGACTTCTTCCTTGTGGACGATGAGGTCTATGACTTCTTCCCTTGTGGACGAACATCGATCAAGTTCGTCCATAGGGTCATCTTCATCCATGGAGGCAGGCCCCTGTTAGAGACTCTGAAGAAGGCGGAAATTCTCAGAGCAATTACTCTCGAAAATAAAACAGTCTAATTATGGCTGTTAAAGGTAGAGGGTGAGCCCTATTTATAGGAGCCCATAATAACCATAATTAATGGTTCATTAATCAGAACCGTCGGCCTTAATGGTCTCCAACCGCCAGCGCCGTTTGGCATTAAAAGCATTAACGCCTAAACCCAATGAAGAGCCGACGCGTAGACAACGTAGACTTGACGTTTAAAGATCTCATAAAATCTTTATGACAGGCCGCGTCTCGGAGTGACTCCAAGTCGCGTCCCCTCAGCAAACTTTTCATTTTTCATTTAGATTCAAAAATGACTTAATCCAAAAACAACACTTAATAAAACAACACTGCGACCTTGGTCGCTATGCATGTTAATATAAAGGAACACTTACTTAACGTACTGCGACTAAGTCGCAGTCCATGTAATGCAACCCTAGATTGCAGTTGCTGGTCATCTTTATCAATAACAACACTGCGAACTTGGTCGCAATAACCATGTACACTGCGACCAAAGTCTCTGACTAAGGTCGCAGTTTAAATGTACACAGCGACCAAAGTCTCTGGCTAAGGTCGTAGTTTAAATTTAACTATAAAGTAGAATTTTATCGCAGGCTGAAAAAATTGATCTGAAAAGATTTTATATTTTGAGGAAAATTTTATCGCAGGCTGAAAAGTAGAAACTAGATCTTTCAAAAAGAGTAAGGAAATAGGGCGAAAAGTAATTTATATACAATAACTAAATCCTATAAAGAGCGGCAAAAAAAGGGGAAAAATAATAATAAACAATAAGGAAAGTTATCGAAAAGGGGGTATTTGGTAATTTAACTTCTTCCTAAAAGCGGGCCGCAAGTTAGTGGGGTGACAAAATTGAGCCACGTCACGCAGGCTGAGAGAGTTCTCTCAGCCGCAGGCTGATATACATTTTTCTCATATATATATATATATATATATATATATAT